>CM076572.1:1289374434-1289778684 GCA_034641835.2 Pinus albicaulis | reverse complement strand
CTGCCTCCTCTTCCTTTCCCTCTATAAGAACCCCTTATGCCCCTTGCATCATCCTCTGTAGATGCATTCTGAGGTGAGCTACTATTAGCTCCATCCCTGGGTGTAGCAGGCTTTCCTCTACCACCCTGACTTCCCTTTCCATGGAAAGTACCTCTCTTCTTGGCAGACTGTTTCCTCAGGAGTTTCTCCTCTGCTTTCAAGGCCATCTGGTAGGCTTCTTCCACTGTCTTAGGAGACAGGAGACCAATCTCATCTTGGATCTCCAACTTGAGACCATTCACATATCTAGAAGTCTTCTCAGGTGTGTCTTGGAATTGCCCAGCCCTTATGCTCACTCTATAGAATTCCTCTGTGTATTATTTTACTGTCAGCAACCTCTGTCTCAGGTTCTGCATTTTCTTATAAAATTTCAGTTGGTAATCACTAGGAAAGAATTTACCTTTTAATTTGGCCATCATTCTGGTCCAGATTTTAATAGGTTGCTTTCCAACTCTCGTCCTCTCTTGCTGCACTCCATCCCACCAAAGTGCAACATGTACCTTCATCTTTGTTACTTCAAACTTGACCTTCTTATCTTCACTTATTTCTTCATAATCGAAGCACTTGTTCAATTAATTTATCCAGTCTACTAGTTCTTCTAGATTAAGTCCCCCTGCATAGATCGATACTTCAATCCTGGGCTTAACTGCAGACCCCAGAACAGTTCTAAGGAGCCTCATGTCAGGAGGAATTTCAACATTTTCTTCTGCTTCTTCCGTCTCAGGTTCGCTGATGTCTTCAGGATCTCTGGGTTGTCTTCTCTCCATGGCATCTATTCTGGCCTCGACCCTCTGCAACATCCCCAACACCTTTGTGTTGGCAACATGCCTCCTTCTGCCAGCACCTCTACCAACTCGGATTGCCATGTCAACAAAAAAACTTCAGACAATAGCTTTGATGCCACAAATGATGCAACAACGTTGAAAGGTCTACCTACAGAGAGTTGGTCAACGGTGACGTGGCTCTGTCCATTTGTTCCCTTTCTCCACGTAGTCTATTTATTTGTATTAATTATCAAATTCGCAGAATTTGATAAATAATACTATCCGCAATGTTTAACTTTATATTATATCCCCGAACCTTAAATTAAGCCTTTCTAGACTTTATATTAGTCTTCCAAACTTATATTAATACCCCGTACTTGTAAATCAACTTTATAATGGAACTTTTTCTCTGGGCCCACCTCTACGTCCAATAGCCAATCAAATGTACGCTCGTACCTTAGGTTAAACCTCGTGCATCTCTTTCAGGCGACCACCATCCGATAACTTTGCGCCAGATCGATGGCCCTCGTCGATATCGCTCGACGTCCTCGTACTAGCTTTAACGTGCGATGAGAATACGGAAAGGTGGTTTTTTACTCCCGTCCGGTGCCATGTTTCGATGGTTCTATGGAATCGCTTCAATTCAGAGAATATCGCCCTCTCCGCTAAAGTGGTGCAATATGGGCAAACCACTTCCCCAATTCCACTTGTCGTTTTGCTACAGTGATTAACCAAAGGTCGATTCGGGGTTGGGATGTCCTTCTTATGTCTTAACTCCAGTCTATAGCTCGGTTTCGTTCAACAAAATTCATTACAATTGTATAGTGGGGATTTCCCCAATAAAGATATAGACAGAGGACCTACGATGGAATTTAACTTGCAGAGCTTATCCAACCAATTCACGAGAACAATAGACAGATAATGCAGAATTATAAAATCACTATTCTCAACGATTTCACGCCGAACCAGTGCACCATAGTTTCTCAATCAAACAATTCTTCATTAATAAGAATTCAAGACAATTCAATGGCCAATGAACATTAAAATCATTTAACCGGAAACAATTGTTAACACACAGAGTTTTATTACGGGAACCTCTCGTCCTCTTCCTCTTTTCTCTCCCTTATACATCCGAGGGATTAGAATTATATACATAAACCTATGACTCTTCGGGTCCTCTGAGAGGATCGTTTTAGGAAACCAATAGCCTAATTAAAATATTTTAACGAACTGGAATATGATGGCTAGACTAACTGAGCTATTTGACTTCTACGGCTCTAACTGATCTAATAATACAATTAGCTAAGGTATTGGCACCTAGCTGTAACAATTCAGATGTTTTCAAGCCCTCCTAGCCATAACATGTGGAAAAAACTCCTACATTGCTGGCTAGTGTCTAATGCCCCTGCATCATCAGCCCATTCATGCAGTCCTTACTCAACCAGCAGTTATAGGAGCTAGGAAAAAGGGAAAGATTTTGAAAGTTGGAATTAGAAAAAAAAAATTCGGGGTTTTTATGGGTTTTTGGAGTAGAGTTCACGGTTAAAATACTAGAATTTTCTAAACAATATATCAACTCATTTACACAGTCCCTACTCAGCTAGAAACTATAGGAGATAGGAGAAAAAGGGTCATATTTTGAAGGTTGGAATACAAGGAAACCATTTCTGGGTTTTGGGAAAGGATCACCTTCCCAAATTACTATAATTTTCTTAGTAGAAGTAGCCCAACCGACAGTCTGAAGTCAACCAGCAACAACATTTCCAATAGTTTCATAATTTCTAGATTCAGCGCAGAGCTGAGGAGAGATAATTTCCTTGCATTTGGGGTAGCATTTTTTATCTTTTTTTGCTAGGATAAATTCATCTTGTTGTGAAAAAATGAGTTTATAAGAGCCCAATTTATTTTCTAGAGCCTAAATTATTTGTCGGAGATAGATTAATTTGTTGGGGGAGGGTATTGAAATGAGAAATGTAACAAGATGCCAATAATGCATCATTTTTGTTGGCATTAGTTTCATTTCTTATTGATGGCTGGAAAATTTATTAATGTATGTAGGGTGTTTTTGTGGTACCTTTCATCGTTATCATAACTTTGTATTGTTTCCATAAACACGGGGTTCTTAAAATACCTCATAAACCCACATGGCAACACATCCATTGAAGCATTGAACCACAATGTTTCTATGGACCAAGAAACCAAGAAGAACAATAGATATTTCTCAAAGGGGGTCTATGCCATTCTTCAAAAGGGGAAATACAGGGACCTATAGAAATAACCGTAAATAGGGAACAAAATCATTGTGATTTGGATAAATTTGAAACACATGAATATCAAATGGAGAATTCTTTCCAAACTTGATGAAATCCTTTCCAAATTAAAACAGTCAGATGGGAGAAAATTAATTTGGGCATTAAAACCATGTATTCTTGCTCTCATACAACCCAAGTTCTTGGAAAAAGTTTTGGAGGGGTCACACTTCTAGTTACATCTTGTCTCAACAACATCATGAGACTAACTGGCCCTACATCCCCTTACAACGATGAAATTATGAGGAGAGTTTTCAGACTGATGGTAGGGACCTTTCAAGATTTGGACAACAATGCAAGCTCTGTAGAAATTATATGCACTAAGCATGCATATGTCCTAGATCAACCTGATCTCACACTATTTAAATTTATGTAGGATACTGATTCTATTCCACTTGATAATATTTTGCAGAAAAATTAATTGCACACACATGTGAAGCATAAACAAAAATATTCAATCGCACATAACACAGTTTTTAACTGAGAAAGCCTGAAGTTGAAAACCCCAACTATATATTATGTAACATGGAGATCATATGAAAATATCATACAAACATACAAATCTTATCACAAGCCCTCAGTACAGTATAATCATCATACACTAATCAACCCTAATCTTGCAAATCCATGCACTGATCTGCACCGCCTGATAGCCAGCCTCCATTGCGCAATCTCTGATAAAGAATAGCTATGAATGAATTCAAATTAATCCATCCTTGACTGTGAAATCCTCATTGGCATCTCCACTAAGTGTGTGAAGAAATCAATGCATCACTATAGTCAGAACAGATAGTCTATCTTGCCCTTTCACCTATCTCTCTACTAGTCTCCGCTGAAACTGCCATGCACTGTAGTTAACTGTTGTATTGCTCAGTTGATTAATGAGTTATTATTTGTGAATTAATTAAATAATTAATTCACTCCACTCTCACTATTGTATCAATCAGTTAGACTAGATACAACTAGCTCAATTGAGTCTAACTAAGTTAAACTAAATACAACTCCATAACTACTTCTTCCAACTGTGTCATAACTCTGCCACTTGAGTTATAATTTAGTCCTCCATGCAATAGCTCCAATAAACCCTTAGGAATAGCATAATTCTTTCTGTCAATTTCTGTGCCACATCTGTGCACTGAACTGAAGTGCTCCAAGAGAATAAGTTGTTGTTTAGAGTATGATTATTATTAAGAGCTAATAATAATTGACATGCATCTATTTTTAGAATGACGATCTATAAATATACTTTGCCCAATATTATAAAAATATAATTTCATCTATTTTTCCAACTTGATCAACCATCCACAAATACCATCCTGCAACTTCTGAAATATGATCATCATGTCTAAAAATAGACATAGTCTAAAAATAGACTTGCGCCAAAAATAGCCTGTGGGCCCACTTAGTGAAGGCGACTCTTTTCACTAAGCTCATCATCTTGTTGAATCTCAACATTCCCGCTCAACAAGATAGGGATTATCCTTCACCCTGATCCTACCTCTATGGTATTCAAATTTTCTCCTGGTGAGCGCCTTCGTTAGAATATCTACATCCTGATCCTCCGTGGGAATGTACTGAAGCAACACGATCTTCCGCTGCACACAATATCTTATGATGATGCCATATCTCCATATGTTTAGGTCTATCATGAAACACAAGATTAACCGATATTTCAATGCAACTCTGATTATCACAATGAATCACCGTGGGATCTAAATGTGAACCGAACAAACCAACCAGAATCTTCCTCATCCAGATAGCCTCACATGCAGCTAAAATTTCTGCCATGTATTCCTCTTCCATTGAACTGAGTTCCATAGATATTTGTTTCCTGTTGTATCAAGAAACTGTCGTAGATCCGATACTGAAAATCCCTCTTGATGTGATCTTTATATCTGTTGGGCTTCCTGCCCAATCTGCATTCGTGAAGCCATGCAACTTCACCTCATCTGTCTGTCTGTACCATAAACCATACTCAGATATGCGCCTGAGATACCTCAGGACATGCTTTCCTGCCTTCCAGAAGAGCTTGGTAGGCTTAACCATTGCTTGTGAAAGTTGGTTCACCGCATAGCACATTTCTCATCTTGTATTGACTAAATACATGAGCGAACCCACCAACTGTCGATAAGAAGTGGCATCCACTACCTCTTCCGATGTAGCATCCTCTTTCTTCTAATTTCCTGGAAGAGGAGTGTCGATAGGCTTGCAGCTTTTCATGTGAAACTTCTCCAGTATCTCCCGGGCATACTTTCCTTGAGACACAAACAGTTCACCTTCCCGCTACCATATTTCCAATCCAAGGAAATAGAAGGAGGCCCAAATCCTTCATCTCAAACTCCTTTGCCAGAACTGCCTTGCATGAGTGTATCAACTACTCATCACCTATTAGTATCAAATCATCAACATAAAGTACAATGATTAAAATCTTACCCTCAACCACAATTTGGTACAGGTTTGCATCCGCCTCACTCTTGGTGAAGCCAAGTCCAGTGAAATAGCTGGCGATCCAAGTGTACCAAGCACGAGGTGCTTGTTTCAGCCCATACAATGCTCTTTTGAGCCTGCACACATGCGACTCACTGCTGAAGATCTCAAATACTTCAGGCTAATCAATTTACACCTCTTCCTCAATGATCCCATTAAGGAACACAGTCTTCACATCCATCTAATGAATGTGCCAACCCATATGTGCTGAGAGAGCAAGGATGGTCTGTATGGAAGAATATCATGCTACAGGTGCAAAGGTTTCTTCATAGTCAATCCTCTCAATCTGTGAGAAGCCCCGGGCAACAAATCTTGCCTTATACTTCTTGATTCTCCCATCAACAGCTTTCTTTACCTTGTAGATCCATCTTGATCCTACAACTAATTTTCCCACTGACCTTGGAACAATCTCCCAAGCATTGTTTTTGACAATGGAGTCATACTCATCCACCATGGAATCTACCCATGTGGGCTCCTGCGTTGCTTCTTCGAAAGAATATGGCTCTGTCACAATACACTTGCTCATAAGAGCCATGTATCCATTATATCAGTTAGGTGACTGTCTCTATCTACGCTATGATGTAGGGACTCCTACATTCTGTGCCGCATCAAGCTTCAGTCTCTTAGCTTCTATGGTATGCCTCCTACCTTGTTTGATGTTTGGTTTTGCATGAGTGGACTCCTCCACTCCATGAATCTCTTCCTATGGTTGATCCACATCTAGAGGCTCATCTTTGGGAACAAGAAGTTCCTCCTCCACATGCAAGTGTAGCTTCCTCTCAAGTGACAACTTCATGGATTTTACCTCACTGAATTTTATATCCCGTCGCACAAGAGTCATTCAATTGTCTGGAAAATAGACACGATAGTTATGGGGTGTTTCTTTGTAACCCACAAATATCCCAACTTCTGCAGTCAGCTCTAGCTTCTTCCTAGTGTCCTTCATCACATGAATGTAAATAGGTGAGACAAAAATCTTAAAATGAGAAATATCAGGCTTATTACCAGTAAAAGCTTCTTTGGGTGTACTCATGCCAAGTACTCTATGAGGACAATGGTTTTTCGCATAAACCACAGTGTTGCATGCTTCTGCCCACAAGTGCATTGGTAGGCCCTGGTCATGCAGCATTACTCGTGCAACACCCACGATCATTCTGTTCTTTCTCTCCGCGACCCCATTCTACTATGGGTTATGAGTTTCTATGAGTTCTCTTCGAATTCCTTCTTTGCTACAGAAGCCTTTGAATTATCCTGAGATGTATTCACCACCATTATCGTTCCGTAGAGCTTTCACCTGCTTCCCCAAATCCTTCTCCACCAATGCCTTGAACTCACAGAACTTTGAGAATGTTTCACTCTTCTTCTACATGAAGAAAATCCAGGATCTACGAGAATAATCATCAAAAAATATCACATAATACCCATGTTTTTCTATTGAAGCAACCAAGAATGGTCCACACACGTCTGTGTGGATTCTCTCCAGGAACACCGAAGCACGGTTCTCCTTCTCATGAAAGGTGATCTTCATAAACTTACCCATTGTACATCCTTTTCACTGATCTGACTGTGCAAGAGTACCCTTGGGAAGTCCAGTATAAATTTTCTACAAAATTTTCAAAGCGCAATGATGAAGATGGCCCAATCTCCTGTGCCATAATTCGCCCTCATCTCGGCTCACCACTTCTTCTGCTTTGCCCACCATTGTAGTGCAGCCATCTACCTCCAGATTGTAGAGATTATTAATTCGAACCCCTATATTCTTGGTTTGACCCATTGTTTTATGTCAAAGGAAGGTTTTTCCCTCACTGAAAACAAAATCATAAACTTTGTCTTCCAGCATTGTGACTGAGACCAAGTTCTTCTTCAGACCTGAAACATGCATGACATTCTTCAACAAGAATGGATTACTGGAATCCCTCTCAAAGGGAATGGTCCCAATGTCTTTCGCACTGTCCCGACCATCATCGCCCATCTCTATATGCATCTGGAGGTCCTTCTCCTCCAAGTCACTAAACAACTCTTTGTCTCCCGTCATATGGAAAGATGCACCACTGTCAATATACCAGACCGATCCCGTGCAGCTTGAAACTAAGCATTCAATCAAGGAAAAATCCAGCTCAAATTTCGAGGCTAATTCCTCTCCAGCTGCAGATCCAACATCTTGCTTATTATTCTTCTTCTGTGGACAATTAGTGGTGAAATTTCCATGCTCGTGACAGTGAGAACACTTCACTTTGGACAAGTCCTGCTTCTTTCCTTTAGCACCAGATTTTGAAGCATTTTTCTTCCCCTTCCCTTTCCTTTCTTTGGAAGCCAAATCACAATTCTCTTCATCTTCATTATTTGATGAAAATCCATCCCTAGTACCCCCCCTTATTTCCTCCTGCACAAGATCCAACCAAAGTCACTCCCATCCCGGTAGTTTCTCCCGTCCATTGACAGAGTCTTTGTAGCTATGCCAACTCTTCGAAAGCCCAAGGAGAGCCAAGCTCACCAATTATTCTTCATCAACAGTAACCCCCACACTTCCCAACTCATCCTTGCAGTGGACAAACTTCGTGAGGTATTTTGGAATACTGCCGCCTTTCTCCATTTTTATTTTTCTGAGCTTGTCTTTAAGCGCCAAATTCCTCTGGTCACTTATGCTTTGGACCACGTCTATCAAAGCCTTCCAAATTAATAATGGAGTGGATTTCCCATGGACGCTAGACACAATGAGGTCCTTCACACCTTCCAATAGAATCCTCCTCGTCTTTGTAGTCTTCTTTTTCCATGCATCAAGTAATGCAACATCGCTAGATCCCGGCTTAGGAACATTGCTATCGATGAACTCCTTTAGCCCATTATCCTCCAGCACCGCTTCCATCCTGCCCTTCCAGGATATTTACTTCGAGCTCCCATCAAGGGCATACTCCAATATCAACCCATTGAAATACATTTCAATGTATACTCGATTTCTGCACCAAGAATCTTTTGTAGCAAATTCGAATTGTCCACCAGCACAAACTCACTTCACAATTGCAATATTAAATCAAAAATGCTTTGATACCATGTAGAAATTATATGCACTAAGCATGCATATGTCCTAGATCCACCTGATCTCACACTATTTAACTTTATGCAAGATACTGAGTCTATTCCACTTGTTAATCTTTTGCAGAAAAATTAATTGCACACACATGTGAAACATAAACAAAAATATTCAATCGCACATAACGCAGTTTTTAACCAGGAAAGCCTAAAGCTGAAAACCCAAAATATATATTATGTAACATGGATATCATATGACAATCTCTTATAAACATACAAATATTATCACAAGCCCTCAGTACAGTGTAATCGTCATACACTATTCAGGCCCAATCTTGCAAATCCATGCATCGATCTTTGCCACCTACTAGCCTTCCTCCCCTGCACAATCTCTGCTGAAGAATAGCTCTGAATGAATTCAAATTACTCCATCCTTGACTATGCAATCCTCATTGGCATCTCCACTGAGTGTTTGATGCAATCAATGCATCACTATAGTCACAACAGATAGTCTATCTTTCCCTTTCACCTATCTCTCCACTGGTTTCCACTGAAACTACCATGCACTGTAGTTAACTACTGTATTGTTCAGTTGATTAATGAGTTATTATTTGTGAATTAATTAACTAATTAATTCACTCCATTCTCACTAGTGTATCAATGAATTAGACTAGATACAACTAGCTCAACTGAGTCTAACTGAGTTAAACTAAATACAACTCCATAACCACTTCTTCCAATTGTGTCATAACTCTGCCACTTGAGTTCTAACTGAGTCCTCTATGCAATAGCTCTAGTAAACCCTTAAGAATAGCATAATTCCTTCTGTCAGCTGCTGTGCCACATCTTTGCACTGAACTGAAGTGTTCCAAGAGAATAAGTTGATGTTTAGAGTCTGATTATTATTAAGAGCTAATAATAATTGACATGTATCTATTTTTAGATTGACAATCTATAAATAGACTTCGCCCAATATTCTAAAAATATAATTTCACCTATTTTTCCAACTTGATCAACCATCCACAAATACCATCTTGCAACTTCTGAAATATGATCATCATGTCTAAAAATAGACATAGTCTAAAAATAGATTTGCGCCAAAAATAGCCTGTGGGCCCACTTAGTGTAGGCGACTCTTTTCACTAAGCTCATCATCTTGTTGAATATCAATAGGCTCTACCTTTGGGAAGAAGCTTGAGTTTTTATGAGGTATGGCCACATTCAGAACATATTTCATCATGTTTTATCTTGAATGTGATGGCTTGATTCTATAGATGTTCCAATTCTTCTTCAGCATTAGGAGACATCATACTGACACAGTCATATCACACATGCAGTCCATCCCGTCATCATGTATAAGAGACTGTGAGGCAATTTTTCGAGAGTTGTAGACTAGGGTTTTGAGCATTTGGAGGAAAGATCAGTTGGTCTCATCCTTTTCTTATGAGCTAGCCCAAGGGTTGGTTGAGAAGAATATTGGGCTATTCAAGGGACAGTTGACCAGGGAGGAGCTGCTCCAGTTTGGTGGACTAGGAAGTAGAAATGAGCTGAGGAGGAGGGGAATTTTCTTCATTTGCAAAGAAATTCAGGGGCCCAATCACTCATGCTTGAGTGATGCTGATGATGTGGCAGAGGCAGAACAGAAGGACATTCCTTTTGTATGCCAAGTTGAGGACTCCTCGTTAGATGAGTCCATGGGATCATATGAGGATGATTTTGGGGAGCAAGAGAAGTCATGCGGAGTTGATGATAGTAGGACAGAGTTGTATTCTAATGTTCAGGGTGAGCAGTCAAGGGTCTTTACATGAGATACTCTGGGTGATGAGTCACTTGTGACAATTCAGCCGGAGCAACATATGATGGAGCATGAGTCAGAGGAGGAGTAGGCTATGCACATCATGAATGATAGTCCTTTGGGGGAGAGCCAGATGGAGGATCAAATTGATTCTATGATGGATGTATGGCTACCCCTAGGGTCAGCCATGGGTGAGGAGTAGATGGATGTATGGGAATCTAGCAAGGAGGCAGTAGTTGCATATACTTTTCCTCATGAGAAGATGGAGGTTGATGGGATAGTTCTGCGGGAGGCTAGTATACGGTAGGAGCATGAAATTCCTGATCATGAGAGGGATGAGTTGTTAGAGATTGTGGAGCATCCATCGGCGGGCCGATACATAGATGAGGTGTAGATAGATGCACGTACAGTCAGCAGAGCAACAGTGCTTTTAGGGAGTAACACTCTCCAGGAGTAAAACGATGGGGCTTGTAGCATATCTCACCCACTTTGGCATTTTATAGAGAGGGGCCTTCCTCTACAGGCAGATCTCATTGATAGAAAGGACATAGAAGTGCAAGTTGAGTATGGGCTGGAGATATGAGTTGGATTCATATTCAGATGTCACTACATTGGATTCTTCTTCTAGGTTATATTGGCGGGAGATCATGAATTGGTACCCTCTTAATGGTACGATATTCTTCGTAGGGAGCATAGAGGAGTAGGGGCCCTTAGACATGATAGATGCTATAGATTTCCATTAGCAGTGGGGTACAGACTGAAAGTTCTTAGCATTCCATCTTGACTTCAAGAGAGCATGTTTAACATTAGATCAAGTCCAGAATTGGATTGGAGAGAGGTGATGAGTTGGTATTCTATTGATAGATTATCATTCTTAGTATTGGGTACATTGTAGCAAGAGAACTTGGCCGAGAGAGATGTTACATGTTCCACTGGGCCATGGATTTTGGACCGATAATCCATTAGTATTTGAATAGCACTAGCTCGACATCCACATATGAGGATTGAACTCGGCCTAGACCAGGAATTGGACTGGAGATAGGTGATGATTTGGTACGCAGTTGATGGGGTAGCACATACAATTAGAGGTGTAGCACAACAGGAGCCATGGAGCATTGATACTCGCTAGAATACTTCAATTCATGGGGCAACAACTATAGCCAAATGGAGTACGCAGTCTAAGCCATGGGACTTGGGCGATGATTGGCCATGGTGGCATTGGGATCCAGGAGGATTTTTTGATGACAGGTATAGTGAGAGATCAGTGTGGCATACTGGCATTGAGGGGTTTATTCCAGGTGGCTTGACACAGGTGCATAGCAGCACCCAAGGGTTTGTATGGGATCTGGGCATTGGGTCTTAGTTGCATCGAGCCAACAGAGTGGCCGAAATATTTGGATTTCTTAAGGGCAATGAACCTTGGGGCGGAAGGTTTGTAATATTCCTTATTTTGGTATCACCTATGACAGGGTTAGGATGGACTTCCAGATTTGGGAATAAACAGGTCACAGATACAGGTTTTTGTCATGAGCGGGCCTAGGGAATTTTTAGAGGAGATTTGAGGAGTTTCTATGAGGATTTATGGCATTCGCTTGATATATTCCATCTTCCGCAGAATTTTCCTTTCCTTTCGGTGCATTCTGACAACTTTCTGAAAAATGAGCTATTTTTGGGCTTAACTCAATTAATTACGCTCAAGGTGGCATTTTGGGAGGAATACATGATAGAACACCTTAGTGTAATAGCTCGTTGGAATCGAAATGAGGATATATTCAGGATGGGATGCTGAGAAGTGACTTATAGTGGCCAGAGCTAGTACCATGGGTGATATACTATTTTCCTTAATTAAAAATGACTTTAATTAGTCATTTAATTAATGGAAAAATAATATTTAGAGGAAAAGGGGCCAAAAGTGACTTAAGTGAAATATAATTAAATTAAAGTCAATTTGATAGAGTCAATGGAGGATCTTCTACAATAATAATAAAATAAGATGCTTCTAGAGGATTAGATATATATCCATCAAACCTATAAAAGGAGGTCATTTGGAGATATCTTGGATTGGATCATTGTTTGTGAGAGAGTTTTGAGAACTTGGATTCTCTACTTTAGTAGTAGCCCCAGGATGGAAACCCTCAGGTGATTTAGTGAGAGTGGGAGAGCACCCATCTCTTCCCTTGGTGGATCCATTCAAGATTCACAGGTTGTCGTGATTGATTTCATGTTTTTAGTTTGGAGGTTAGCATCAACATTATAGCTATTTTTGAGGGTTTCTTCCAGCTATTGTATTGGAATACATATTTCTATATAATTAAGTTGGATTTTGTTGTTTTTGCTGCATATCTCATTGTTTTCCATATTGTGATATTTTAATGAGATTGTTGTATGGTTTCTGGGTTTATTGTTCTATCAAATTTCTAGTGTTTGGGTTGTGTTTTTGGGTAAAATTGTGCAAAGTTAAAACCCTCATGAAATTTTAATAAAAATACCCGAAAGGGATATTACAAGATGTAATTTATGGTGTTGCACCGAAAATGCAGGATGTTGAGAAGGCTCAGAAACTCTGACTACTACAACCCCAATTCCCATGTCTTTGGCTCAACTTTGATGACTCCCCCATCATAAAGCACCTTCTCCAAATATTATGATGGCGCAAGTTCAGGGAACTTCACATGGTCAGCCAAGTCCCAGTCCTCCAATTTGAGTAGCCACACATTTTTTAACATGTCTCATTCAAATGGCACATTTTCTGGGAGGAGTGGCATATTGATATGAGATTTGACCTTATCCAAGTCCTTCGTGATTTTCACATATGGCTTGTGCGGTGCCATATACTTTGGTAGCCATGAAATTTGATCAATCTCTTCAACAACATCCTCTTCAATGATTACTTCAAGCCCTTCAGCCATTGGTCTCCTCTGTATCTTGGCCAGGGTTGACTTATGCTTTGAAGTCTTCTTGCGCGGAGAATTTCGAGTCTCTAAGGTCTTTCCTTTCCTTGGTTTCTGCAGTTTAGATTTCGGCGCGGGTGTTTCTTCAGTGGGTGTTGTAGAGGGGGTAGGCTCCATAGAAGTCATACTTGTAGGGATTAAATATCCTAACCCTTGTTGGCACATCATCTCAAGGAAGGATTCTGGGTGCTCAGACATACACTCAAGCTCAGACATACACTCAAGCACACACACTGATAGTAATAGACACATATCTCTTGAAAATCAAAGGGAACTAATGTGACCTTTCCTAACATATTTATAGTGATGGAGCACCCTAAACGACCTGATGTTCATTGATTCAGCCTCATAAATTCTAAAAAAACTTCAAATATGGCATAATCTCCTCCATAAATGCAGGTTAGTCGCTCCTCCAAATGGTAATAGAGTTGTGTTATTAAAATTAACTGTTGAAATAGGTATTTTTTGGCCCATTTATGAATGTGTCAATCTCTTGGTGCAAACCCTATGCAACTGTCGTAGATATCTTTGCTTCCTCAATATTTGTCACACCAACATACTTTGCCAACATTTGAAAAAAATATTTATGATCATGCGCCCTCTCACAACTGTTTGGGGCACTAAGACACTTCTCCAGCCATATAGTCATTTGGCACAGGCAAGGATGGGGTCATCCCTATACGACTTCAACCAACTTCCATTCAGATAGCCTAGAAGGACTTTACCCCTTAATGTAACCAGACGTAATGTACCTCCTTTCGTAATATCTCTAACAATATAAGGTTCAAGCCAATGCATTTTGAACTTTCCTGGGTGGCACACAAAATTGCTATCATATAGAAAAACTAAATCATCCTCCTTGAAGACATTTTGTCTCATGTGCCTATCATGCCATGGTTTTTCACGTGCTAATGGAAACCAACAATGAATTTGTCTTCCTGAAACACAAATAGTAGTGACAGTCTCTCTTCCATACTATCTTGATCATCCATGTTAGTTACCGTCGCAATGCGCAGACTACGAACGATGTACTCCATTGGCATACAAACTTCATGTCCATACACCAACATGAAAGGGGTCTGTGCTGTCAATTTCTTGCATGTAGTTTGACATGCCCATAGAACCATCGGTACACACAAATCCCAATTTTTTTGATTAGCATTGAAGACCTTTGTGAGTGCATTATCCAAAATCTTATTAAAGGCCTCCACCATGCCATTTTCTTGTGGATGATACATTGTACTCTTCTGATGGTGAATCTTAAACTCCATTTTCAATGCCTGGATGGTGTCATTCGAAAAGTGTGTACCCTAGTCACTCATCAAGATTTTAGGACACCCAAACCTTGCCAATATATTCTAAAAAATGAAGTGCACAACTGTCTCTGCGTTGCATTATTTCACAGGCTTATCTTCTACCCACATATTCAAATAATCTGTCATAGTAATGATATATCGTACACTAGTCTTCTTTCCGGGAGGGTTGATAGATCCTACAAATTTAATGGCCCATTTATCAAAAGCCTACAAAGTCACTTGTGGTTGTAGTGGCATTTCATCTCTGCGCGAGGGTTTCCCTATTCTTTGACACACGTCATAAGCGTGACAATACACTTTTGCATCATTGTGTGTCGTATGCCCCAATAAACCGGTGCTCAAAATTTTCTGCATGGTTGGTTTTCCTGCATAGTGACCTCCTGAAACCCCTGCATGTGCTTCAACTAGGATGATCTATTATTCAAACTCTGGCACACAGTGTCTCAATACCTCATTAGCTCCCATATTATAGAACTAGGTAACAATAAAATTAAAGTCGGTTGTGCCCAATAGTAGTTCTTTATTTTTATTAACTGTATACTCCATACGCACACTACTAGTGGTCAGAAAGTGGATAATATGTGCGAAGTGGCCATTGACTACTTTAATGGAAAATATTTGTGCGTCTGTTAATATTTCCTCCAAACTAGTTGGCTCCTTTCCACTTTCAATACGCGATATATGATGTATACCTACATCAAATTTTCATGTCTTTATGATTACCTCAAAATCATACTCCTGAAATAATAAGAGCCATCAACAAATAATCCCCGCCAACACAGGATTGTTGACTAGGCACTTCAACGCAGAGTGTTTAGTAAACATCTTAAAATTTCCTCCCAACAAATAGTGATGAAAATTTTGTAGCGCATAGACCATACTAAATCCTTCTCTCTCTGTTGTCGAGTAGTTGTGCTCAACACTTGAGAATTTCTTGCTCGAAAATGCAATTGGGTGATTAATATCTCTGGCTCCTGGCTGCGCGAGTACAACGCTTAGTGCGATACACAAATCATCCACGTGTACATGGAATTCCTTTGTCCTAGTCTGGAAATACCAATATAGGCACAGTCACAATTTTATCCTTAAGTAGTTCTAAACTCTTCTAACAGTCCTCATCCCAAAAAAAAAGAGTTGTCCTTCTTCAACAATTTTTCTATCAGCGCAGTAATCAGTAGATAACCTTGAATATTTTTTTTGTAATAGCCAATATGCCCCAAAATTGAGTGCAACTAACTCACATTTTCAAGCGCCTCCAAGTTGACAATAATATCAATCTTAGAATGATCGACCATCAATTCTTGTTGACAGACAATATGACCCAGCAAAATCCTGAAAGGGACACAAAATATTCAATTCTTCAAATTCAGTGAGATCAAATGCTTCAGATAAGTATCCAACATTAAGGGCATATTTGAAACATGCTTCTTCAATAAGCCAAATACAATCCAATCATAAAAATATACTTCTAAGAATGTATGCATATACTCCTTAAATGCAACTACCATCATGCGTGAGAAGATCGCTAGAGCATTCTTTAGACTGAATGGAATTACTGTGTATTGGAATGATACCCATTCCGTCACAAAGGTTGTCTTATTTCTTTTGGTTTGATGTGTCCTGGCCTAGGTTCGGAGTAATCGTTCAACCAACAAAACCCTCCAACTACTGGCCTTTTCAACAGTGATCTACTTGTGTAGACCAAAGTCTCACCTGAAGCTGTATGGGGGGGTGATGGAACCAGGTTTCCACACCCTTAGGGAGATTTTGATGTGGATCCAATAGATCTAATGCCTACTTCCTTGCGTGCAAATTCAGAGAACAAGATCTAATTGTAGAAAAATAGTAAAGTAGTTGTGCGTGCCTAGATGTGATAAACAAATTTATCCCTTGCGCATTCTCATATTATTAGAGTATAAACCCTTACTTTGATATATACTTCCACATAACATCTTACTATATTTAGATCTAACAGTTAAGGAGAAAAATACTTGCACATAGATTAAATTTACCAACTTGACTTATCAATCATGGAAATACATATGCATTCAACAAAACAGATCCAGATCTATAATAAGCAACATATAATGTGCAAAAAAATCTAAGACAGTTAACTACAGGAATCATATAAATTTTGAGTTCGCCAAAATTTCCTTGTTTATTAAGAGATCTTAAGTTGAATACAATATTTCTGCCTGCGCACACAACAGCAGGGTCCTTGCACATAACTCAGGACTTAGGTCTCTACACACACACCAGTGGGAACCTTTCTACCCAGAAAAAACTCAGATCAAATATTCACGCATAAAAAATCATAACTTAGACATGAGATGATATGAGATATATTTCTTCACTCGACTCTTACATATTTTTATCTTTCCAAATGCGCACATACCATGGTCTCAAAACATGGTTTGAGACTCATGGTTTTCCCTTTTACTAGTTACAATAATTAAGGGACTTTGACCCACCCCAAATCCCCTTAACATCTGTGTGCAGTGCTTAAAAACAAAAACTTAACCAAAATTTATCCAAAATTTCTTTGCCCAGGGGACCCTACTTCAACAATCCCCCAACACAATCTAGTGACTCATCCAGAGTCACTCTGGTCTGGATGCCTGCATCTTGTCTTTGAGCTCTTGTATTGAGCTATTAAATGGAAAAAATACTTCTATGCCTTTTTCTCCAGTGCTTTTCACTTCTTCGACCAAATTCTGCGTTGTTGGAACTTCGATAACTAGTATGATGCCTCGTTGTGTCTGCTACAGGTTCTTAAGGGCTGCATCAATGGTCTGCAAGAGGTGCAAGGACTCATCCGCCCACAGATTCATTCTATCCTCCAATAAATTCTTTCACCAACATAACATCTTGATCTCTTCGTGAATGGAATGGCTTCGTTGTAATCGGGTGAGTCTTCGAGTGGGCACAAGGGTTGGCACCTCGACGTGAATGTCATCAAATTTCTACTCTTTGGCACTTAGCTCCACCTTGAGTTTCCAGATGATGGGGTCATTTTGGATGGAAGTCCAAAGACACGTGGATTCTTCAAACAACTGGTTGCCAGCATCCATGGCAGTAGGGATGCTAGAGGTCGATTCTTGGACAACTGTAGTGTGTTTTGCACGTACTTATAGAGGCATTTTTGGCTGCAATTTCATCTGAAGATCGAGGATCCTTTTCTCAAGCTTTGAGCAAACTATTATGATCTATGAGTGAAATTCCTTTAGCGTAGCTACCAGACATTCTAGCTTAACTTTTAGCATGGTTGTGGTAAGTATTGTGACCTCTGGCAGGTCATCGCATAGTCGATTGTTCATTTATTTGAGTGCTCCTGAGTCTCTGTAGCCACTTTGGAGGTGTGGACCTCTCGGTACTACAGCTCTTCCAAAATAATCATGTGTATGGCATGAAGGTTTCCTCCGGGAAAAATTTCCAAGTCGATTCCAACCTCTGTGGAGGCTTGCACATTAGCGCACAAGTTAGGTTCCTCCACTGTAATTGTAGGTCCTAGAACGTGGAAAAATAGGTTTTATATAGGTAATGGCAACACAATGTTGATGGGTTTCGCACTCGCTTATCCGATGCTTGTTAGCTGCATGCTCGTCATTCTATAGGATCACTTGTTTCACGCTGTCTTGAATCGCGCTCTCTTGCACCTTCAGCTCTTGAAGACCCAACTGTACACCTATAATGACCAATTTGTATTGATTTTCCACATCATTCTAGAGGTCCTTAGTTGCATTCTTTACTGTGTTTTCAATTTCAATCAAGTCGTCTTCTATGAGGGTCAGGGCCTTTGTCCTTGTCTGCTTGTATCCCTTCCTCTTTTTACATGGGCCCAGAGAGGTCTGAGAGCCTTGCCTAGTGCCTCTTGGTGAATTTGTCTGCATGGAAGGTACCTTGAAACTACCATCTTCCTTGGCCTTCATCTCTATGTCAAAGGTTTCCCCCATTGTGGTGGGCTCCACTGATTTTTTTGCATCATTCTCCTCCTGATATTTATACGTCTCCTTACTCGTATCCTTCTGATGATCCTTAACCTTCATCGTACACCCCTTTGTCAGAGTTTTGACAAGCACTGAAGAGGATGCACCTCCAGTGTTTCATGATTCTAACCATAATGTGGGCCAATTTTTCTTCACGCACGCAAGGGAATCCTCTATGACAATGTAAGGTAGCTCATACCAAACACCCTCAACATCCCTTTTTGCGCGCATGTGAATATTTCAGAAAGTGGATTTAAAATACACAATATGTTTGTAATGTTTGTACAATGTCAGCAATAAGTACAACTTGGACAACATCGCCTGAAATACCTCCGAAACAAAAAATACCCTGAAAATTTGTTTCTCTGTGATTCACAAAGGAAGCTTGGAGTTCTACAGTCTTTCATAGCGACAAATTCACACAGATCCGGCTCGATATCTAGGAGCTCCACCTTAACTGGCATCCTCCAAAAAATTAACACAATTAGAAGTAGCAACCAACCATAGTAACAATGTTTCCCCTCCTCTTGTGCCTCACCCACATTCTCCAGGAACTCTGTGCATAGGTACTGAGCCCAGTTATATTGTACTCCCTTCTCACACTGCATAGCTAAATCAATTACATGGGTTGGGACTTACCTTGGATGAAAATTCCTCGTCATCTTGAAGGCAAGGATTATCACGCCAAATTGTACTACGGGGTCACTGATTTTTTGTATGAGGAATCCCCAAGTGTTGCATGATACCTTATAGTCTTTCTTGACTTTGCCTACAAATTTCTTCTCTTTACCTTTTCCTTCAAAGTCTGCCATAGCGTCCACCCCTTGACAAGGTAGGTTGGTGATAAGATGTATCAGATCGACATCAATTGGAATGCACTCTCCGAGCCACAAATATTCATCGTGCACCAAGGCACGCAACTGGCACACACAAATATCATTGATCGCACATCATCCAAAGTGTGGGACATTCAATAAATTAAATAACCCTAAATTTTGCAGACCCAATGCCCAGGGATTTGGCTTGACCCTGACCACCTCGTCATCATAGGTTACTGATTCTAATTACATTATGGGAGTGAGCTCTGAAAACTTCTCATGGTTGGTCAGGTCCCATTCTTCCATCTTTAGCAGGGGGACCTACGAAAACATCTCCCCCTCAAATGGAACATCTTTAGGGAGTAGCGGGGAGTTGATGTATAACCGAACCTTGTCTAGGTCCTTCAGGACCTTCACAAATGCTTTACGTGGTGCCATATACTTGGGAAATCGTGAAATTAGATCTACATCCATCACCTCATCTTTCTCCATAATTTCTTTGGGAAAGTCAACTGTAGGAATATTTTGGCACTCGTCGGGGGTTGACTTCGGCTTTGGAGTTAGATTGTGCATCAAATTCCTAATGCTTGAAGCTTTTCCCTTCTTATATTGCTACGACTGAGGAGTAGGGGCAGTGGTTTCAGTGTCTGTCGCAGGGGTTTCAACAGCCTGTCCAGGGGTCTCAAAAACCTGTGTCGTAGAGGGGGTAGGTTCAGTAGTAGTCATACTTGGCTGAATTAAGTACCCCAATTTTTCGTTACGCAACTCCTCGTAGAAAATCAGGTTGATTCCAGACATAAGCTTCAGACAAGTCACATATAGAAATAAAAAAAAAATCACTTGGAAAGAAAAGGGAACTAATGTGACACTTCTTTTCATATTTATAGCATTGGTGTGTCTTAAATAGCTCCTATTCATTAATGTAGCCCCATAAATGATAAAACGGCTCCAAATTAGGCATAATATCCTCATTAAATGTAGTTTATTTTCTCCTTCGAACGGTAATAATGATGTCTTGTCTAGATTAAATTTTCCAACAACTATATTCTGAAACTTCCACGACTTGGTCACCTTGGTAGCACAGCGTTTGTGCGATTGTCACACCTTTCTATGCATCTTCCATCCTTGTCACGCATACCAACTTTTGCAATGCTTTGCAGATTGTTTTACGGTCCTGCACCCTCTTACAATTGTCTAGGGTGATAAGACACTCCTCCGACCATATAGTCATTTTGAACGTGCAGGGAAAGGGATATCCTTATATGGTTTCATCCAATTTCCATCTACATACCCGGCAAGTTCGTCACCTCCTAAAGTTCCCAGCTGAATTGCACGTCCCTCTGTGATCTCCTTAACCACTCATGGTTTAAGCCAATGCATTTTTAACTTCCCTAGGTGGCATGAAAACTTGCTTTCATATAACAAAACCAAATCATCTTCGTGAAATATATTCTGTCTAATGTGCCTGTCATGCCAAGCCATTTTGCGCACCTTTTGCAGTTGCTGATGGAAACCTTCAATGAATATGTCCTCTTCCAACGTGAACAACTCTGACATCCATTCTTCCATAATATCCTTCTCATTCATGTTAGTGATCATTGAAATGTGTAAAATTGGGAAAATATACTCCATTGGCATAACAACTACCTACCCATACACCATTCTGAAAGGTGTCTTCCCTGTCAAATTCTTGCATGTGGTCCTGTATGCCCAAAGAACTGCAGGTACATGCACATCCCAATTATTTTGGTTAGCATTGAAAATATTAGTGAGCACATTATCCAATATCTTATCAAAATATTCCTCCACAACATTTGCCTTAGGGTGATATGGTGTACTCTTCTTATGGTGTACCTTGAATTCTTTGGTCAAATATTTAATTGTTTCATGCACATAGTGGGTGCCTTCGTCATCATCAAGATCTTAGGATGCCCAAACCATGTCAAGATATTTTCGAAAGTCAAGTGCGTAGCTATCTCTATGTTGCAGTCCTTTACAGGTGCAACCTCGGCCCATTGGGTCGCATATTCTGTCAAAATTATTTTATAGTGCACACCTGTCTTCTTTCCTTGAGGGTTGATGGGTGTGACGAAGTCAATAACCCATTTGTCCAAATCTTTCAAAGTAATTTTTGGGTGAAGGGGAATTTCATCTTTGTGCGATGGTCTCCCCGTCCATTGACATACATCACAAGAGTGACAATATGTGTGTGCGTTGTTAGTTTCTGTGAGTCTTGCCAGCCACCAGTGATCAAATATTATCTTACAAGGTTTTCTTAGGGTCTTAAGTCAAGTTTTTGTGGTTTGAGTAGGTCTTCAAATAAAAATTTGGTCACTGACTAGTGTGCATAGGTGTGTTACCACTCCTTTAAAAATTCATGAGTTAGTATCTCTATCATTCATTGTGATATGCTAGTCTCCATCATCCATGTTAGTCATCTCAACATGGTCATCATTCTTCTCATCATTTCATGAAATGTTACCATTAGGTCTTAGGGTCAAGATCATTAAAAATATGTCATTTCACCAACAAATCCAGCATTGAAGTAGTAGTAACATTCAAAATATGTTAAATAAATATTTTAAAGTGTAATTTCATTTCATTTATGAATGTAATATGTTTCTCAATGTTCTAAAGTTGCAAAGTTTCAAGTCAAACGTAAAAACACATGGTGGGGCCACTACACCACTATGAAGAAAAGTGATTTCCAAAGGCTACAAAGTAACATAAAATAATTTATTCACTCATTCCATTGGAATTGAGCACTAAATCACTATAAAACACTATCTTAGCACAACAAGCATATAAGGACACTCTTTTTAGGTGATTGGCATGCTCTCCAGGGAACCATGTTGAATTTTCAACCAACCATGATGCGTTTTTTACCCGTTGCTGCTTTTTCACTCCTAGAGACAAAAAATCCATCTTCAAGGAATTTAGTGGAAATTTAAGGTTCCATCAATCCGTTGACAAGTAAATTGAAGCTCTTGCCACCTCCTATCAACATTTATTTCATTTTTCTGCGGTGAAACCATCCCACAGTCACCATGCTACATTTCTGGTGAGTGATCTCCATAGTTTGAGTTTCAAGAAAAAATAAATAATTCACTCCATATTCTACCCTTCCCCACATCCAAATAAATTTCCCACAACCCTCTCACCCTCCACCCTCCACCCTCATTTCCCTTACCCTTGCACCTAACCCTAGCTCCTACGTTGCATTTTTGGGCAATTTTAGGGTTAGGAATATGTTTTAATTCACTACACTAATCCCTACACTCTTTTTGTCATTATCAACCTCCATAAGCTTCATAATACACCTGTCTACCTCCAAAAATTTTCATATCCACCTATCTTTTCCCTAATCCCTTCATCCCCTCACATACTTACCCTTTCTTTCACTAGGTTTTTGCTGGTCTTTCTTTGCAATTGTAAGAAATTGTAAGCAATTGAGGGAGGAAAGAAACCATACAACAAAGGAAGATAATTTTCAAGGTTTGAGACACTTAACACTTAGGAGTTGATGTCTTCATCATTGGCCAAACAATGTTTTTAAAATGTAGGATTTTAAGGGTTTTGTGAGAAAATCGAACAAGTGAGATATCATACCAAGTTAACAAGCTTGTTTCCCATCAACCTTAGGAGAGATAAGGTCACCATTGTAGGAGTAAGTTTTAAAATTTCAAATGAAGCCATAGCCACGGCTATAGGGATACCAAACCTTGGAGAAAACTAGTTCAAGAACTCAGACATGGATGTTCAAAATTACAGAGATTTTATTAAAAGTCACTATAAAGATGCCATCGAGAATTTTTTTCCTTTTCAAGAGTTTCTTGACAAGTTTTCTCCATTGATGAAGGCCATAATGAGGTATTTCACATGTGATGGTAGATTCTCAAATTTGTAAAAATATCATGTTAGATTGTTGATGCATTTCAGAGGTGTAAAAACTCTCAACCTACCATATTATCTCTACAAAATCTTGACTAAAATGGCAGAGAAAGTGGAACATAAAGAGAGTGATCACCAAGATACTATTTTCCACCATGGCCTCATAAAAATAATTTTCTTACACTAGCTTACACAGATGAAAATCTCTTGGGACATTTATTCAGTGCACTGTCTTTTTTCCCCCTACTAGTCAACCTACTAGCCAAAGTACACTATCAACACCATCCAAGCCAAGGGAGGTCAGCATATCTAGCAGAATTCAGTCAAAAGGACACCTAGGGATGAGGTGAATCAAACATATAAAAGAGGAAATAGGTTTGTTTTTTCTCTAAACATTTTTGAAAGGTCCTAGCCTACATTAGGCGAGAAAGAAACATCATCACAGCAAGAGGAACCATTCCATCTTGACACTGACATGGCAGATTTGGAGGTGAGTGAGGAGAATAAAAAAGGATAGTAGATCATCTTGGAGAATAAGGATGAGATCATATAACTCAAGGAGAACTTGTAAAAGGCCAACTTCTTGATTTCATTCTTGGAACAAGAGAATATGCAATTAAAGGTAAATCAACTACTTTTGAACAAGCCAAAAGTTTATTTGAGAAAGGAGGATGTAAAAGGTAGGGTTTTGGTGGAGATAGATGATTTAGATGATCAGGAAGATAAGGTTACAAGTAATAGGCAAATGACTAGAGGCCTCAAAAGGGCACTTGAGCAATAAAGAATTACAACTCCACCAAGGACCCAAATGACAGTAGATGAGCTCATATTGGTAGAAATTGAGAAGGATAGGGAATATTGGCTTGATAGAGTCAATTTTCACATGGATAAACTCCTAAAGAGGTAAAATAAGAACAAAAATATACAAAGGCACATATCCATCTATTACTACACAAGAAATCAGGTATCTCAGGTAAGAATCAAGTAGTTGAAGGAAAAACTCAAGGAAATCCTAATGGAGGAAAAAGAGAAGGGTAATTTGGATTTGATTGATGATGCTTCCCTCATAGCATAAAATACCATCATAGGTCTCCATGGAACAATTTTGGAATTACTTTGAGAAAATTGGAAATTTTTGACAAATTTAGAAGTTTTTGGTCATTTTGGCAATTTTGCACAGTTCTTGGTCCAAAAGGGTAGAGAGCCTCACGCTGCGCTTTTGTTGGGGGAATACAAATGATTTTTTTTTTCATTTTTCAATTTATTTTGACCTGTAAATAAAATTCAGCCATTGGGAGAGTCGTGTCAGCACATTCTGGTGGGTGAAAAGGTCAAAATACTACTAAAACATTACCTTTCTGCTTGTTTTGTCAGAGGCACGCTGTGCTTTTGGAGTAGTTGTGGGAGAAATTATTTTTAGAGGGATAAAAGTAGTATTTTTTAGTGCTTGAATATTCTATGATGTATTAGATCAGAAAATATTTGTCTAGCATCTTTCATATTTTGATTTGGACCTTGGGAACCCCTCCAAATTCCTCTTACACCTATAACACCATGCTTTATCCTGACATGTTGCGCTTTCCTATCAATTCATTGTGCTTTTTCCTGGAACTAATTTTTATTAGTTTGCTCAATCCAGTTCAAATTTTTTTATGTAATTAGTCATTTTGGGGTTGTAATGATGCATTGAGATGTAACTATTCTAGTTAAAGTGAAAATTAAGTAGATTCGTGCTTGTAAATACTTTTCAAGGTCAAATGTATCAGTTTTTATATTTCTAAGGAGAGTTTCTTAACCTCCATAGCCATTAGGGTTTTGTTGAGGAATTCATGTAAACTATTCCTACATTCTAGGATTCAGCCCCTGAGAGAGGGGAAATGGTTTTTGAGTCTATATCTTTGTGTTTTTTAGTCATTTTGATGGTTGGACATCATAGGGTGGAACTCTTGTAGCTTGTACTTCATCTTTTATACAGGAAATCAAAGGACCAGTTGGAGCTATTATGCAAGAATTCTCATGTTATGAGTTTGTGAAAAAATTTTCTCTCTGTTGTAGTTTTATATGAATGATATACATGTATTATTTCCATATCTTCCTTCTTCATTGATTTTCCTAAGAGGTTTATAAGAATAATTCTTTTCATGAAATATCTATTTTGTTAGGAATGTCATTTTGTGTGATTTTCCTTCTTGATTAATGAATTCATGGTGCACATGCTCATTAATATCATATTTATATTTCAAACCCTACACTACACAGATAAACTCCTAAGCCATCACAAAAGCATAGCTATCTTTCTCCTCCATATCTCTTGTAGTTGTGAGCTTTGATACTTTGACCTAGTTACCTGATTTTCATCCCTGATCCAATAGAAAAACCCTAAATATTTTAAAACGCTAGAGCTGAGCTATCTAGCCTAGAATCCATTCTTGATCTAGTTAAACCATTGGTTGTGATTTTCACAAAGAGAGCCCTCTCTGGTTTGGTACGGCTAGCTACGAAACTAAAAGTTTTGTTTGAGGTTACCTCCATCATAATCCTTTCAGCCTTGGGACATTATGGAGGCTAACATGCATCATTGTTCATGATAGCCCACCAAAAACCAGCCCATAAGATATACTGCATGGTTTCTTTTCCTGCATAATGACCTCCTGCAATATCTCCATGAGCTTCTGCTAATATATCCTATATTTCAAATTCCAACACATATCTCCTCAATATTTCATCCACCCCCATTTTGTATAGTTGTCCAACAATAAAGGTAAAATAAGTTTCACGCATGACCAACTCTTTCTTCTATTTCACCGTATACTCTGTGGGACTTCTAGTGGTCATAAAATGAATAATATTGGCAAAGTGATCATATAATACCTTAATGGAAAATAGTCACGTGTTAGGTAACCCTTATTCCAAGTTAGTGGGCTCTTCTCCATTTTCAATGGATGAAAGATGGTCTAGCCCAATGTTCAGTCTCCCTCGTTTCACAATTACTTCAAAGTCATACTCCGAAAATAATAACAACCCTCTACAGATCTTCCCCCCCCCCCAACAGAGGCTTGTTGACTAGGTACTTCAAAGCAGAGTGATCAGTAAACATCTTAAAATGACCTCCCAATAGATAGTGGCAGAATTTATGCAACGCATAGACCATAGCTAATCCTTCCCTCTTTGTGGTGGAGTAGTTGTGCTCCGCACTTGACAATTTCATACTTGCAAATGCAATAGGGTGGTCAATATCCCCGCCTCCAGGCTACACTAAGAAAATTCCTAACGCGATGCAAGATGCATCAAAGTGTACATGAAATTCCTTTGTCTAGTCTATAAAAAACAATATGGGTGCAATGACCATATTCTCCTTAATAAAATCAAAGCTCTTCTGGCAATCCATGTCCCAGCAAAATGAGGAACTTCTTCAGCAACTTATCTATTGGCGCAATAATCAGTGCGTAGCCTTGAATAAACATCCTGTAATACCTTGTGTGCCCTAAAATTGAGTGCAGATGTTTTACATTTGTGGGAACCTCCAGGTTATCAATAACAATGATCTTTGATTAAGTCACCATAAATCATTTCTAACAAACAATATGACCAAGCATGATCCTGAAAGGGATGTAGAATATACACTTCTTAAAGTTGAGCAAGATCTGATACTTCTGACAAGTATCTAGCATCAGGTGTAGGCTTGACACATGCTTCTTTAATAATCCAAATACAGTCCAATCATAAAAGTGTACTTCTAAGAATTTTTGGATGTATTCTTTGAATGCAGCTACTACTATGCGAGAGAAGAAAGATGGTGCATTCTTCAGACGGAATGGCATGATTATTTATTGAAAGAATCCCCACTTTGTCGCAAAGGTCTTTTACTTCTATCTTCCAGCATGATCCTTATCTGATGGTATCCAGATGTTGGACACCTAATCTGCTAAGGGGTAAGGTGTGGGAAATGGACAGTCAAAGGAAGTCCAAGTGACCTTGGAATGTGGAATCCAAGAGTCACACTTAATGTGCTATAAATGTGTATCATTTTGAATAACATGATAACTCACGCTTATCTTTCCTATGTTATCTATTACTACCTAGCCTATTGATGATTTTGACATGGTATCAGAGAGGGTGATTGTTGGCCCTGCTCCATTTTGAGCCACTTGTTTTGTGGCCTCTATACATGTCATTTTTTCCTTTTTATTTTTTAGGTTGCAAACCTTAACCACTCAAACAAATTTCATTGGTCCTCATTGAACATTTTAGTTATCATCCCAAAATGTTATTCTAGGAATTTATTTTTAATTTTGAAAAACAATTGACACCTCTGCTAGTCAATTTTCCATCCCTCGGAATTCCCTACATTGTGTTGTTATTAAATTAGCCATTGTCTTTGTAACTGTCGATTATTGGGTATTTTGGATTAGACAACGTGCCATTATTTTCTACGTTCAAGCCTTACCATTGTCATGGCATCCCACAAGTCTCCCTTCCACTCAAATTTTCACCCTCATGCCTCTCCATAGCATATTTCTCAGCACCTTGGCCTCTCAGCTCTCCACCCTTTACCAGTCCCTCTCCACAAATCCATACACCAGTCTATCTCTCCTCGAATCCATACACCTGTCCCTCCCACTGCATCACCTGCCACTGGAACCATACCATAACTCCCATACCTCTCCTAATCTGTGACATACTCCAATTTTCCCTCTCGTTGTCGCCTTACTCCATATCTGCTCCACACCTTATTTGTATTACAGTCACACTGTCCATAGTCAGTCCCTCCTGTTAGGGTCCTATATTTCATATGATCTCAAGGTGACTGAGTTTATTCTATCTGTCAAGTTTATTTTGTAAAATGATTTCCAATCTGCAAATAATTTTCAAAATAAAAAGAGGAGATAACATAAAAAATCAAAAGAGGGTATATGTTACATAAAAATAGAATATGAACCCCATCATAAAGAAAAAAAATAAATTCTAAAATTTTTGCACCTCCAAATGCCATTACTCTTAGTTTATCTTAATTTTGAAAATAAATTGTGTAACTTGTTTAAAATGCCACAATATTTCAATAAAAATTCAATCATACAGTTTAAGCATGATTGAATTAGGTTTAAATTGCTTGTTAATAGGTAGTGAAAAATGATTTTCAAATTGTTTAACGTTGGAAAATTAATAGTTAGGTATAAAATAAAAATTGGTTCAATAATTTATTCTGAACCAAGGAAGGAACAAGGCATAGAAGTAGAGGTATTTGTTAAAAAGGAAAAATGTTGTTTTGCTAGTCTAAATGCACTTGGATGAAAGAGAAAATTGTTAAAATGTTAGGGTAGAAAAAATAAATGGAAATTCAAGGGTAGGTAGAGAATAAAAAATTAAATTGGAGATTAAAATAGGATTTTATCCTAAGATCATAACTTTGGACATATGGAATATGTGATAAAACAAATTAACCAAAGTTTCAAGAGTTAAATAGTTGTGCCAAATACAATGTGGACCCCCCACATATCACATTAAATGATAATATATTAATCGTGGCCAAACCCACATTCACCTTTTTGCCTGAATCCCTTAAAATCCTTCCATCTTTCAACTAATCCAGCTCATTCCTATTTCATCCAGCGTCCCATATCTCTTTTCAGCCCCCCTTTCCATCTTATGGTTACCAGCCGGGGGGGGGGGGGGGGGGGGGGCCGAAGTCGAAGGTTTTAAAAACTGCCCAATTAAACCGCTCACTTTGTCCTTTGGTTATTCGGAACCCCTCCTCTCGAAACCACTTACCATCTGAGCTCACACCCAAATGCGGTTTCAATCCTGTCGTCCACGTCCTAACTGTCCCACTACATTAGCACCTACTTTTCATAACGCATTCCATCGAGACTATAACTTGGTAACAGTTAGAGTTTTAAATAATGTTTAAGTCTAAAAATACTATGTCTGTTAGAGACTGTCTTATTGTAATATTTTGTATAAATAATCCCGTTTTGGAAGTATCAAAGGTTGATTGATTGAGATCAGGATTATTTTTTTCTATTGAAGTATTGTAAGATTTTTCAAAGCAATGGAGCATCAATAATAATCAAACCATTCATAGGATTCTTGTGGCTTAAATACTGGTGATGTTTTTCTTCTGTTAGTATGTTTAATTGTTATCTTTCATTGTAATCATCTAAATTGCAATTAAAAATAATAAAGTGTGATGAATATGATTTACTTTTGAGTACCTTAATGGTTGTGTTTATAATCATAATGTTTTCCACTGAAGGACAAACTAAATAATTATTAATTTCTATTTAGTTCTGCTGAATATTTTTCATATTTCTGTCATAATCCATTTATAAATTCTAAAATATCCAGTAAATAATACTAGATTTCCCTGTGTTTACTCTGTGAAAAGTTGATGCAACTATCTAGTTATATTTTGACTCCATTTCCCAATAGACATAATCAATTGAATACAATCGATTTTCCAAAATCCAAAACTAAACTAAAAACACGAGTACAATCATAGCTAGCCTTAAACTTATTCAAGCAAAGTCAAATATTAAATAGAGATCCCTCTCTAAAACTGGCATGGATAGATCCCAGTTTCAAAAGTTGGTTTGATGTTGGCCTATGTGATTAGTTCTCACAATCTCTAGTAAATTATAGCACACTAACATAGTGGCAACCATACTGGGGAAAGAATTGAAATCAATCATAATTTCTTTTTAATTCCATCACTGGTTAAATAATCATTGTATAAAATATTTCGTAGAGATTTCTATATTTTTCACTTTTTGTAAATAAAGTGTGTAATTCCAAGTTCAAAATGTTGGTGTGAGTTACATTTTATAGTGTGTGTTTTAATTCTCAAATCTAGCCTCCAAGAGACCTTATAAAATATCCCATCTCGATCCCAAACCTCCTGAGATAGTGGATGCCTCAAAGGATTGGAAAAAGAGCTAAGGGTACTTCACATAAATCAGTCAAACAAATCAGTTCATCCGAAATCCTGGAAAGTAATAGTCCTCTCCCTAGAGAACAATCCTTTCCTATTAAGTTTGAAACCTTACAAGATATCAAATTTGAATTAAAGTTTGAGGAAAGCCTGTTTAGAAGCAAATCCATAAATTGGGTAGATACATTAGTCATTGACCAATCTATTTTGCATCCAAATTCACTTAAAAATCTGCCTTCTTTAACAAAATATGATCAAGAAATTTTCTAGGATTTTCAGGTCCTTGAATGTTTGGTATCAAACTTAACTTCAGTAGTTACAGATGCCTATCTCCGAAAATCAGTAGAATTGTCTGCATTAAATATTGATGCTTCATCCATTGCATCCCAAAAAATTCAACAAAGATTTGTGAGTCCAGCCTCTTCTGAAAATTATACTATTTATCCTCTCATAAAAACTCAAAAACCTTCATCTCCATCACTTCGTCCATCCTCTCCTTCACATATAGTTCATCCCTTTTCACCACTTCCACACTTATTATTGTCAACCCTCCACCTGCTATCATGGCTGCAGGTTATTATCCCTTGATTCTTCCTCAAAATATAGTGGATGTGCCCCAAGATTATAAATCCAAAATACCCCAGTTCGATAACACCCAACCCATTACTACTTAGCAGCATGTAGACAAAATGAATGATTTCTTTGATCTCCATGAGATCGATGTTAATGATGTTATGATGAGGTTATTTTTCCAAACCCTTGGAGGAGAAGTTAGAAATTGGTTTAGAGATTTACCAGCTACTTCCATCAATTCACTAGTAGTCCTACAACATTGGTTTCTAGATAGATGGAAAATTAAAAAGAACCCCCTCCAAATTTTATCAGAATATGAAAATATCAAAATATCAAAATAGTGTGTAGAATTATTGTGCTATATTCAACTCTATTTATAATGTTATTCCTTCTCACATAGAACCTGTTGAACCTCTAATTAAACTGAGAGGGGGGGTGAATAAGCTTAATACATTCCTGATCTTTTAAAACTTTTCATTAAACTTATTTACACCTTCATTTCAAACTCAATTTGATGTGAGAGTAACTTTAGAATGTAATCAGAAAGTATTAGTTTAATAGAGCAGTAGAATTAATATGAGAGCAGCAGGTATTAAGCAAATGATACATATCAGATCAATACATAAATATCAAGCACAGAGACACCAGATATAAGTGGAAACCCATAAAGGGAGAAAACCACATCTTATTATTGTTGTGATGCAAAGGCAAGCTCCAACTCCCTCTCACCACTGTTTTTCTGCAGGCACCAACCTACAGGAGGCTCCTACCTCAATTCTGCAAGTTACAACTTGCAAGGAAGCACCAACTCCCTTCAGTTTTCTCCAGGCACCAACCTACAGGAGGCTCCAACCTCAGTCATCTACAACTGACAGCTATCAAGCTGCAACTTGATAGGGAAGCTCCAACTTCCTCATTTTCTAAAACTAAATGTTTGCTGATTTACCTCAGATATCAGCTCTGTTCTGTAGCTTCTCTTAATCTTCTCTGCCTTCTATATTATGCATTCTCTCTATATATGCTCTCTCCCTTGCTCTAAAAAAAAAACCACTCTGCATATCAAGATGATATTATTTATAGATTTCCTCACATGACTGTTTGTATTCTGCTTGGAATTCGAAATGGAAAGTCATGTCTCTTTGCCTTCTGCCTTCTCACTCCTTTTATCAACTTACTCAGAAATTATGACTGTAGGTGTCAATTTTAACATTACAGTGGGAGTTTGTTTTCTCTCGAAGACTTTCCAATGCATCACAAACAATAAAAACAATTAAAATATTTACATTCTTATTACAAAGTGAACTCTAGCTCAACTCATTTAGTCTTTTGAATCGATGCGCATTTGTCTTTTCTTTGGCTGTCTTTGTCCTTTTTGTGACTGTGGTTTATCTCCTCTCGGCTCTATTTGCTTTTCTGTCCTCTGTGGGGGTGTAACAGCTGCATACGTGTAACTCTGCCTTTTAAATAAATGAAATGCAATTGCTGACTTTTTTAAATCAGGGCAATTTCAACCCTTTTCATGCCACGAGTGTCTTGTTGATGTGGAAGTTCCACAAGTGGAACGAACATAGATCACAGTCGTTGTATATTAATAATCGCCCTCCCATTAAGCCGAGGCCCGAGGGTTCACAACCCATGTGGCATATTTTAATACAACTGCAACCGTGCTTTATATATATCTAACAACAATCCTTTTATATATAAACACTCGCCCTCCACCTTAAGCCTTTGGTCTTATTTTACAATCCAATGAGTCGAATCACAACCACTAATATATGAAAGGGTCGGGCCCCACATCTCCGTCGGCGAATCGGTGGTGTCAAACGAAAAATTGCGATTGCGATTGATCAAACGGACGCGATGACCACATAAAACATGTCTCATAGCGCAATCGGGTCCGAACTTTGAACAAATGCAATCGGGCGCATAATAGAAAAGTTCCGATTGCGATCAGAACACAGATGCGATTTGCACATATTAACTCCCGCATATAACAGGATCGGGTCCGCCACTTCAATCGCAACATTTTACAAAAGACTTGCGATCAATCGGAAAGTTCCGATTGCGATTAAGATCCCGGACGCGATTGAACTGATTAACTCCATCGTATAATGCCATCGGGTCCGCCACTTGATCGGAGCATATTACAAAAGACTTGCGATCAATCGGAAAGTTCCGATTGCGATTAAGATCCCGGACGCGATTGAACCAATTAACTCCATCGTATAATGCCATCGGGTTCGCCACTTGATCGGAGCATATTACAAAATACTTGCGATCAATCGGAAAGTTCCGATTGCAATTAAGATCCCGGACGCGATTGAACCAATTAACTCCATCGTATAATGCCATCGGGTCCGCCACTTGATCGGAGCATATTACAAAAGACTTGCGATTGAACCTTTTCTCCGATTGCGATTGGGTGAGGGGTCCCACCTTATAAGCCGTTTCGTTTTGATAGAACCTTTGGTTATATAGATATAAAGCGCTCTGCTTGTATATAACCGATATATATGTTTGTATATATATTTTGCTGCTGGAGTGAAGTGATTCCCGGAATAATGTTTGTGTTGTATTATATGTATAACGCCGGTTGGAGTGTGTGATTCCTGGAATATGGTTCTGTATTATATGCATTGCCTTGCCGCTGGAGTTAAGCGATTCCCGGAATAATGTTTGTGTTGTATTATATGTATAACACCGGTTGGAGTGTGTGATTCCCGGAATTTTGTAACGGTTCTCTGCCTCTGCTGCTTCTGTCGCTCTGCCTCTGTCTCTACCTTTCGATCACGGTTCTTCACTATGCTTCTATGACTGTTACATTTTGAATTTCTTCTTGCTGCCTCTATTGCTTTCGCTGTGCCTCTTTTGCCTTCCTCTGCTTCAGCGCTGCCTCTTTTGCCTGAGTGCTGCCTCCATTGCCTGAGTGCTGCCTCCTTTGCCATCAATGACAATATTTCCAACAGTCTCCCCCTTTGGCATTGATGGAAATCCACTTTCTCTGTTTGCTTTCTCTTTCTCTTGTTGCTTGCTCTTCCTGTTTGCCTGCTCTTCCTCCTGTTGTTTTTTCTTCCTCCCCCTTTGACATCAATGGCAAAGGACGACGTCTCATCTCTCCGTATGAGCTCTATCGTTGCATTTCCTTTCTCTGAGTTACGTTTAGGTCCTATTCTGGTGAAATTGTACTATGCTTCTCCAGAGTGATTTATGAAGCTTGTTGAGAGACCACTTTGGTATAGTGAGTCGATATGTGTTTTATAGCTGTGATTCATTTGTAGTGCCTATAATATGTGCTAGATTGCAGACAGAGATGATGCATTTTACGATTGAAAGGTTCTTGTTGCTTCTAAATGATGATAATATTGATAATGCTGATAATACTGATAATGCTGATCCTGTGGACTTGTTTTATGCTTATCTTGCTAGTTGTTCTCCCCCTGGAATGATATCTTCATTTTGTTCTCCCCCTGAGACTGTACTTTCTCTTCATATTAGAGAATAGTATCTACAGATACTAGCCCTAGTCTGTCTCTCAAGTATTCGAATGGTTCTCTGGCAAGTGGTTTGGTAAATATATCTGCTATTTGTTCTTTCGTTGATACATAGTCCATTTTAACTATCTTCTGAGCCACTTGTTCTCGGAGAAAATGATACTTGATTGGTATATGTTTAGTTTTTGAATGAAGCACAGGATTTTTAGATATACTTATAGCACTTGTATTATCACATTTGATTGAGATAGGTTCATTAATGCTTACCTTCATGTCTTGAAGAGTTTGCTTCATCCACATGATTTGTGTACAACATGCTGCTACTGCTATATATTCTGCTTCAGCAGTAGACAGAGATATGGATGTTTGTTTCTTGCTTAGCCATGCCACCAGACTTTCTCCTAGATAGAATGCACCTCCACTTGTACTCTTCCTGTCATCCACACAGCTGGCCCAATCTGCATCTGTGTACGCTATTAAGGTGAAGCTCTTGCCTTTAGGATACCAAAGCCCATATTGTGTTGTTCCTTGTAGATATATGAGTATTCTTTTTACTGCCAGAAGATGGTTTTGTTTAGGTGCTGCTTGATATCTTGCCACTAGTCCTACTGCTAGCATGATGTCTGGTCTTGAAGCTGTTAAGTATAGCAGGCTTCCTATCATGGATCTATAGAGTTTTTGATCTACATCTGCAGACCCATCATCAGCACACACCTTGCATCCCATGATCATGGGGGTTTTCACTGGTTTGCAGTCCTCCATTTTGAATTTTTTCAGCATTTATTTTAAGTAATTTTCTTGAGAAATGAATGTGCCTGTGTTCTTTTGCTGAATTTGCAGTCCCAAGTAGAAACTGAGCTCTCCAATCATAGACATTTCAAACTCTGTTTTCATCTCATCAGCAAACCCTTTTGCTAGTTCATCTTTGTTTCTTCCAAACATAATGTCATCAACATATACTACAACAATCAGGAGTTCATCTTCATGGGCTTTTATGTATAGATTGATGTCTACTCCACCTCTCCTAAAACCCTGTTTTTGCAAATATTTGTCCAGTCTTGAGTACCAAGCACGAGGAGCCTGTTTCAATCCATATAGGGCCTTCTTCAGTCTGCACACATAGTCTTCTTTGTCTATCAATGAGAAGACTTCTGGTTGTTCCATGTACACTTATTCTTCTAGATCTCCATTAAGAAAAGCAGACTTTACATCCATTTGATATACCTTGAAGTCTTGGTAGCATGCAAATGCCAGGAACATTCTGATAGCTTCCATTCTGGCTACAGGGGCAAATGTTTCTTCATAATCAAGTCCTTCAATTTGTGAGTATCCTTTGCAGACCAGCGTGGCTTTATTTCTGATTACTTGTCCTTGCTCGTTCATTTTGTTTTTGAATACCCATTTTGAACCAATGATATTTTTCTCAATAGGTCTAGGAACTAGCTCCCAGGTATTGTTTTTCTCAATTTGATCCAATTCTTCATTCATTGCTTTTACCCAATACTTGTCCTTGCTGGCTTCTTCAAACTTCTTTAGCTCTATTTGTGATAACATGGCTATGTATACTTCTTCTGTTTGTTCTGTTAGCTGCCTTCTTGTCTGGACTCCTGCTTTCTTGTCTCCTATGATCTGATCTTCAGGATGATTCTTCTGAGTGTATCTTGAGGGGGTTTTTGGGCTCAGTTCTGCATCTTCTGTTGTCTTGCTGGTTTCATCATCATTCTGATCTTCTTCTTCATGATTATTTGATGGACTGCAGCAGTCTGTATTTCTTGTATTGTTTGGAAATTCTTCATCAAATCTCACATCAATACTTTCAACTATTTTCTGAAGAGTCTTATTGTAGCACTTGTACCCTTTACTTTTGGAAGCATATCCTAGAAAAATCCCTTCATCTACTCTTGCATCAAATTTCCCAAAGTTTTCATCATTATTCTTTATGTAACACTTGCTACCAAAGACTCTGAAATGTTTTATTGAAGCTGGCTTTCCATGCCATAGTTCATATGGAGTCTTGTCGCTGCTTGGCCTTAAGTGAGCTTTATTAAGGATATGTACTGCTATGTGTACTGCTTCTGCCCAGAAGGTTTGAGCAATATTATTCTCTTGCATCATAGCTCTGGCTATTTGTTGTACAGACATGTTTTGCCTCTCTGCTACTCCATTCTGCTGAGGTGTCCCTGCAATAGTAAATTGTTGCTTTATTCCATGTTCATTACATAGGTCTACAAAGTCATAATCTGTGAATTCTCCTCCTCTGTCTGATCTGATACATTTAAGCTTGCATCCAGTTTGATTTTCTGCTAATGCTTTGAATATCTTAAATTTTTCCAATGCTTCTGATTTATTTTTGAGAAAAGAAACCCATGTCATTCTGGAAAATTCATCTATTATCAGCATGAAATAGGATTCTCCACTTGGTGTCCTAGTTCTAGCAGGTCCACACAGGTCCATGTGCACAAGCTGGAGTGGTCTTCTTGTTGACAGCTCCTCTTTAGATTTAAAGTATGTGCGAGTCTGTTTCCCCAATTGACAAGATTTGCATATAGTACTTGAAGGCCTTTTTATTTCTGGCATATCTCTTACAGCTTTCTTCTTGCTCAGTCTGATGATATGGTCAAAGCTGAGATGTCCCAATCTCCTATGCCACAACCATGACTCCTCAAGTTTGCTAAGATGGCAGGCTTCATCTTCCTCTTTCACTATGTATACATTGTTCTTTGTTCGAACACCTTTGAGCAGAGTCTTTCCTATTGTGCTTGACCTGACTACACAATCTTGTGCTCTAAAAAGAACTTCACAGCCTTTGTCACACATCTGACTGACACTCAGTAAATTTTCTTTCAGTCCATCCACAAATAGTACCTCTTGGGCTTTTCCTCTGCCATTGTCTATGCTGATTGAGCCTTTTCCCTTGATCTTTCCTGATTTATCATTACCAAAAATAACATTGCCAAATTTCTTTTCATCAAGAGTTATAAACTTGCTTCTGTCTCCAGTCATGTGTTTGGAGCAGACACTGTCCAAGTACCACTGGCTTTTCAGATCTTGAGCAGTTAGAGCCAGGTCACACTTATTCTCCTTCTTTTTCCACTGGAGGAATCCTTCTGTTTGATATCTTTTGTGAGGTGATGAATTGCATCCTTCAGAGGACATTTGGAAGGCATATGTCCAGCTTGATTGCATATAAAGCATTTGATCATATTTTTTGCAGAATTTTGAGTATGACCAAAATTTCTTTGATTCATGAACCTCCTTGAGGTGTTGAACATCATTATTTTTCCATACTTTCTACATTCAATAATTTTATGGCCAAATTCCTTACAATAAAAACAATAACCATAGAAATTATTTGCATACCTGATGTAAGATTGTTTTCTCCATTTGTTTGTTTGAGATAGCCTCTTCACTGTTTGCATCTTTTGCAGGTCTGAATTACTCTTCCTTGCATAACAATATGCAGCAATGTGTCCCTGCTTGTGGCAGACATAACAGGTGGCATTCTTCATAGGAGGTAAGAATCTCCTTTGATGGCTTCCAAATTTGATATAATCAGGAATATATGATCTTTTCTCTGTTGTCTTAGTATTTGTTACAATCTTTGTTATTAGAGGTTTCTTCTGGTCTCTGTCTTTCTCATTACATGTTTCTTCCTTTGTAGGAATTATTTGGGCTGCTTCATCAACCTTCTTTGCTTTCACAAAAATTATATTTTTGTTTTCCTTTTCTTTGCCTTTACTTGATTCTCCTTCATAGCCTATCCTAGTTTTTATTAGAGGAGATATTTGAGCATCCAAGATTTCATTCAACCTACTAGAACTTGTCATTTGAGAAGGGTATATAGAAACTTTCTGTTGAGCACTTTCTAATTTCCTTCTCAGGCACATAATTTCTTCTTCCAGCTTCTCTTGTTCTCGAGTTTTATCTTTGATTTGCTGAAGTAATATATCTTCTATATTCTTGGATTCTTCAAGCTTTACCTTCAGCTGCATGAGGACTTCTGAATTTTGTTCTTCTTTAACACATTTGAGGAGAATATCTTTTTGTTTTCTGCATTTTAGTCTGAGTCTCTCAATCTCCTCCAGAGCACTTCTTAGCTCCCCCTCAAGGTCGACTTACCCTTCTTCTTCTTCATCTTCTAGTAGGAGTCCCTCAAGATCTTCTATGGCCATCAATAAAAAATCTGAGGTTCCTTCTTCACTTGAGGGTTCATCTGAATCTTCAGATGTACTGCTGTCTTGTTGAGCATAGAAATATTTTCTGCTGAACTTCCTTCCCTTCTGCCAGTTCTTTGATTTATTCTTTTCTGACTCTTGAGCCTGATTCCTTGCATTCTTGTGAGGACACTTAGTAGCATAGTGTCCAACTCTTCCACAGTTAAAGCACTTGAAAGGAATTTTACCTTTGTATTTACCTGAACCTCTATCCAGTTTCTTGACAAATTTTGCTTCTTCTTCATCTGAGCAAGAGCATATTTCTTCCTCTTCTTCTTTCTTATTTTCTGTTTTAAAGGCTGCTTCCCTCGAACTTGGTTTCTTCTGTGGGAGCCTCATTTCATAGGATGTTAGATTTCCAAGTAGCTGGTTCATGGTCAAAGTCTCCCAATCCGTTGTCTCTTCTATTGCAGACACCTTGGGATTAAATTTGGATGGGAGTGATCTCAGAATCTTTTGCACAACTATACCTTCTGGTATGGTTTCTCCAAGAGCTTTCATATTGTTAACAATTTCTGCAACTTTTAAGAAGAAGCTGCCAACATCTTCATCATCATTCATTTTAAAGTTTTCAAACTGGGCTCTATATACTTGAAGTTTGGCAGTTTTTACTTTCTGGTCTCCCTCATGTATGTCTTCAAGAGTATCCCATATTTTCTTGGCCGTGTCTTTGTGCATTACTTTAATAAACTCTGCTTCACATAATCCATTCAGGATGGCATTCATGGCTTTTGCATTAGCTACAAAGCTTTCTTTAGCTTCTTTCTCTGTATCAGTTGACTTCGGGGCATATCCTAATTACACAGCAGCCCAAACATCTACTCCTAGTGACATTATGTATGTCTTCATTCTGATTTTCCAGAAAGCATAATTTTCACCAGTGAAGAAAGGGGCTTTATTGGTTGAGCATCCTTCTTTACTAGCCATCTTGGGAACCTAGGATCTCCTTTCAGTTGTTAGACTTGTACAAAGGAACTTGCTCTGATACCAATTGTTGAACCTCTAATTAAACTGAGAGGGGGGGTGAATCAGTTTAATACATTCCTGATCTTTTAAAACTTTTCATTAAACTTATTTACACCTTCATTTCAAACTCAATTTGATGTGAGAGTAACTTTAGAATGTAATCAGAAAGTATTAGTTTAATAGAGCAGTAGACTTAATATGAGAGCAGCAGGTATTAAGCAAATGATACATATCAGATCAATACATAAATATCATGCACAGAGACACCAGATATAAGTGGAAACCCATAAAGGGAGAAAACCATATCTTATTATTGTTGTGATGCAAAGGCAAGCTCCAACTCCCTCTCACCACTATTTTTCTGCAGGCACCAACCTACAGGAGGCTCCTACCTCAATTCTGCAAGTTACAACTTGCAAGGAAGCACCAACTCCCTTCAGTTTTCTGCAGGCACCAACCTACAGGAGGCTCCAACCTCAGTTAGCTACAACTGATAACTATCAAGCTGCAACTTGATAGGGAAGCTCCAACTTCCTCATTTTCTAAAACTGAATGTTTGCTGATTTACCTCAGATATCAGCTCTGTTCTGTAGCTTCTCTTAATCTTCTCTGCCTTCTATATTCTGCATTCTCTCTATATATTCTCTCTCCCTTGCTCTCAAAAACTCTCTCTGCATATCAAGATGATATTATTTATAGATTTCCTCACATGACTGTTTGTATTCTGCTTGGAATTCGAAATGGAAAGTCATGTCTCTTTGCCTTCTGCCTTCTCACTCCAATTATCAGCTTACTCAGAAATTATGACTGTAGGTGTCAATTTTAACATTACAGTGGGAGTTTGTTTTCTCTCGGAGACTTGCCAATGCATCACAAACAATAAAAACAATTAAAATATTTACATTCTTATTACAAAGTGAACTCTAGCTCAACTCATTTAGTCTTTTGAATCGATGCGCATTTGTCTTTTCTTTGGCTGTCTTTGTCCTTTTTGTGACTGTGTTTTATCTCCTCTCGGCTCTATTTTCTTTTTTGTCCTCTGTGGGGGTGTAACACCTACATACGTGTAACTCTGCCTTTTAAATAAATGAAATGCAATTGCTAACTTTTTAAATCAGGGAAATTTCAACCCTTTTCATGCCACGAGTGTCTTGTTGATGTGGAAGTTCCGCAAGCGGAACGAACATAGATCACAGTCGTTGTATATTAATAATCGCCCTCCCATTAAGTCGAGGCCCGAGGGTTCACAGCCCATGTGGCATATTTTAATACAACTGCAACCGTGTTTTATATATCTAACAACAATCCTTTTATATATAAACAATCGCCCTCCACCTTAAGCCTTTGGTCTTATATTACAATCCAATAAGTCGAATCATAACCACTAATATATGAAAAGGTCGGGCCCCACATCTCCGTCGGCGGATCGGTGGTGTCAAACGAAAACTTGCGATTGCGATTGATCAAATGGACGCGATGACCACATAAAACATGTCTCATAGCGCAATCGGGTCCGAACTTTGAACGGATGCAATCGGGGCGCATAATAGAAAAGTTCCGATTGCGATCAGAACACGGATGCGATTTGCACATATTAACTCCCGCATATAATAGGATCGGGTCCGCCACTTCAATCGCAGCATTTTACAAAAGACTTGCGATCAATCGGAAAGTTCCGATTGCGATTAAGATCCCGGACGCGATTGAATTGATTAACTTCATCGTATAACGCCATCGGGTCCGCCACTTGATCGGAGCATATTACAAAAGACTTGCGATCAATCGGAAAGTTCCGATTGCGATTAAGATCCCAGACGTGATTGAACCGATTAACTCCATCGTATAACGCCATCGGGTCCGCCACTTGATCGGAGCATATTACAAAAGACTTGCGATTGAACCTTTTCTCCGATTACGATTGGGTGAGGGATCCCACCTTATAAGCCATTTCATTTTGATAGAACCTTTGGTTATATAGATATAAAGCGCTCTGCTTGTATATAACTGATATATATGTTTATATATATATTTTGTTGCTGGAGTGAAGCGATTCCCGGAATAATGTTTGTGTTGTATTATATGTATAACACCGGTTGGAGTGTGCGATTCCCGGAATATGGTTCTGTATTATATGCATTGCCTTGCCGCTGGAGTTAAGCGATTCCACGAATAGGGATTATGTATTATATGTATAACACCAGTTGGAGTGTGTGATTCCCAGAATTTTGTAACGACTCTCTGCCTCTGTCACTTAGTCTCTGCCTCTGCCTCTGCTGCTTCTGTCGCTCTGCCGCTGTCTCTACCTTTCGATAATGGTTCTTCACTATGCTTCTATGACTGTTACATTTTGACTTTCTTCTTGCTGCCTCTATTTCTTTCGCTGTGCCTCTTTTGCCTTCCTCTGATTCAGGGCTGCCTCTTTTGCCTGAGTGCTGCCTCCTTTGCCTGAGTGCTGCCTCCTTTGCCATCAATGACAATATTTCCAATAGTCTCCCCCTTTGGCATTGATGGAAATCCACTTTCTCTGTTTTCTTTCTCTTTCTCTGGTTGCTTGCTCTTCCTGTTTGCCTGCTCTTCCTCCTATTGTTTGTTCTTCCTCCCCCTTTGACATCAATGGCAAAGGACGATGTCTCATCTCTCCGTATGAGCTCTGTCGTTGCATTTCATTTCTCTGACTTACGTTCAGGTCCTCTTCTGGTGAAATTGTACTATGCTTCTCCAGAGTGATGTATGAAGCTTGTTGAGAGAACACTTTGGTATAGTGAGTCGATATGTGTTTTATAGCTGTGATTCATTTGTAGTGCCTGTAATATGTGCTAGATTAAAGACAGAGATGATGCATTTTACGATTGAAAGGTTCTTGTTGCTTCTGAATGATGATAATATTGATAATGTTGATAATACTGATAATGTTGATCCTGTGGCCTTGTTTTATGCTTATCTTGCTGGCTGTTCTCCCCCTGGAATGATATCTTCATTTTGTTCTCCCCCTGAGACTGTACTTTCTCTTCATATTAGAGAATAGTATCTACAGATACTACCCCTAGTTTGTCTCTCAAGTATTCGAATGGTTCTCTGGCAAGTGGTTTGGTAAATATATCTGTTATCTGTTCTTTCGTTGATACATAGTCCAGTTTAACTATCTTCTGAGCCACTTGTTCTCGGAGAAAATGATACTTGATTGGTATATGTTTAGTTTTTGAATGAAGCACAGGATTTTTAGATATACTTATAGCACTTGTATTATAACATTTGATTGAGATAGGTTCATTAATGCTTACCTTCATGTCTTGAAGAGTTTTCTTCATCCACATGACTTGTGTACAACATGCTGCTGCTGCTATATATTCTGCTTCAGCAGTAGACAAAGATATGGATGTTTGTTTCTTGCTTAGCCATGCCACCAGACTTTCTCCTAGATAGAATGCACCTCCACTTGTACTCTTCCTGTCATCCACACAGCTGGCCCAGTCTGCATCTGTGTACACTGTTAAGGTGAAGCTTTTGCCTTTAGGGTACCAAAGCCCATATTGTGCTGTTCCTTGTAGATATCTGAGTATTCTTTTTACTGCCAGAAGATGGTTTTGTTTAGGTGCTGCTTGATATCTTGCCACTAGTCCTACTGCTAGCATGATGTCTGGTCTTGAAGCTGTCAAGTACAACAGGCTTCCTATCATGGATATGTAGAGTTTTTGATCTACATCTGCAGACCTATCATCAGCACACAGCTTGCATCCCGTGATCATGGGGGTTGTCATTGGTTTGCAGTCCTCCATTTTGAATTTTTTCAGCATTTCTTTTAAGTATTTTTCTTGAGAAATGAATGTGCCTGTGTTCTTTTGCTGAATTTGCAATCCCAAGTAGAAACTGAGTTCTCCAATCATAGACATTTCAAACTCTGTTTTCATCTCATCAGCAAACCCTTTTGCTAGTTCATCTTTGTTGCTTCCAAACATAATGTCATCAACATATACTACAACAATCAGGACTTCATCTTCATGGGCTTTTATGTATATATTGTTGTCTACTCCACCTCTCCTAAAACCCTATTTTTGCAAATATTTGTCCAGTCTTGAGTACCAAGCACGAGGAGCCTGTTTCAGTCCATATAGGGCCTTCTTCAGTCTGCACACATAGTCTTCTTTGTCTGTCAATGAGAAGCCTTCTGGTCGTTCCATGTACACTTCTTCTTCTAGATCTCCATTAAGAAAAGCAGACTTTACATCCATTTGATATACCTTGAAGTCTTGGTAGCATGCAAATGCCAGGAACATTCTGATAGCTTCCATTCTGGCTACAGGGGCAAATTTTTCTTCATAATCAAGTCCTTCAATTTGTGAGTATCCTTTGCAGACCAGCCTGGCTTTATTGCTTATTACTTGTCCTTGCTCATTCATTTTGTTTTTGAATACCCATTTTGAACCAATGATATTTTTCTCAATAGGTCTAGGAACTAGCTCCCAGGTATTGTTTTTCTCAATTTGATCCAATTCTTCATTCATTGCTTTTACCCAATACTTGTCCTTGCTAGATTCTTCAAACTTCTTTGGCTCTATTTGTGATAACATGGCTATGTATACTTCTTCTGTTTGTTCTGTTAGCTACCTTCTTTTCTGGACTCCTTCTTTCTTGTCTCCTATGATTTGATCTTTAGGATGATTCTTCTGAGTGTATCTTGAGGGGGGTTTTGGGCTCAGTTCTGCATCTTCTGTTGTCTTGCTAGTTTCATCATCATTCTGATCTTCTTCTTCATGATTATCTGATGGACTGCAGCAGTCTGTATTTCTTGTATTGTTTGGAAATTCTTCATCAAATCTCACATCAATACTTTCAACTATTTTCCGAAGAGTCTTATTGTAGCACCTGTACCCTTTACTTTTGGAAGCATATCCTAGAAAAATCCCTTCATCTGCTCTTGCATCAAATTTCCCAAGGTTTTCATCATTATTCTTTATATAACACTTGCTACCAAAGACTCTGAAATGTTTTATTGAAGCTGGATTTCCATGCCATAGTTCATATGGAGTCTTGTCACTGCTTGGCCTTAAGTGAGCTTTATTAAGGATATGTACTGCTGTGTGTATTGCTTCTGCCCAGAAGGTTTGAGCAATATTATTCTCTTGCATCATAGCTCTGGCTATTTGTTGTATAGACCTGTTTTGCCTCTCTGCTACTCCATTCTGCTGAGGTGTCCCTGCAATCGTAAATTGTTTCTTTGTTCCATGTTCATTACATAGGTCTACAAAGTCATAATCTGTGAATTCTCCTCCTCTGTCTGATTTGATACATTTCAGCTTGCATCCAGTTTGATTTTCTGCTAATGCTTTGAATATCTTAAATTTTTCCAATGCTTGATTTATTTTTGAGAAAAGCAACCCATGTCATTCTGGAAAAGTCATCTATTATCAGCATGAAATAGGATTCTCCACTTCGTGTCCTAGTTCTAGCAGGTCCACACAGGTCCATGTGCACAAGCTGGAGTGGTCTTCTTGTTGACAGCTCCTCTTTAGATTTAAAGGATGTGCGAGTCTGTTTCCCCAATTGATAAGATTTGCATATAGTACTTGAAGGCATTTTTATTTCTGGCATATCTCTGACAGCTTTCTTCTTGCTCAGTCTGATGATATGGTCAAAGCTAAGATGTCCCAATCTCCTATGCCACAACCATGACTCCTCAAGTTTGCTAAGATGGCAGGCTTCATCTTCCTCTTTCACTATGTATACATTGTTCTCTGTTCGAACACCTTTGAGCAGAGTCTTTCCTGTTGTGCTTGACCTGACTACACAATCTTGTGCTCTAAAAAGAACTTCACAGCCTTTGTCACACATCTGACTGACACTCATTAAATTTTCTTTCAGTCCATCCACAAATAGTAACTCTTGGGCTTTTCCTCTGCCATTGTCTATGCTAACTAAGCCTTTTCCCTTGATCTTTCCTGATTTATCATTACCAAAAATAACATTGCCAGATTTCTTTTCATCAAGAGTTATAAACTTGCTTCTGTCTCCAGTCATGTGTTTGGAGCAGCCACTGTCCAAGTACCACTGGCTTTTCAGATCTTGAGCAGTTAGAGCCAGGTCACACTTATTCTCCTTATTTTTCCACTGGAGGAATCCTTCTGTTCGATATCTTTTGTGAGGTGATGAATTGCATCCTTTCAGAGGAAATTTGGAAGGCATATGTCCAGCTTGATTGCATATAAAGCATTTGATTATATTTTTTGCAGAATTTTGAGTATGACCAAAATTTCTTTGATTTATGAACCTCCTTGAGGTGTTGAACATCATTCTTTTTCCATACTTTCTACATTCAATAATTTTATGGCCAAATTCCTTACAATAAAAACAATAACCATATAAATTATTTGCATACCTGATGTAAGATTGTTTTCTCCATTTGTTTGTTTGAGATAGCCTCTTCACTGTTTGCATCTTTTGCAGGTCTGAATTACTCTTCCTTGCATAACAATATGCAGCAATGTGTCATGGCTTGTGGCAGACATAACAAGTGGCATTCTTCATAGGAGGGCAGAATCTCCTCTGATGACTTCCGAATTTGATATACTCAGGGGCATATGATTCTTTTTCTGGCATATTAGTATTCATTATATTCCTTGTTACTAGAGATTTCTTCTGATCTCTGTCATCCTTATTACATGTTTCTTCTTTTGTATGAATTGTCTGGGTTTCTTCATCAGTCTTCTTTGCTTTTACAAAAATTATATTTTTGTTTTCTTTTTCTTTGCCTTTACTTGATTCTCCTTCATAGCCTATTCCTATTTTTATCATTGGGGATCTTTGAGCAACCAGGATATCATTCAACTTGCTAGAGCTTGTTGTTTGAGAAGAGTTTATAACCACTGTCCTTTGAGCATTTTCTAGTTTCTTCCTAAGACATACCACTTCTTCCTCCAACTTCTCTTGTTCTTGGGTTTTATCCTTGATTTGCTGAAATAACATATCTTCTATCTTCTTGGCTTCTTCAAGCCTTACCTTCAGCAGCATGAGGACTTCTGAATTTTGTTCTTCTTTAACACATTTGAGGAGAATATCTTTTTGTTTTCTGCATTTTAGTTTGAGTCTCTCAATCTCCTCCAGAGCACTTCTTAGCTCCCCCTCAAGGTCGACTTCCCCTTCTTCTTCTTCATATTCTAGTAGGAGTCCCTCAATATCTTCTATGGCCATCAATAAAAAATCTGAGGTTCCTTCTTCACTTGAGGGTTCATCTGAATCTTCAGATGTACTGCTGTCTTGTTGAGCATAGAAAGATTTTCTGCTGAACTTCCTTCCCTTCTGCCAGTTCGTTGATTTATTCTTTTCTGACTCTTGAGCCTAATTCCTTGCTTTCTTGTGAGGACACTTAGTAGCATAGTGTCCAACTCTTCCACAGTTAAAGCACTTGAAAGGAAGTTTACCTTTGTATTTACCTGAACCTCTATCCAGTTTCTTGACAAATTTTTCTTCTTCTTCATCTGAGCAAGAGCATATTTCTTCCTCTTCTTCTTTCTTCTTTTCTGTTTTAAAGGCTGCTTCCCTCGAACTTGGTTTCTTCTATGGGAGCCTCATTTCATAGGCTGTTAGATTTCCAAGTAGCTGGCTCATGGTCAAAGTCTCCCAATCCGCTGTCTCTTCTATTACAGACACCTTGGGATTAAATTTGGATGGGAGTGATCTCAGAATCTTTTGCACAACTATACCTTCTGGTATGGTTTCTCCAAGAGCTTTCATATTGTTAACAATTTCTACAACTTTTAAGAAGAAGCTGCCAACATCTTCATCATCATTCATTTTTAAGTTTTCAAACTGGGCTCTATATATTTGAAGTTTGGCAGTTTTTACTTTCTGGTCTCCCTCATCTATGTCTTCAAGAGTATCCCATATTTTCTTGGCAGTGTCTTTGTGCATTACTTTAATAAACTCTGCTTCACATAATCCATTCAGGATGGCATTCATGGCTTTTGAATTAGCCACAAAATCTTGTTTTGAGTCCTTTTCTGAGTCAGTTGCCTTCGGGGCATATCCTAATTGCACAGCAGCCCAGAATTCTATTCCTAGAGACATTATGTATGTCTTCATTCTGATTTTCCAGAAAGCATAATTTTCACGGATGAAGAAAGGGGCTTTATTGGTTGAGCATCCTTCTTTACTAGCCATCTTATGAACCTAGGATCTCCTTTCAGTTGTTAGACTTGTACAAAGGAACCCCCTCTGATACCAATTGTTGAACCTCTAATTAAACTAAGAGGGGGGGTGAATCAGTTTAATACATTCTTGATCTTTTAAAACTTTTCATTAAACTTATTTACACCTTCATTTCAAACTCAATTTGATGTGAGAGTAATTTTAGAATGTAATCAGAAAGTATTAGTTTAATAGAGCAGTAGACTTAATATGAGAGCAGCAGGAATTAAGCAAATGATACATATCAGATCAATACATAAATATCATGTACAGAGACACCAGATATAAGTGGAAACCCATAAAGGGAGAAAACCACATCTTATTATTGTTGTGATGCAAAGGCAAGCTCCAACTCCCTCTCACCACTGTTTTTCGATAGGCACCAACCTACAGGAGGCTCCTACCTCAATTCTACAAGCTACAACTTGCAAGGAAGCACCAACTCCCTTCAGTTTTCTGCAGGCACCAACCTACAGGAGGCTCCAACCTCATTCAGCTACAATTGACAGCTATCAAGCTGCAACTTGATAGGGAAGCTCCGACTTCCTCATTTTCTAAAACTAAATGTTTGCTGATTTATCTCAGATATCAGCTCTGTTCTGTAGCTTCTCTTAATCTTCTCTGCCCTCTATATTCTGCATTCTCTCTCCCTTGCTCTAAAAAAAAACTCACTCTACATATCAAGATGATATTATTTATAGATTTCCTCACATGACTATTTGTATTCTGCTTGGAATTCGAAATGGAAAGTCATGTCTCTTTGCCTTCTGCCTTCTCACTCCTTTTACCAGCTTACTCAGAAATTATAACTGTAGGTGTCAATTTTAACATTACAGTGGGAGTTTGTTTTCTCTCGGAGACTTGCCAATGCATCACAAACAATAAAAACAATTAAAATATTTACGTTCTTATTACAAAGTGAACTCTAGCTCAACTCATTTAGTCTTTTGAATCGATGCGTATTTGTCTTTTCTTTGGCTGTCTTTGTCCTTTTTGTGACTGTGTTTTATCTCCTCTCGGCTCTATTTGCTTTTCTGTCCTCTGTGGGGGTGTAACAGCTGCATACGTGTAACTCTGCCTTTTAAATAAATGAAATGCAATTGCTGAATTTTTAAATCAGGGCAATTTCAACCCTTTTCATGCCACGAGTGTCTTGTTGATGTGGAAGTTGCGCAAGCGGAACGAACATAGATCACAGTCGTTGTATATTAATAATCGCCCTCCCATTAAGCCGATGTCCGAGGGTTCACAACCCATGTGGCATATTTTAATACAACTGCAACCGTGCTTTATATATATCTAACAACAATCCTTTTATATATAAACAATCGCCCTCCACCTTAAGCCTTTGGTCTTATTTTACAATCCAATGAGTCGAATAACAACCACTAATATATGAAAGGGTTGGGCCCCACATCTCGGTCGGTGAATCGGTGGTGTCAAACGAAAACTTGCGATTGCGATTGATCAAACGGACATGATGACCACATAAAACATGTCTCATAGCGCAATCGGGTCCGAACTTTGAACAAATGCAATCGGGGCGCATAATAGAAAAGTTCCGATTGCGATCATAACACGGATGCGATTTGCACATATTAACTCCCGCATATAACAGGATCGGGTCCGCCACTTCAATGGCAGCATTTTACAAAAGACTTGTGATCAATCGGAAAGTTTTGATTGCGATTAAGATCCCGGACGTGATTGAAATGATTAACTCCATCGTATAACACCATCGGGTCTGCCACTTGATCGGAGCATATTACAAAAGACTTGCGATTGAACCTTTTCTCCGCTTGCGATTGGGTGAGGGGTCCCACCTTATAAGCCATTTCGTTTTGATAGAACATTTGGTTATATAGATATAAAGCACTCTCCTTGTATATAACTGATATATATGTTTATATATATATTTTGCTGCTGGAGTGAAGTGATTCCCGGAATAATGTTTGTGTTGAATTATACGTATAACACCGGTTGGAGTGTGCGATTCCTGGAATATTGTTCTGTATTATATGCATTGCCTTGCCGCTGGAGTTAATCGATTCCCGGAATAGGGATTATGTATTATATGTATAACACCGGTTGGAGTGTGTGATTCCTGGAATTTTGTAATGACTCTCTGCCTCTGTCACTTCGTCTCTGCCTCTGCCTCTGCTGCTTCTGTCGCTCTGCCTGTGTCTCTACCTTTCGATAATGGTTCTTCACTACGCTTCTATGATTGTTACATTTTGACTTTCTTCTTGCTGCCTCTATTGCTTTCGCTGAGCCTCTTTTGCCTTCCTCTGCTTCAGCGCTGGCTCTTTTGCCTGAGTGTTGCCTCCTTTTCCTGAGTGCTGCCTCCTTTGCCATCAATGACAATATTTCCAACAGTCTCCCCCTTTGTCATTGATGGCAATCCACTTTCTCTATTTGCTTTCTCTTTCACTTGTTGCTTGCTCTTCCTGTTTGCCTGCTCTTCCTCCTGTTGTTTGTTCTTCCTCCCCCTTTGACATCAACGGAAAAGGACGACGTCTCATCTCTCCGTATGAGCTCTGTCGTTGCATTTCCTTTCTCTGAGTTACGTTTAGGTCCTCTTCTGGTGAAATTGTACAATGCTTCTCCAGAGTGATGTATGAAGCTTGTTGAGAGAACACTTTGGTATAGTGAGTCGATATGTGTTTTATAGTTGTGATTCATTTGTAGTGCCTGTAATATGTGCTAGATTGCAGACAGAGATGATGCATTTTACGATTGAAAGGTTCTTGTTGCTTCTGAATGATGATAATATTGATAATGCTGATAATACTGATAATGTTGATCCTGTGGACTTGTTTTATGCTTATCTTGATGGCTGTTCTCCCCCTGGAATGATATCTTCATTTTTTTCTCCCCCTGAGACTGTACTTTCTCTTCATATTAGAGAATAGTATCTACAGATACTACCCCTAGTTTGTCTCTCAAGTATTCGAATGGTTCTCTGGCAAGTGGTTTGGTACATATATCTGCTATCTGTTCTTTCGTTGATACATAGTCCAGTTTAACTATCTTCTGAGCCACTTGTTCTCGGAGAAAATGATACTTGATTGGTATATGTTTAGTTTTTGAATGAAGCACGGGATTTTTAGATATACTTATAGCACTTGTATTATCACATTTGATTGAGATAGGTTCATTAATGCTTACCTTCATGTCTTGAAGAGTTTGCTTCATCCACATGACTTGTGTACAACATGCTGCTGCTGCTATGTATTCTGCTTCAACAGTAGAAAGAGATATGGATGTTTGTTTCTTGCTTAGCCATGCCACCAGACTTTCTCCTAGATAGAATGCACCTCCACTTGTACTCTTCTTGTCATCCACACAGCTGGCCCAATCTGCATCTGTGTACGCTGTTAAGGTGAAGCTTTTGCCTTTAGGATACCAAAGCCCATATTGTGTTGTTCCTTGTAGATATCTGAGTATTCCTTTTACTGTCAGAAGATGGTTTTGTTTAGGTGTTGCTTGATATCTTGCCACTAGTCCTACTGCTAGCATGATGTATGGTCTTGAAGTTGTCAAGTACAGCAGGCTTCCTATCATGGATCTGTAGAGTTTTTGATCTACATCTGCAGACCCATCATCAGCACACACCTTGCATCCCGTGATCATGAGGGTTGTCACTGGTTTGCAGTCCTCCATTTTGAATTTTTTCAGCATTTCTTTTAAGTAATTTTCTTGAGAAATGAATGTGCATGTGTTCTTTTGCTGAATTTGTAGTCCCAAGTAGAAACTGAGCTCTCCAATCATAGACATTTCAAACTCTGTTTTCATCTCATCAACAAACCCTTTTGCTAGTTCATCTTTGTTGCTTCCAAACATAATGTCATCAACATATACTACAACAATCAGGAGTTCATCTTCATGGGCTTTTATGTATAGATTGCTGTCTACTCCACCTCTCCTAAAACCCTGTTTTTGCAAATATTTGTCCAGTCTTGAGTACCAAGCACGAGGAGCCTGTTTCAATCCATATAGGGCCTTCTTCAGTCTGCACACATAGTCTTCTTTGTCTGTCAATGAGAAGCCTTCTGGTTGTTCCATGTACACTTCTTCTTCTAGATCTCCATTAAGAAAAGCAGACTTTACATCCATTTGATATACCTTGAAGTCTTGGTAGCATACAAATGCCAGGAAAATTCTGATAGCTTCCATTCTGGCTACAGGGGCAAATGTTTCTTCATAATCAAGTCCTTCAATTTGTGAGTATCCTTTGTAGACCAGCCTGGCTTTATTTCTGATTACTTGTCCTTGCTCATTCATTTTGTTTTTGAATACCCATTTTGAACCAATGATATTTTTCTCAATAGGTCTAGGAACTAGCTCCCAGGTATTGTTTTTCTCAATTTTGATCCAATTCTTCATTAATTGCTTTTACCCAATACTTGTCCTTGTTTGGCTTCTTCAAACTTCTTTGGCTCCATTTGTGATAACATGGCTATGTATACTTCTTCCGTTTGTTCTGTTAGCCGCCTTCTTGTCCGGACTCCTGCTTTCTTGTCTCCTATGATCTGATCTTTCAGGGATGATTCTTCCGAGTGTATGTTGAGGGAGGGTTTTTGGGCTCGGTTCGCATCTTTTGTTGTCTTGCTGGTTTCATCATCATTTTGATCTTCTTCTTCATGATTATCTGATGGACTGCAGCAGTCTTTATTTCTTGTATTGTTTGGAAATTCTTCATCAAATCTCACATCAATACTTTCAACTATTTTCCGAAGAGTCTTATTGTAGCACATGTACCCTTTACTTTTGGAAGCATATCCTAGAAAAATCCCTTCATCTGCTCTTGCATCAAATTTCCCAAGGTTTTCATCATTATTCTTTATGTAACACTTGCTACCAAAGACTTTGAAATGTTTTATTGAAGGCGCCTTTCCATGCCATAGTTCATATGGAGTCTTGTCACTACTTGGCCTTAAGTGAGCTTTATTAAGGATATGTACTTCTTGTGTGTACTGCTCCTTCAAAAGGTTTGAGCAATATTATTCTCTTGCATCATAGCTACGGCTATTTGTTGTACGAACCTATTTTTCCTCTCTGCTACTCCATTCTGCTCGAGGTGTCCTTGCAATAGTAAATTGTTGCTTTGTTCCATGTTCATTACATAGGTCTACAAAATCATAATCTATGAATTCTCCTCCTCATCCGATCCGATACATTTCAGCTTGGATCGAGTTTGATTTTTCGTCAATGCTTTGAATATCTTAAATTTTTTCCAATGCTTCGATTTATTTTTGAGAAAAGAAACCCATGTCATTCGGGAAAAAGTCATCTATTATCAAGCATGAAATAGGATTCTCCACTTGGTGTCCTAGTTCTAGCAGTCCACACGAGTCCATGTGCACAAGTCGGAGTGGTCTTCTTGTTGATGCACTCCTCTTTAGATTTAAAGGATGTGCGAGTCTGTTTCCCCAATTGACAAGATTTTCATATAGTACTTGAAGGCCTTTTTATTTCCGGCATATCTCTTACAGCCTTTCTTCTTGCTCGAGTCCGATGATATGGTCAAAGCTGAGATGTCCCAATCTCCTATGCCACAACCATGACTCCTCAAGTTTGCTAAGATGGGAGGCTTCATCTTCCTCTTTCACTATGTATACATTGTTCTCTCGTTCGAACACCTTTGAGCAGAGTCTTTCCCTGTTGTGCTTGACTCGACTACACAATCTTGTGCTCTAAAAAGAACTTCACGACCTTTGTCACACATCCGACTCGACACTCAGTAAATTTTTCTTTCAGTCCATCCACAAATAGTACCTCTTGGGCTTTTCCTCTGCCATTGTCCATGATAACTAAGCCTTTTTCCCTTGATCTTTCCTCGATTTATCATTACCAAAAATAACATTGCCGTATTTCTTTTCATCAAGAGTTATAAACTTGCTTTCGTCTCCGATCATGTGTTTGGAGCGACCCCATCGTCCAAGTACAATCGGCTTTTCGGAAGTCCTTGAAAGGAAGTTTACCTTTGTATTTACTCCGAACCTCTATCCAATTTCTTGACAAATTTTTCTTCTTCTTCATCCGAGCAAGAGCATATTTCTTCCTCTTCTTCTTTCTTCTTTTCTGTTTTAAAAGGTCGCTTCCCTCGAACTTGGTTTCTTACTGTGGGAGCCTCATTTCATAGGTCGTTAGATTTCCAAGTAGGCTGGTTCATGGTCAAAGTCTCCCAATCCGTTGTCTCTTCTATTGCAGACACCTTGGGATTAAATTTGGATGGGAGTGATCTCATAATCTTTTTGCACAACTATACCTTCTGGCATGGTTTCTCCAAGGGCTTTCATATTGTTAAAAATTTCTACAACTTTTAAGAAGAAGCTGCCAACATCTTCATCATCATTCATTTTTAAGTTTTTCAAGCTAGGGCTTTATATATTTGAAGTTTGGCGCTTTTTACTTTCTAGGTCTCCCTCATGTATGTCTTCAAGAGTATCCCATATTTTCTTTGGCGAGTGTCTTTGTGCATTAATTTAATAAACTATGCTTCACATAATCCATTCGTGGGGATGGCATTCATGGCTTTTGCATTAGCCACAAAATCTTGTTTTGAGTCCTTTTCTCGAGTCGGTTTCCTTCGGGCATATCCTATCTGCACAGCAGCCACCGGACTTCTATTCCTAGAAACATTATGTATGTCTTCATTCTGATTTTCCGTGAAAAGCATAATTTTCACTAGGTGAAGAAAGGGCTTTATTGGTTGAGCATCCTTCTTTACTAGCCATCTTGGGAACCTAGGATCTCCTTTCGGTTGTTAGACTTGTACAAAGGAACCCCCTCTCGATACCAATTGTTGAACCTCTAATTAATCGAGAGGGGGGTGAATCTGTTTAATACATTCCTAATCTTTTAAAACTTTTCATTAAACTTATTTACACCTTCATTTCAAACTCAATTTGATGTGAGAGTAATTTTAGAATGTAATCGTAAAGTATTAGTTTAATAGAGCAGTGAGACTTAATATGAGAGCAGCGGGTATTAAGAAAATGATACATATCAGATCAATACATAAATATCATGCACGAGAGACACCATGATATAAGTGGAAACCCATAAAGGAGAGAAACCACATCTTATTATTGTTGTGATGCAAAGACAAGCTCCAACTCCCTCTCACCATTGTTTCTTTACAGGGCACCAACCCTACGGAGGCTCCTACCTCAGTGCCGCAAGCTACAACTTGCAAGGAAGCACCAAATCCCTTCGGGTTTTCTGCCAGGCACCAACCCTACGGGGAGGCTCCAACCTCGCGTCGGCTTGATCGATGCCTATCAAGCTACAACTTGATAGGGAAGCTCCAACTTCTTCATTTTCTAACCGAATGTTTGCCGATTTATCTCGAATATCAGCTTTGTTCGTAGCTTCTCTTAATCTTCTCTCGCCCTCTATATTCGCATTCTCTCTATATATGCTCTCTCCCTTGCTCTCAAAAAAACTCACTGCGCATATCAAGATGATATTATTTATAGATTTCCTCACATGATCGTTTGTATTCTCGCTTGGAATTCGAAATGGAAAGTCATGTCTCTTTACCTTCGCCTTCTCACTCCTTTTATCACTTACTCAAAAATTATAAGCGTAGGTGTCAATTTTAACATTACAGTGGGGAGTTTGTTTTCTCTCGGGAGACTTGCCAATGCATCACAAACAATAAAAAACAATTAAAATATTTACATTCTTATTACAAAGTGAACTCTAGCTCAACTCATTTAGATTATTTTGAATCGATGCGCATTTGTCTTTTTCTTTGGTCTGTCTTTGTCCTTTTTTGTGACTCGTGTTTTATCTCCTCTCGGCTCTATTTGCTTTTCTATCCTCTGGTGGGGGTGTAACAGTACTGCATACGTGTAACTCGCCTTTTAAATAAATGAAATGCAATTGCTGAATTTTTTAAAATCGGGAGCAATTTCAACCCTTTTCATGCCACGAGTGTCTTGTTGATGTGGAAGTTTCATAGCGAACGAACATAGATCACGATCGTTGTATATTAATAATCGCCCTCCCATTAAGCCGATGTCCGAGGGTTCACAACCCATGTGGCATATTTTAATACAAGCTGCAACCGTGCTTTATATATATCTAACAACAATCCTTTTATATATAAACAATCGCCCTCCACCCTAAACCTTTGGTCTTATTTTACAATCCAATGAGTCGAATCACAACCACTAATATATGAAAGGGTCGGGCCCCACATCTCCGTCGGCGAATCGGTGGTGTCAAACGAAAAGTTGCGATTGCGATTGATCAAACAGACGCGATGACCACATAAAACATGTCTCATAGCGCAATCGGGTCCGAAATTTGAACAAATGCAATCGGGGAGCATAATAGAAAAGTTTCGATTGCGATCAGAACACGGATGCGATTTGCACATATTAACTCCCGCCTATAACAGGATCGGGTCCGCCACTTCAATCGCAGCATTTTACAAAAGACTTGCGATCAATCGGAAAAGTTCCGATTGCGATTAAGATCCCGCACGCGATTGAGTCGATTAGCTCCATCGTATAACGCCATCGGGTCCGCCACTTGATCGGAGCATATTACAAAAGACTTGCGATCAATCGGAAATTTCCAATTGCGATTAAGATCCGGACGCGATTGAACCGATTAACTCCATCGTATAACGCCATTAGGTCCGCCACTTGATTGGAGCATATTACAAAAGACTTGCGATTGAACCTTTTGTCCGATTGTGATTGGGTGAGGGGTCCCACCTTATAAGCCATTTCATTTTGATAGAACCTTTGGTTATATAGATATAAAGCGCTCTGCTTGTATATAACTGATATATATGTTTATATATATATTTTGTTGCTGGAGTGAAGCGACTCCCGGAATAATGTTTGTGTTGTATTATATGTATAACACCGGTTGGAGTGTGCGATTTCCGGAATATGGTTCTGTATTATATGCATTGCCTTGCCACTGGAGTTAAGTGATTCCCGGAATAGGGATTATGTATTATATGTATAACACCGGTTGGAGTGTGTGATTCCCAAAATTTTGTAACGACTCTGTGCCTCTGTCACTTAGTCTCTGCCTCTGCCTCTGCTGCTTCTGTCGCTCTGCCTCTGTCTCTACCTTTCGATAATTGTTCTTCACTGTGCTTCTATGACTGTTACATTTTGACTTTCTTCTTGCTGCCTCTATTGCTTTCGCTGTGCCTCTTTTGCCTTCCTTTGCTTCAGCGCTGCCTCTTTTGCCTGAGTGCTGCCTCCTTTGCCTGAGTGCTGCCTCCTTTGCCATCAATGACAATATTTCCAACATATCCAAAAAAAAATTGGACTCCTTGTTATGTACACTTCATGAATTTTCTCCTGAAAGATATTAATAACATTTCATGGGTTAATAAAACCATAATTGAAGCAAATATCATACAAACCTTTATTTTTAATCATGCAACATCCATAGCAATTTATAGGAAATATGAAAATAATTAGTTTCTTCGATGTGTCCAGACTAGATTTTCATATGCATTCATAATTCTTCAACACCTTATTAAAATGAATCAATGTTTGAGAGAGATGGTGTTATCAATGCATTGGAAAAGGTGGAAGGGTTATCATATTCAGGATGGCCCAAAATTTGAGGACATTATTATTGGTCTTTATTTAGAGGATTTTTGGAGGAGAGTGGAAGATATTTTCACCCTTATTACACTTATTATTTCCACCCTTTGTGTATTAGATACTGATGAACCATTCTTAGGAAATGTTTTTGAGATTATGGATCAAATGAGAGAGAAGCTTCATGACATAATAGAAGATAAAAATTATAGGATCAACAAAGACACCAAAAATGAAGTGTGGGAACTTAGTTTGACAAGGTGGAAAATGCTTCATAGCTCTCTTAATTCAATTGCATTCCCAATCAATCCTAAATGGTTTCATAAGAAACCATATTCAGATGTAGAGGTGATGTAGAACTGGAAGACTTTTATAAGTGGGTGTTACGATCGTCAGGATCACACTAATGTACTACTTGAGTTAGGAAAGTACTTGAGATCAGAAGACCACATTGTAAATGAAGATTGTGCATACAATATAAAATAACTTGGACTAATAGACTTGTGGATGCAACATGGTACAGGAACCCCCTTGCTTTATCGATTGGCTATCTATTTGCTTTCAGATGTATGCTCAATCAAAAATACCTTTAATGCATTGAATTATTGTTTAAACGATTAATTCTAATGTTCATTTTGTATTATTTTCCCTTTAATATTTCAAATGAATATGATTAACATAATGATACTTTTATTTCATAGGTGACTAGTTCCTCTACATGTCAAAGAAACTGAGTAAATATTATTTTATCCATTCAACAAAGAGGAATCACCTAGGCACAAAAATGGCACAGGATTTGGTGTTTGTACACTCAAATCTACTTTTTCTATCTTGACAACAACTAGAATACAAAACTGGACCCACAAGAAATTGGGATTATGGTGGTTCACAAGATGATGGAGATGTTTAGCTTCCACTTGAGGTGCTACAAGACAATGTTCAAGAAATGTTTGATGATACCACAAAGTCTATTGACCAAAATAGTTCTTTTGGAATTAGCTCAAGCTCAACAACGATTCAAGAAAATGAGCTTGAAAATATATATTATTAGGTTTACTTGCATTTTGAATGTGAATTATTAGAAGTGACTTTAGAGATACATATATATTCAAAGGTATACATTTAATTATTTGTATTTGAAATCTCATATTCTTATAAATGTTTGTTATTTCTTGGAATCAATGATTAGCTAAATCTTTTTATCTACAAAATTATCACTTCTTTATTAAAACTAAATCACTATTTATGAATGTTTCTTTACAATTTCACAAGCGGAAACATTGGATGTTTATGATTAAACAATGTAAAATATGAAACAAGAACTATAAACTGAAAATGAGAAGTATAGCAAAAAAAACCCCAAAAATGTAGAAAAACAGCTCGAAAAATAAAAGTGTTGATGCTCGAATACCAACTTTTTTTCTGGGGTAAATTTTGAACATGCTCTAAACATGGCAGTGAAAACAATTTTTTTTGGTGCAAAAAACACCCTGAAAACAAAAATTGTTGATGTTGGAGTATAATTTTTTTTCTTCACAATAGATTTTCAAAATTTTGAAATAATGACATAAAATATAAAATATCATGACTCCGAAAAACCTTAAAATAAAAATAAAATTAAAAATTAAAAATTAAAAAAAAAAACAAAACAAAACAAAAAATAGAACAATGAAAAAAACAAAAACAAAAAAAGAGAGTTTAAAATAACAATAAAAAGTAAATAAAAGTATATATTAGAAAAAAATATAAAATTAAAAAAAGACAAAAAAATCAAATATATAAAAATATATGAAAAGCCAAAACAAAAAATCAAACATAAAGATTTTAAAAAATAACAAAACTAAGAATATATATATATATATATATATATATATATATATATACATATACATATACATATACATATACATATATATATATATATATATATATATATAATAAAATAAATCAATAAGCTATACAATAAAAAAACACATTTAAGAAAAATTAATAAAAATTAAAAACATTAAAAAATTGAAAAATAAAAAACAATAAAAAAACGAATTTTAAAAATATTTAAATAAATAAGAAAAAAAAATTAAAAAAAAAAAAACATTAAAAGAAAAAAACAAAAAACAAAAAATTTAAGATATTAAAAAGCTAAAATAACAAACAAAAATTATTAAAAAATAAAAAAGAATAACTAAACTAATTAAAATTGATTAAAAAATCAATAATTAAAAATAAAAATAAATAAATAAATTACAAATTCAGTACCTTAAGCCACCGGCGGGCTCAAGCTAATTCTCAGAATTAATTGGGGGCCCAAGCCAATTCTTAGAATTGGCTTTGACACCATTGGTGGCCCGATGGGCCGCTTACCGTGGGCGGGCGGAGCTGGAGCAACTCCGTCTGCCCACAGCAGGCGGCCCGTCGGGCCACCAACAACTCAAATTTGATTCTGAGAATCTAATTGGATTCTCATAATCGTATATCAGTTGTTGGTGGCCCGAGGGGCCTCCTACCGTGGGCGGGAGGAGTTTCTGCAACTCCGCACACCCATGATAGGTGGCCACCAACAACTCAAATCTGTGGCCTAAGAGGACGCTTGCCCATCCAATTCTCAAAGTAGGATTTGAGTCGTTGGTGGCCCGAGGGGCTGCCTGCTGTGGGCGAGCAGAGTTGCAACAACTCTACCCGCCCATGGCAGGCGGCCCCTCGGGCCATCAACGAGTCAAATCCTGATTCTCAAAATAAGATTTGAGCCATTGGTGGCCACCTGTCATGGGCAGGCGGACCTGTAGCAACTCTGCCCATCGCTTCAGCTTTTCCCACCCACGGCAGACGACCACCAATGGCTCAAATCTGATTTTGAGAATCAAATCCAATTCTCATAATCGGATTTGATCTGTTGGTGGCCCGAGAGGCCAGGTGTCGTGGGTGGGAAAAGTTGCGATAGCTTCACCCGCCGACGACAGGCAGCCACCAACAGCTCAAATTTGATTCTGAGAATTGGATTTGAGTTGTTGGTAGCTCGAGGGACTACTTTTTGTGGGAGGACAGAGTTGCGGTAGCTCTACCAGCCCATGGAAGGTAGCCACCAACGGCTCAAATTCGATTATCAGAATCAGATCTGATTATTATAGTCGGATCTGATTATCAGAATTGGATCTGATTCTCAGAATCAGATTTGAGCCATTAGTGGCCCAAAGGGCCACCTGTAGTGGGCGGGAGGAGCTGCAACGACTCTGCCTACCCATGGCAGGTGGCCCCTTGGGCCACCAATGGGCTCAAAGCTGATTTTCAGAATCACCAATGGCTCAACAGATGCAATAATTTGTTCTTATTTATTATTTTTTTTACTTTACTTTTAATTATATATGTTTTATTTTTTAAAGTTATATATATATATATATATATATGTTTTATTTTTTTTAACTATATATGTTGTGTTTAGGTTTTTTAAATTGTTTTATTTAATTTTTTTTTAAGTATTTTTTTTTTTTTTTAATTTTCAATGTAATTTTATTATTAATTTTTTTATAACTTTTTATTTTTAATGATTTTTTTTTATAACTTAATTGTCTTTTTTTTTATGTTTATGATTTTTATTATTTTTATAAATTGTATGTTTATTTTTATTTTTATTTTTTTTAATACTTCACATGTTATCTAAATCATTTTTTTGAATTTTTATTTTTGAAATGTTGTCTTTTTATATAAAATTTATAAAATTTGTTATTTTTCCAAAAAAAATTATTCAAAATTTCCATAATTTTTATTTATTTTTATGCAAAATGTGTATTTTTTGTCGAGTTTTTAAAATTATTATTTGTTGGTGATAATTATTTTATGTGCATTGAAACATTAATTAACGATATATAAATATAAAAGAAATCATAACCTCAAAATATTATTATTTTTTAAACTTTGGAATATATATATATATATATTGCAAAGGAAAAAAAAAAAATTGGATACCTTTAAAAACCAAATATCTTAGAACGAAGAACATGAAGACGAATAAGGCCACTTGAAAAATGGTTAAATAATCAACATTTAACAAAAAAATTATGTACACTTAGGACATAGGAAAATTTAAAGTGTCAAAAATATGCCTTGAAAAAAAATGTTGATGGTTTTCAAAATCCACATGAAAACTTTCAACATTTTAAAAAATATTCCACACTTCATACATTATAAAACTAAAACGGCAAAAAATATGCCCTCTAAAAAAGGGGATTGATGTTGCATCAACCCTTTTCAAAATTAGCATGAAAAATCGCTAACATTTTAAAAAAAATGTTCATACCTGATACATGAGAAAATTTAAAGTGTCAAAAATATGGTAAAAATAAAAAAAGGTGTATTCTAAATCAACACTTTTCAAAATCAGATAATTTTTTGGTACGTCAAAAAAAATGGTGTATTCTGAATCAACAATTTTCAAAATCAGACGATTTTTTGCTACCTAAAGAAAAAAATGTGTATTCTAAATCAACAATTTTCAAAATCAGATGATTTTTTGCAACCTCAAAAAAATTGGTAATTGTATCAGTCCTTGTTTCAAAGTTTACAATGTTATTAATGATTTTTTTATATTATTCACCTTTAATCATTTTTTCTCTCTTTCATGGGAAACCCCCAAACTCTGTTTCTCGTATCGTTCTTGTTTCTCATTTCATTTTCTATTTTTCTTTTCTGATAACATAGGTCTACAAGCAACCTTAGGTTGACAAGCGATTCATGGTCCCTCCCTAAACAGAGTCATCTACTTTTGTGATGGTTGGTGGCCATCTTCTCCCTCATGCTCACAACTCAAACTCGCACAAATTTAGCAGGTGAATGGTTAGTCCCCAATCAAACTAAAGTTCGATGTAAGGAATTGGTTTAGTCATGGAGAATGTCCATAATTTTTGCTTTTGTCTAATGAGCTCTATAGAAAAGGGCTAGAAATATTGTAACCTGGCATAGTAGTTTGGGTATTTGTCATCATTTCATTTTGTCTGATAAGCTAATGAGGAAGAACATTGTTAACAGGGAAAATTATAAGGATGGACGTTTATCATAAAGTTTAAAAACTTGGCGAATCTTAGTACTCCTCAATATGTGAATTATAAAAAAAATTATGTTATTTTTGTAAAAATATTTATTTTTGTAATCATGTTATATTAGTATATGTAATTTTTTGGCGATTTTAAGGGTAAAATATTTTTATACTATAAAATTTGGGCAAATCAATTTTTTTTTAAAATGGAAATTGGCAAATCTTCTTTTTGAAAAAACAATGGAAAATTAGCCCACCTGTGAATATTAGCCCCTAAAATTTTCCATGATTGTTAATCTAAAAAATACTTGTTTTATTGGGCCAATTTCCCAATAGGGTGGCTAGTAACACAAAGATAATCTCAACGTATATTTTCGCATCAGTAATATAAATTAACAACTTACCACAATTTCTCTGGTTATTTTAAAAGAAAATATAGTTTGATGAAATCATGATCTTCCAAAATTTGGCAAAGAATAACATGCAATCCTTTTGATCTACTCTCCCATATAAATTATAAAGGTACATAGTAGAACAACGTAAATACTGGCATGTGGAATGAAAAAAAGAGTGATTGGGTGCAATCGATGAACTAATATCAATTTGACACAAGCAACTCGATTTGCCGTTATCTTTGCCTGAGCTAGTTCTCTCTAGAGTGTCTTCTTACCTTCCTGAAAAAATGCCAACACATGGATATGCATGCAAATTGAACCATTTGGAATGGTTATCTAACCAAAAAAAGTAATGTTTCAACTTTCATACAATAGAAAAATTGTAAAAAATGCATGGCATGGCAGGACTTACAATCAATTCATTCACTTGCTGTTGATAATCAATTCTGAAATGCAGCTTCCAATAGGGATTTCTTGGATCGGTGAAAGTACGGCACTATTACTGCACCCACCAAGATTCATGTCTTCCCTACAACATGTGGTTACTTGTGATTATGTTTGTGCTTCTGTTTTTGGTTTGGGGCAGGTGCAAATCCTAGGAAACATAGGTGGAACAGATAGCTTGCACTCATGGCTTCTAGTAGAAGGATTCCAAATTGAATGCAATGAGAACATGGGTGGGTACACTTGCCATGTATGGACAAGAGCAAGCTAGTCAAAAGAAAGAAAAAAAGTTAGAAATTCTGGCAAAGTGTTAATATCATATTTTTCTACTGCGCTAGTGTTATATAATTATCTGTGGTTAATAAAATGATAAAAATTGCATCAGAGATCAGTCTCAACACAACATTAAATCAATGTGTTCTTAACTAAGATGTATGGAATAAATGAACTATGAATTCGAGGAACAAATAAAAAGATGACAGGTTATTTGAAGTTTCTTATTACATGGGGGGGTATATTTTATAAACTGGCATCTCCTTAAAGTGGCCACTAATAATTATATAAAAGATTATAAAAACTGCAGTCTAGTTCCTAATACTAGTAAAAGGATTTGTTCCCCAGCCCTGTAGAAAAATAATCACACCAAAAGGAGAATCTTATAATAGCCAAAAGATCAAAATTAAAAGACTTCAAATTTGGACAAAATATATAGTCTGTGCCCTGAGACAAAAAATGTGGCAACATGCATCACCAACACATTTTCTTGATTTGTTGGTAACTTGGTCAGATACACCTCAATAAATAGCCCAATTTAGAAGGATATATTGATGTTTCAAATAAATATCTACACCATTGCTATATTAAACAAGAAGATATCACCAGACGAGGCAAGGAAACAAAAGTAATAGATAAAGGAGCTACTGGAATAGGTAGCCCAAAATCAACCTTGACAGGATATAACGAACGAATATCCCCATCTTCATTTAACTCCAAAACTGCACCATTTAAAAGCACTTTTTGACTATGGAGGTCACCATCTTTTGGTGTTAAGTGGTATTCCATCCTATAATCTTTCACCTTTGATGTTTTGATTCCAGCCCAGGCTACGAATTTCTTAATCTTATGTATGAAAGACTCTTTTGCATTCGGTCTTCCATTGTACATGGTAGAATTTGGATGAGAAGAAAAATGAACATCAATTTTTGTGTCGTTGCTAAGGTTTATCAAGAGTAAAGTTATTCCAATCTACAAAAATAAATAAACAAAAGTGAGATATTGATCCACACAAAAATCAATCTGAAGTTCACACATTATATTATTTCTAAGAAATGCAATCAGGAATGCAAAAAATTGAGGGATGTAATAAATGCAGACGTACATTAACACTATCCATTTCAGAGAATGAGATATCTACACTTTTACTAGAGATTTAGACCATTAGGACCATAGTTATAGACTTTGTCAAGACCATGGACACACTATACTAGCCAATCTTAATATTATAAGTAATCATCATATATTATGAGAAATTTACCAAGGTCAGTGAGGTCTAAGACCCTCCTCTAGTGATAAAATTGATATTTATCCTAGTATTATCCTTTGTCCAATTGGGATCCAAATAAATGAAGAAAACATAGCACACATTTATGTGCATATTTGTAGAATTAAGAAAAGTTTTGGCAAGATGTGTACATGTCATGAAATAATATGCAAACATTACAATCGAATGTGAGAATATAAAGCTTGGAGACAACAAGGTTCTATAGAACCACTATATTGAAGAATTAGAGGTGAAAAACGCATAACACAAGTTTATGTGAAAATTTGATAAAAAAATCAAAGAAACGTTGACAATACAACCACCAAAAAAAAATATCCTTAATTTGGGTATAAGTTGTAAGAGACTAGAATCCATGATAGTCCTATGTTTCTTTGATGGTATTTGAAACTAAAAAAAAAACGAAGTTTCCTTGAAACTTTTGATCAGAAGACTATAGTACAAAATCCCAGTGATGGTAATTTATAAATGAACACCTCACCCCACAAGAAACACCTAGTCCATTCAAACTTGGACATTTGAAAGTATTTATAAAGGAAAAAGAACATGGTCACCAGATCATTACACAAACAAATGATTTGTGAAAAAAATAATTGTCAAGGAATATGGAAAAAGTGAGATCTATAATCTCCCTCCTACAGTAAAAAATTCATGAAATAATAAATATAATATGGTAGTTTGTAGCATAAGTATTTGGACCAAAATCCACAAACATAGGTTCTCACTTCCCAAAAAAATGGCATTGCATAACATTGTAGAATATTAGCATGGAAAAAGACCCACAAATCACAAGATAAAGTCCATTAAAAAGGATTAAAATTCATCATTCATAGCCATAGGAAGTCAAAATCATTTGGTAGACCAGTTATTCAAGGAAAAATACCAGTTTTCAATGGAAAGGAAATCAATATATCTATCCTATACGAATAAATTCAATCCTTCATAATCTAACACTTCAACTCCATATACTAGAATACTTAAAGATATGATGATCTAACAAAAGGCTACAACAAACGTAAAACACATTCAGAATAAACACTTGAGTTTTAGTTTGTCCATGGGTTCAATGTAAAAGTAGGATTACAGGCAGAGGTTTCTGTTGGAAATGCACTATTGAAAATGTATGCCAAATGTGGAAATGTTGATAATTCACACAAAGTATTTGAATAAATTCCTAAGCGGTAAGTTGTCTCCTGGAATGTAATTATTACGAGACATGCACAGGTTGGATATGTTGAGTTGGGACAAAAATTACTCTCTAAAATGTTACTGGTAGCAGTAAAAGAATCATTTGATCACTCTTGCTAGTGTGATTGGAATATGTTCCAACCTACAAACCCCAGAACGTGGAAATCAAATACATACCTATATAATTATATCAGGGTTTCAGTCTGATGTCTCCTTTGCAAGTTCCCTTGTTGACATGTATTACAAATGTGGGAGCATAATGGATGCAGAGACAGTTTTTGATAGCCTTGTTGAAAGAGACATGGTCTTTTGGAATTAAATAATAGTGGGATATGCTCAGAATGACCATAGAGGGGAGGATTTGGTTATTCTATGTGAATTGCAAAGGTTTGGTATGATTCCAATTCAAATCACATTTCTAGTGTGCTTACATCATGAGCTAGCTTAACAACTCCATAATAGGGAAAAAACGTTTTTTTTCATATCATCAAAATTATGGTCTAGGAATATGTCTACGTGGGGATCAATGATAGTTTATTGCATAAAAATGGGCACAAAATAAACAATGGCATAGATATGACCATGTCCCACAATGTCCTAGACAATTCTATGATGGTATCCCTTAGAAATTTGTGCATAATCATGCTATCTATCTTCATATGAGGCACTCGAATAAAGGAACACATTGTTAGGCTATGTAAGCCTAACAACATGGAGAACCTATGAACTATATGTTATTTTCTATCATGCACTTCTTGAATTGAAAGAATGAACTGAAGAGCTCGGCTATTAAAAGACACCAAAGAAAAATCACCAAACAGTTTTTGTTCGTTGTGTTGTGGAGCAGTTGTAATGATATTTCATTGCATATTGGATGCAATTCGCACACCACTGGGAGAAAAGTAGAGAGAAACACCAATGGAATTGATGATGGGTGCAAGGCCAAAAAATTTAGCACTAATATGTTAATATTTTCTCTACATGCAAGCAATGTCTAACCATAATGGGTCATGATTGGATGGAACCACTTGGAGTGTCATGAAATCCCTAGTGTGTCAAGTTATTTAGATAGATTTTATTTCATGACATCCTAGAGGGAGGTTGGAGATCTATGTGAATACAACTAAAACTAATGGTGATACAAGTTTATAAAAAATGATTCTGGATGGTGAAATACTTGAATTTGACAATGAAGAGAAGAAGATACTATTTTTGAGATAGAACTCATTGATCAAAGGATAAGAATTCATACTTTCCTCACCAAAAACTATTCACAAAATCATTTGAAATGCGATGCTTGCCACTGTTATAAGCTCCACCTGCTTCTCCGACCCAAGAGCTTGCCCAAGTGCCGTATTTCTGCAAAACAGATTGCATTTTACTGAACTTTGGAGCTTCTAGACTCAAGTATCCTAGATTAAGTATCTTCTGCATCAAATGCTTATCCATACCTGGGCAGCAGAGAAACATAATTACTTCCTATCCAAACTTCTGAATAAAAACTTAAATGCATATGATGGATTTTATCTTTATCTTATCTACCTACTCCAAGATTGTATATATGTCGTGTAACAACATTCAAAACATTTGGCCCTGTTTGTTGAAGAAGCTTTTGAAACCAGGTCAGATCAAAGAATCCATCTGGTGCTACTATTAATTGTTTCTCAAGAGAATGCTTGTATATGTCTTTCAAAATATTACTAAGCTCAATTACATCAGTAGCATATTGTGTAGCACTAACTTTTGCGCCAATACCACTTCCAATCAACTCATTTCCTGACCCCAAAATGAAAGTATTGGTTGTCACAATGATGTACAAATGAACAAGATTGATAAAACCCACATGATAAACTAATAATAGAAGGTCCAGTTAAATAATATTACCAAATTCCCATGCATATATCTTATAACCATGGTCGACTGTGTAGTGAATAAAGTTGCGAGCATTGCTTGAATTCCAAGGACCTCCCCAAAGACTATCTTCAGACATCTGATGCCGACCATACAATGCATTTAAACCAAATGCCACCATAGACCTATATCACAATAATAGAAGTATTGATTATTTGATGACCGGGGAAACACCTTGGACTACCAATATAATTAATGGTCGGTTTAATTTATATACTGTGAAAAATAATGCTCTCAATTACCCTGTTTTTGTGAAAAACTTGTTGAGTTTATCCCATCTGTCCATCGTAAGACAACCTTTTGAGAAAATAAACACATTAGAAGCATCACTAACAAAAGGATGGCCGGGTTTTGACAAAGGCCCAATGCCATATATCAGTTTGTCTTGTAAAGTTCCACCCAACCTGATTTTCATTGGTGAGAACGCTGCATGCCACCATAATTCTGCATTATATCACACTTCTTTCTAGACGATGTTACACATCTTGTACTCTATCATACTGAAGCTAAGAAGTTTTGAAAACATAAAAGCAATGTCAGTTCTATACATGTCATGATGTCTCAGGTTGGTGCAGAAATGCATCAAAATTCGGGATGGAAATTTATCAACATATATTTCACTGAATCTATAAGGAAAATTGCATTGGGCTGTAGTCTACTGGTAAGTGGGGGTGCTTTCTCACTTCTTTCACAAAAAAGAATCTAGTAATTTTATTTATAAAAGCGAAATCATTATCTTGAAAAATTTGTTATCAGTGGGCACTGAACTTGAAAAATAAGGAGAGAGGAACTTGAATTTCTTCCATAAGGCTATGGTGAAGCACATACATAACAATAGAATATTTTCTCTCACCTCTTATGATGGGAATGCAACATGAAAAACTGGAACAAGAAATTGTCTCCTACTACCACTCCTTATTAACGGAGTCGATACCCTATAGAGAAGAAGCCATTCAAAGAATTACATATCCCATTATAACATTAATACATTTAGCCCAGAATGAAGCCTTAATGTGGAAAATCTCTTTCACAGAGGTGGAGACCACAATGTTGGCGAGACCTAGTGGATTGAAGGCGAGCGTGAACTTAAGAATTCACGACTGACTAGCACAGAGCACCCGCATTCACCGCGCTGTTAGACTCGCAACGCATCAAAGTGAAAGAGGACGCATGGAGGACCATCTAACCACTGATCCACAGGTCTTCTTCCCAAAACATCTAACCATTCCTTCCTAACCGTTGTTTCCATCCGTGTCATAAGAAAAAACCTTTGTACATGTATCACCAAAATATCAGATCAGAGAAAGCCTGGCATCCGTCAGTTGAGCTATCTAGGTATGGATGCAGCTCCCAAAGGATGCGATCTCCATTCCAACCATTCCAAATATTATTAGGAACTTTCGATCTTCAGGTTCTTTATAAATTGCTTCCCTTTTCTCTGTACACCTTTGCGCTCCACATTTCTACCAACGTCTCCACAGGAATGTCTGCATCCTCAGGAAATTTTCTGCTGCACTCAGTAAATGATTATAACTCCATTTCAAAGGAGCTCGGCATCAATGGTTGGCTCAGAAGGAGATATTTGTGAGACTTCATAATTATCGTGATGCCATTCTCCTCCATTAATGTCCAGGCTCCATCTTTGAATCTCTGGTGGCATATCGGTTGCATATCCCTCAACCATATCTCCAAAATTTCGCACGCATTGCCCACACAGTGCAAGAAATTGTCACGGTAATTACTGAAACAAAAATTTACCCTAAATCAACATAATGAAGCTCAGCACTATGCCCAAATCGACGAGCCTGTGCACAAAGCCCCAGCCACCTCTCCTAAATTCCGGCGAACGAGTGAAAAAATGGGGTGAATCAGTCTAACCCCTCTCTCCGACCCTGTAAATCCAGGCGAATGCCATGGAGATCTGCTCCAACAAAGAAAATCGGGGGCGAATTTCTTTTTTTTCAATTTTGTGCGCGTTTTTTGGTTGGCTAATATTTAATAACTAATTATTTTTTAAATAATTATTGGACTAATTTTATTAAACTATAGAAAATTAGTTTTATATAAAAAATTCGCCTTTGGACTAAAATTCGCCCCTAAAATTTTCCATGGCATAGCTCCAAATGCAATTCTATAGTGGGATTTTCTAATTAATATTATTAAATGTTGTAGCATCCCATAAATATATTTGTGATTTACCATTTTTTTTTGGAAAAATATAAAAGGCATTGATGGAAATTATTTTTGAAAGGTTACTTGGCATATTTTTTTTAATTAATTTGTATCATTTTGTGTTGAACAACAACTAATTAATCTTTTCATATGTTTCAACCAATCCAAAATTCAAAATTTCATTTTATGAAAATTGATTTTTTTCATTTACAATATTCTCGTAACTTTTAAATTTTGCGATTATTATAATTATTATTATTGAGAATATTTGGGGAATTGGTAACTTCAATGGATCAATTACCACTATTACACCAAATACAACTATTCATATATGCCACTAATGGGTCAGTTACAAAATTTCTTTGGACAGTTGAACCCGCACCACTGAGGAAGCAAATTATTCAGAAACCCATTTGAGTTGAGATCCGTTGACAATTTTACAAAAAAAATATAATAAATTATAGAAAATATATAATAATAAAAAACAAAACAAAAATAAACTAAGCTTATTAAAAGGTACTGACTAGAGATTGATATCTATACTCCCTACTATGGCAGGGACTATAACGCACTCATGTGTAGTCATGTGTCTTTCTCAATGTTTCTCCCTGTAACCTCAATATGTTTAAAGAAAAGTTCCAAAAAAATCTATCCAAATATCTGTTAGCTTCATATTTATCATACCAATTTTCAACAACACCATCCCCACCATATTTATTATAATGATTTTCAATACCATCTCCCTTGTGATTTGAGGTGGGCATAATCTTCACTTGTTTAATTACTCAATGAAATTTGAAACTTCAAGATTCCGTACAATCTTGTAGATTTTGTATCTAAAATGGCGTGGAAATTATAATCATTAAAGTGAATGAAACTAACAAAATATACAATAGAGGTAAAGATCTAATATTAGAAAAAATCACAAAATTAAAAATCCAAACCAATGGAGGAAATTTTCTCCTAAAAACTTTCACTCTTGTTTGTAGTTTCAAAATAATTAGGTTACTACCTAAGAGGGAAATGGAGCATGTGATAGTCATTACCTGAGCCCCATTGCCAAATATGGGACTATATAAATAACCCATCCTATAGGGAAGGAGATAAAGTGAAGAAATCGTTGCAACAACTATTAAAGCATGTAGTAATTGACATATATTAAGTGAATTACTTCATTTTACGGTGCATTTATCGTTATAATTCCAAACAATGATGGGACTGGAAGATGGTGTGTTGAATGCAAAGATCTTAATAAGATTACCCTCAAGAATCAATACTTTTTTCCTAGGGTTGGTGACTTAATAGAGAAGCTACAACTACAAGAAGGTAAATACTTTACCGAGGTGGATCTCAACTTGGGTTACTACTAGGTATGAGTAAAAAAAAATACACCCAAACATGAATGTGTATCAACTACAAAACTCTTAATAATATTACCCTCAAGAATCAATACTTTTTTCCTAGGGTCGATGACTTGGTAGAATAGCTACAACATGATAAATAATTTACCAAGTTGGATCTCAACTTGGGATACCTCTAGGTATGAATAAAATAAGTCATCAGAAGACTACCTTTAAGGTAAAGGTTTACATAATTCACTATTGGCATATATGTATTCGATAAATGATGTGTTATGTTCCTTTTTTAGACTCATTTGTAAGTATGTGTCTTTGATCATATATTGATTTCAAGCTACACTTGGGAAGAGCACATATCACATCTCAAACAGAGATTAAAGACCCTAAAAAATCACCGATTGCTGGAAAACTTTTAGCAAATGTGATTTTTCCCAACAATCACACACGGTTTACATATGGACTTTTAAGAAGATTATGGAGGGTCTAAAATCCTAACCTAAATTGATAGTTTAGGTATGAACAAACCCTAACCTTAACCCTAGACAACTATAATAAATTTTTAAATATTAGGTTGCTAGAAAATCTAGGAGTGACATTCTTGTGATATTGATTAATGTTCCATAGTTGAGCTAAGCAAGGAAAATTTTGAGGATGGAAGCTTATCTTAAAGTTTAGAAACCTTGGCGAATCTTACTAGTCCCCAATATGTAAATTGTAAAAAAATTGATGAAATTTTTGTAAAACTATTTAGGTTTCTAATTATTTATATTAGTATATATAAAATTTTGGCAATTTTTAGGGTAAAATAATTTTATAATATAAAATTTAGGCGAATCAGTTTTTTTTAAAATGGAAATTGACGAATCTTTTTTTTGGAAAAAGCATGGAAAATTAGCCAACCTGCGAATATTAGCCCCTAAAATTTTCCATGGAGCTAAGTAAATAAGTGGGATACTCGAGCAGAACAAAAGAAAAGTAGATGGTCCTATCATGACCATACAAACCATAATTTCCATTAGAAACTCAATAAATTGAGTTCACTTTTCTTTATATTTGAATTTTTTGAGAAGGAAAGGACATGTCACAATCCTCAACATAGGTTTTCCTATATTGAATTTCACAAACTAACTCTTTTGTTGATGGTGTAGATGGTGTGATATTTTGATTTTGCTTCATCTTATTTCAGTATTTTATGTTTTGAATATAATAATATCAAAACTCAATCATAGATAAAACACTACATATAAAAAAGAGTTTATAGAAACTTGTAAGAGCTATTATGATGAGCTTCTTCATAGCAATTTATAAATCAAAATGTGACCTTATTTCCCCATTTTTTTCCCCTTCATTTAAAACCTCCATTTCCAAATGGATAATACTTTTTTTTACTCTTTTATTTAACAATTAATTTACACTATAGGCTGATAGGCTGATATTATTTTAATAAAAAATTGCATTCCATTCTAATTTTTATTCTATATTTTCTAATTTAAAATAATTATATTCCATAATTTTAAAAATTTAGAATTAACAAATTAATTCATAAACCACATAATAAATTAAATTCAAATGATAACCCAAAATAAATATTAAAGTCATAAACAACCCAAAAAATTAGTTTAAATATTAAATTGATCATATTTAATAATAATAATAATTTTTAGGGAACTAAAAGATTGTAGACAAATTTTCAAGAAAATAACATTTTTTATCAATTATAATATTTGTCCTTGGATGTGATGATGACATTTGGGGTTGTGACAACCATGACATGTCACTTGGGCACCAACTTGTACAATGCCTTATGACCCATTAATGTTACAACTAGTGAACTTGAAAACAATGATGGTTTGGGGTGTACATTGATCTAGGATGAGCACACGATCACCCAAAATCATTTTCATTAAGGCACTAGCATGCTAAGATATAATGACAATGAGCAGATCATGGGTGAATATGTCAGTGTAAAGAGGTACCAAGGGAATTAATCATTTCTTATGAATGAGATTCAACAAAGGTTCTACCATTGCAAATTCAATAATCGTTCCATCACCTTCACGCATACTTCAATCATCATAAATTTCTGTACCTAATCCAGGTTCTCTAGGTGTTGGATGGTCTCATGCCACAAAGCCTAAGAGGATGATAATAGTTGTGATGGACATGTTTGATGACTATGTTATGGATTCATTATGTTGTCTTGTTTACATTAGCTTCTTGCATACAATTAGCGATTGTATTCATGATTATGCCATGATGATGATTTAGCATATGCAATTATATTAATGACTAACATTATGAATAGATATTACTAAATATTATTGAGTGTAGCAGGAGACCAGCTAGATGCACTTCCAGGTAATGAGTTAACAACCTATGATTTGATTTGAATTGTGTATTATTCTCTCAAATTTAAAGTTCAATTTAAATTGTTGTTGTGAATATTAATGACATGCTAGTTGGTTGCATGCACATCGAAGTTACTTGGCTGAGCGAATCTCACATGGGTGATGGGTCTATATAGATAAATGGAACTTTATGGGAGGGGTAGGAAAATGTCCCTGATTCCACCTGCTAGCACTCTCGTTGTGACTTGGGCTGGAAGTATTGTGATACCTTCGCCTTGAAGATCACGATGTTGTAGGGGCAGGCCCCAGATTGGGTCTCTCATGAATATTTTACAGGGGTGTGCATCGAAGTATATTCTTTAATCCCCGATACCATTAGTCTCACTATAGAGGGAAGTGTAGGAGAAGATAGTGGTCTCCATTGTCACACCTAGTTCTTCCCCTCATAGTCACTAGATGTTTGAAGGGAAAGTGACATGATACCCTTAGAAATTCAAAGGGAAGTTTTTGAGGGGCACCACCCACTTAGCACCCTTGGCATCAAGAAAGAATAGATTGGTGTGACACCCTTGGAACTTCAAAGGGAAGTTCTTGAAGGGCACGACCGACTTGGCACCCTCATCATAAAAAATAAACCGCTGAAATCATATCAATTCACATAATGAAGTACGTGTGATTTTACAACCAAGTAAACTAAATCAAGATTAAATCTTGGGGCAAAGGGGGAATAGGAAGAAATAAAGATTGGACCAATTAAGAACTCTACCCTTCCCACATTTGGAAAATATTAGGTAGAGAATGTGCATATAAATAAAATCCAAAGTACATAAGGTTTTAATAAGAAAAGGGGAGAAAGGGGCATAAAGTTAATTAGGAACATTAGTCCTAGAATAGTCTAGCCTCATTAAGTAAAGAGGGTGGAGAATGAAAATAAAGATTAATAAATTAAATTAGAGAAAATTTAGAGAACCTCTATATGGCAAGAGCCAACACAAGGATCTCCATCTAAGAGTCAATTTGAGCTAAACTAGGATGTAGTTGGGATACCGAATCTGAGACCCGTGAGTTGACTTCAGTAATGAACACAAATTAAGGAGTACAAAAGGGGGATCAAGAGACATCTAGGAGAAGAAATAGGGAGTCAATTTGGGGTGAGCAAAATTATTATTTTTGAATAAGAATTTAAGTAAAAGAAATTAGGAGAGATTTGGTGAGAGGGTGAGACATGGGTGGGTGAATAATCAAAATTTTAAAATAATAAAAATGGTTATTTTGCATGAAGTGCCGAATGTCCCCTATGAAGCCTCATATAAAAGGAGGAGCAAGCTATGGGTGGAGGGATCTTTTTGGGCCCTATTGTTGGATGGATAAGATAATGTTATTTCCTTGACTACAAAGATTATAGTGAGTTTGGTAAGGTGGAGGTGATCAGAGAGGGAGCTCTTGCTGTAGGAGTGCTTGCCTCCATCGACTAGTGTTTCTTCTTCTACTTACAACCACATTACAATTTAAGGGTCTGTGAGGAAGAAGAGTACCAAAGGAGTAGGTTGGGAGGTCAACTGGCGAGTCGCCAACATTCTGTCGAGACACATTATCCTTCACACGTGGATGCGAATGACAGTAAGGGAGCACAAGCAGCAACAAAGCCAAGAATCAAAACCCCACTCCTTAGTGAACAATGCCTTGTGTATTCAAAAAGTTTTTTATATGATTATTGATGTATCTATAATGACTAAATTATAAAAGTGAATGTTATGATGGTTGAATTGCAATATATGATCATTGACGATGTATCTCAATCTAGGTGTTTTCAATATTGATTTACTTTTAATTAATATGCAACTTCATAAAAGATGTGGTTAACAATTCACTAGTATAAAACGGATTGCATAATTGCTTATTTTTCACTGTTGCATCTTAAGTTGTATCACTTCGTATTTGGTTAAATATGAGATGGTTCTTATATCTAGAACTTGTTTCCTTAAAAAAAATGTCGTCATAGGGAAGGTCCTTACATAAGTCAAATAGGGAGGGTTACCCGCTCCAGCTTAGTCTTCCAAGTCAAATTCCTTTGACAATAATGTTTGCACAAAGATATAATGAAAAAATGAAATACACAAGCACAAGTAAACAAGAGGCTCATGACCTCCCCAAAGAAGATTTATGCTCCGAGGCATTCAAATTATAGAAGCCAAAGTGAAAGGCAAGTTTTCTCTAGCATCTTTGATTTTGCCATGGATTTTCCTTCTTGTGCTAATACAGATGCTAATTTAACTATAAATTTTCCTTCTTGTTTTAATATGATTTTTAACTTGTTAACTTAACAGTCAATATAATTATGTTAATACAATTCAAACTCGTAATACATTTTTATTATGAACAACAAACATTTTGAGAAACAACATATGAGATTTGGCGAGCGCACCCGCAAATTACGATCCAACGCATGCCCTTCAGTCTCAGTAAGTTGCAAATTCATGACATCATAACCGGACAGTCTATTGGGAAGATTCAATATCACACTGCTCCCCAACATTTGATGACTCCACCGTTGGTACCATGCCAATGGTTGAATGTCATACCCCTGAGGAAGCAGTCTGATTCCGCTGATTCCGCGTGCTTCCATTATAACCTGTTCATGCGGATGCTTTCTATGGTTAAATTTAATTCTTTTGAAAATGTATACAGATTTCTATGGAAAAAATATAACCATAACTATTTTAAAAGTTTGAATGGTTGAGGTCTTACAGATGATTGCCTGTGCAGCCAATCATTAATGTTGCCGGCCCTGGGACGCCAAAGACGGCGCGGTAATTCAGTCTCTGCAATTTCTCTTCCCAAATCACGCAGGTGATCATGCATATGTATGACATCTTTGTCGTCCACTTATGCAAGGCATTTAAGTTGCAAATTTATGAACCCCAACGAACCTTGCCAGCTTGATCCGTTCCATACTGTTATGGCACTATTCTTGTTTTTCCCTATGAAAAAATAGGCTATATCTAAAAATATCTGTTTTTCCTCTTCGCTAAGTTTATCATAACTAATTTTTAATTTATCCTTTATATCAACTGGGAGTTGTGATAGTATGGCCTCCCAATCAGGTTTGTGGTGATTTCCACAGAGAATTGCCCCAAGCACTGTTAATGATAGAAATTTATTTACCAGATTGTCAAACCCCGGGTGTGGATAGGGCTGACAGAAGGCATATAAGCAAAAGAGCTGTTGCGAATGTTGGTAAGGAAGGCCTGTTAACTTATACATGGATGACTCTTCCACCCCTGACCTAGCTAGGACACCTTGGTCCCGAGATGTAATCAGAATTAAGCTATCCTTCTGTAAGGCATTTCTATTCGGTAAAAGGGCATCTACCTGGTTAACATGATCTATGTCATCTAAAATTAAAAATATTTTAGAAGATGAGAGATATTGTGTAAGTAACTCTGTACCTTGATGAATGTCGTCTATTTGCCGATCCAAATGAAACAAACCCTTCAAAAGTTTACTCTGCAAGGATGTAATGAGATTCTTGCATTTTCTCCTACATCTGATAAAAAGTAGGAATTTCTGTACTCTGAATGCTTTCTATTGAAAATCTCTTTTGCCAAAGTCGTCTTCCCGACTCCGCCTAACCCAACTATGCCCACAACCTGAACTTCTCTTGTGTGCTGCTGTGCTAATACTGTAGTTTCAAAATCTTCAGTTTTGTCATCTAAACCGGTGGGATTCTTGGCTACAAACAACTGTTTCTTTTCGGCCATTAGTTCCACCACACGTTTGACAACCTCATGCAGCAACAGACCCTCGTCGCTGGTCATTGAGCCAGAAATACCAAATAAATAATTAATTGGAAGCACAGACAAAGCATCATATGCATATGCAAAAAATCATACATATTATATTTGAATGACTCACCCATTAAACTTGCAGCCTTTCAAATCAAAGCCACTCGTGTCTGCAACAGTAGAAAGAGCATTTCTTCAGTTTTGAAGAGTGGCAGAGTCATAACGTGGCTTCTCTTCATCCGTTTTCTTCATTTGGAGTTTGTGGAGGGCCTCAACATACACTCCTCCTGTCTTCTGATCCGTCCACCTGAGGTCAGCAGGCTCGACGTTGTAAAATATAGGAATAATAGGAGCCTTCGACTCCAAGATGAAGACTGGTTCACGCAGGCACCATGGTGAATTTGCATAAGTGGGAGAAAAGATGGCCACATGCACCGAGGCACTAGCGTCGACTATTTGGGAAGGAAAACTGGATCCCACTTTCAGTTCCTCGTGGTCTAAAAATGGCCTGTATCCATGCATAAGAAGACGACGGTAGAGATAACTAGCGAAGGTCTTCTTGGTGTCGGGGCCACGGTGGTTAATAAACACACCGCACCTGTAATCGACGCTGCTACTATTCATTGGATGAGCAGCAGTAGAGGAGGAAGCGCCAGAAGGGTCCATCGTAGTTGCAGGAGAATAACGGTGATGTTGATCAATTTGAATTTCAGAGTGGGTTTTGGGAAACCAGGATGGAGGCGTTGGAGGCGTTGGGTATGTGAATGCAAAGTGGTTATAGAAAATGGGAAACTCTGAAGGCCGAAGTGAGTGAGACTCGAAATGCGAGGGTGAAAATGAAGTCGAGAGGCTACCAGAAAATGTGGGGAGAATTTGTAAGGGGAGAAAAGTTGGGAGTCCGGAGATATATAGTAGTCCGGAATTTGATCTCTTGCGCGTGAGGTCCCCACGGTTGATGGTTTACAGCGAATCTTTCTCTCTTGTGCGTGGGGTCCAAACGGTTAATGGTTTACAGCGAATCTTTCTCTCTTTGCGTGTGGGGTCCACACAGGTTTAACATTCATGTTTTGTTTCCGAACTTTCGGTTTAACTTTTATGTGTTTCTCCAAAAATATGATATATATTACACAAATATTTCACTACCATGTTCTCTCATGCTAATATCTAATGGGAATCCAATTTTTGTTAAAGATAAAATCTGTAATCAAATCAATCTGGTTAATTAAGAAATTGCAGAAGAGAATCAATTTATAGGTTAGAAAAGATTTTAGGGTAATTATATTATGGAAATTAAATTTTTAGTACCGCAATGAGGTTTGTTTTGACGGTGAAGAGTGTGTTGTTAAGACACTTGTGATTAAGAGGTCACTGGTTCTAATCTTTTCGAAGGCAAAAAAAAATATAGCCATGATAAGGGTTGGTATAGCCGAGGATGGTTGCAATTCTCGGGTGATTTTGACGGCTTAGATGCCCCTCGGTCACAGTTTCTCAGACCAAAGGTTTGGCGTGATGTCATGTTAGGACCCACATAACCAAGAAAAAAAAAAACTATTTAGCACAATATTTTTTTTAAAGTCAAGTTTCTATTCATAGAGTTAAAAAAAAGTACATCCAGGCAAAACCGCAAGTAGTCTCACCCTGACCAAGTTTGTTGACTATTGTTGATAGCATATGAAAATGAAACAAAAAGATAAAGAGAGACACAATCCACAATTTCAAAGGCCATAGGCCCTGTAAATAGACAGTACACATAAAACACTTATAGCCATGCTAGTTGTCGGAGGTGATGGAGGATGGGTTATGTGAAGTAGTACCAAGAGGCAGCAGAGGGTGAAAGGAGCATTGAACATGCTCCTCGAAATGGGTCGTCTAACTCTCCAGTTTTTTGACCTTTTCTGAAAGAAAATTCTGGCCTCACCAGACCACCACGATGCACTCACGGGTATGGCATTGAAAGTAATGCATTTTGTTTAGTGTATCTATCATTTTTGCATGCTTCACTTGGCCGACTCGTCCCGAGTTCTCGAGATGATCCAACACGGATTGAAGCACCTCGCGACATTCTCCCATGCAACACCTTTCTGCCGACCATGACCATTCTGACGCCCAACTCCTCCATGGCAGGCCAAGCCCCCTCTCTCCCAAATTGAAGCAGTTTTGCGCCCCCCACTCCTAGCAGACCCCGCACCTCTCCCCCTGCGAGCACCACCACCTCTATTATTAGGGACCCCATGGTGTGAACCCTCGATGTTCCCATCCTTCGGACTACTGCCTCCCATGCCAGATACCATCACGAGTCGAGCTCGCGACTTAACCACACCAGACCCTCCAGAGCTTGGCGACACCTAGGCAGAAGACCTCCTAACACATGGAGTCAGTCTCATTCTGAAACGCTCGACACCTTTGAGCAGCGCTGAATTCCACTAGTTCAAAATCTGCCTCACATAGCCCATCGGGGTTAAGACCTCCTCCACCAGATCCAGTCATCCCCCTTTCTTAAAAAAATTACCCACCACAACCCAGCAGAAGCTGCACCCAGCTCCCCAAAGACGCCGCTCTTCACTCCCAGACCCTATACTCAGACAAGGAATTTGAATTACGGTGCTTCCTCTCCGCCAAAGACTAATTCTATGCAACCCTAGTCTGAACCCACCTCCAGCAATCCAAAAAAGTCTGCAAACCATCCCTGTAAGTCTCACAAACACCACCTTCCTGGTAGGCTTTCCACTCCCCATCTCAATTCACCAGAAAGCAGCTCCCCCGACCCACCAGCAAAGGCGAAAGCGCCTGTGTCTGCGCTGGTGGTTCTTTCGGCCTGGGTAGCTCCTGCAAAACTTAAGTCCTCACACAACAATCCCCTCACTGGCTCCCGAACAATCGCCACTACATAATGACCCTTGCTTCCTTGCACCACCCTCCATATCATTCCAGACTCTGCCGCCCTCTACTATCCTCGATGCGAAATGAAACCTTGCATGCTCGAAGTTAATGACTATCGTACATAAGGTGGTGTGGGTCGATCGTGAGGCTAGCTCAACTGTTTTCCTCCACGTGTTATTCATGTGAATCCCCACGTTCCCACGAGAACTCCTCACCCCCATCGTGGGACCTTTTAACACAATTATAAATAATATCCCAAATTTATATTTATCTCAACAAATTATCTTTTTTTCTCATCACTACAATTTGCATTTAAATTCATGTGGAATGGAGTGAATAGTTTATGTTTAACCAATTTACAATAAAAACATCATTGTGCATTTACACTAATGTAAAATGGGTGCATAATTTTAACATGATTTAAATTAATGATATCTCATTACATTAGAATATAAATATGTCCATCATTCTAATCTATATTGTAATGATGTAACGTTATCGCAATAGTGTAACGTAATCAATGGATTCATTATGATGTGTTCAACCTCTAACGTCTATAAAATAATCAATGCAATCATAAAGTAAATATAATTTACCGATAATATGGTGTGATGGACCTCTTCAATTTATAACAACATAAACATTCGAGAGGAATTGATATACATACTACATCCAATTGTTCTCCAACTAAGAAGATGTTATGTAGAATAAAATACAAATATAAGCAGAGGGTCACTTATCAAATTTCATTGTCTTAGTAAGAAAACAACTATGTAGCATTTTCATGGCTTTGATAAGTTATAATTTGTTGTTGAGAAGTACATGTATATATGCAAATTATAAATATAGTGGAACCAAAAAAATCCAATTTTCAATCAGGATTTTCATTAATTTGTTATGGTCCAACTTGCAATTAAAATCCATCCACTATCACTGCGACATTAATACACCATCTATCACCTTCTTATCAAAACTGAGAGTGAGTTGTAAGTAAATTGAGAGAATTTGGATGCATCATTAGCATGGAGTTAAGTTGGATCCCTAAGATTTGCTACAAACCTCAATTGTATAAATATTTAAATATTTAAGGAGATTAACCTCAAGTGTATATAAATTGAAATATTTAGGGAGATTCTGCTCATTTCATAAGCAACTGAGATGTTTGTAGAAATTTTTTATGGTTGAGCACCAATCATAGAGGTCTTTATATGAGTCATTTCTATGTGTAAGTAAAGTTGAGTGATGGACCAGTGCTGTTGAGTGATGGATCAATGATGCATTATTTATTCTCTCTTTTATGGTGTTATCCTTATGTGGTTACATGTGCAAATTTCCCACTCTTTAACACTATTAGAGCTGGAAATTTTGGACAACAACTTCATTGACATTGCAAGGCAAAATTCACATTAATTTTTTCAGTGTTTTCTTGATATTGACTATAGTCGGGCTATTTTCAATGGTACTAAGGCACAATGGATGAAAGTCAGTTTTATCAAAAGATTAAAAGTTGGATGTTTCGGTTTGAATTCAAACAAATTCCTTTTTTGGTTTGAATTAATGGAATCAACATATTCACATTAAAATCCCATGCAAACAAAAACACACAAGTTAGTGAAGACTTTGTCCCATTGTCACAAGCCAGGGCTAGATTCCTTTTATTTAAGAGGAGAGAGAAACATCACTTGATTTCATAGTAAAATTGGTGATTCACAACCATTGAGTTTTGAACATGGAATATCACACCAGTAAAATGAAGGCATGGCTGATGGAAGGACGTAAAAACAGGTATGATGCTTCATAGGTGATACCTGAAGTTAGAAACCAGTGATATTGACATGTGTCTGTAGTTTTTCTAGTCCAAAATATTTTATGTATGATTACATGTCAAACCTAAAAAGGATGTTATTTGGCATAATATTTCCATAAACATACTTCCTTTCAGGTAAATAAGGCAGACCTTTGGCTACTCCCTTTGCAATTTTAGTTTTTGGAAACCAGGGTAGACAAAAGGGATATTTTGATGACCTTCCTACAATATTGGAGAGATATAATGTTAGCCAATGTCCATGTGAAAGGATATGAAAAGTACATGCCACAAAAAAATTAGAAGCTGAACAAGATGATCAAGATCAGCATGCAACAAGATTCATAAAACAATTGAAATCCTACATGATAATGGACTCCCTTTTGCAATGATTACAAAGAATTGGATTTGGTTATCATAATGTTGAAATTGAAAAGGAATCAATACCCTTTGATAAGAAAGGAAATAATTGTACTCAACCTCTAGGAACTCAATGGGAAAAATTATCAATAACTAGTTATAAGCAAATACACAGAACCCAGTGAAGAAAATGACAAATATCCAATTTAAATGAGTCACAGAGAACTTAGTGAACAAAAAGATAAATATCCATCTTAAAGATAAAGGAGAAATGAAATAAACTGGAACATAACTTGGAAATAAAAGAAAAGGTTTGATATATATTCTAAAGATGAGAAAACCAGGATAGACTCTACACAATCTAGAATCTGAACAAGATATCACTGATATTTTTTTAATAAATTCTTTTATGGAACAACAAAGATGAAGAATCCTAGATAATTTTGCACATCACATAAACTTGATTCCTATTCTTAAACTTCTCGTTTTCACTTTCATTTCAAAACTATCGCTGAAATCAAGTCTGCAAGCTCGAATACCAATGTAAATGTTATTGGTGTTGTTAGCTCCACCTTACTTTCCTTGAAAATTCGACGAAGGCCCTGGAACTAAAACGCTAAGAAAAACACTCACATTAAAGGATAAGTTGGGCTTTAACATTGATGTAACACTATGGGGAGATCATTGTGACTCTATAGGAAGGAACATTGTTTAATTATGCTCTTTTGACAACCCATCAATCCTTGCAATCAAAGGAGTTCATGTATCTTAATTCAATGGAACCACCATAGGGCGAGTCTCCACTAGCACTCTTGTCATAGATCCAAACATTGAAGAAACTCAAAAACTCCGTACATGGTTTCGTGAAATAGGTTATAGTTCTTCTTATCATATTTGTGTTGAAACTACAGTGTTGCTTCTAAATGAGCCTTAGCACAAAATATAATTCATGAAATTACTTGCATGAAAGCCTTCGAGAAAGAAATATGGGTTTTAGTTCTTACAACTATGACTCCTCTTCACATGAACGACTTCTATTTTCTTGCATGTCCATTAAATTTCAATGGAAAGCAATGCATGAAAAAAAAGATGCACCATTATAACAAAATTTGGCATTGCACAAAGTGTAACGATGACTTCCTAGAATGTGACTACCATTACAAACTTAAAATTGAGTTACATGACCACACCAACCACTTAGAAAACATCACAACTTTCAATGACACTGGAAATGAGTTCATGAGCATCACAACAAAAGACTTGTTCCTTCTTTCTATCGAACTAACTGATCTCCAAGAAATCTGTGGAAGAATTTCAGACCACCTTTTCCTACTTACACTTTCCATCAAAACAAACTTCTTCAATGGCATCGAACACTTTCAAACAATACTAGTTAAGTCAAAAGGACTTCAATATGAATTCGCATGCAAAGAAGTCCTTATAAGCATATAAGCAATTTCCAATGCATAACGACCCATTATTTGTCGCCTTTGAAATTTCTTCATGGTGGCAAAGACCACTATTGTTCTGTACATGAAGTTTCATCTCTGTATAGATCATTGTTCCATAATTATTTGAAATATGGCAATGTTTTTGTGGTACACACTTTCTTTCACGAGACCCTTTTTCAATAATTCCAAAATATATATGTTTACTCCTTCACAATTTACATCATATACATATCAACTTCCATAGGAACTTCAATTAATTTTTTTCCTCCATCGTTTATATGTTTATAAATTGAATGTTTACTCATTTATCTATTCATGCTATCGTTCATTAACGCTCGAATAAAAACAAACTCGAAATTTGACAAGCATACTATTTTTCTATCAATGTTTGATGCTACAATAACATATATTTTGACAAGACCCTTGTTCAATAATTCCAAAATATGTATTTTTACCCCTTCACAATTTACATAACCTACATATCAACATTTGTAGCAATTCCAATTCATTCTTCCTCTGTCATTTATATGTCTATAAATTGAATGTGTGTCCGTTTAACTATTCAATATTATCATTCATTACACATGTGAACCTCATTCTACAAATCACTCATGCTCGTGGTGGTCAATATAAATATAGTGTCCATACAATGAGCTTCCCCCAAGACATCACTACTATTGCCAAATATTTACCTCGAATTATTTCTGAATTGGACATCCTCATTGTGAAAAGGCATAATCCTTTTGAAAAGGCTTATGATTTTTTTTTTTGCAAATCATGTATACTTGCAGCACTTGAATGTAAACTAAATAATTACCCCTACTACAAGGATGTACAACTCAACCCATTTGCAATTTATGCTCTGCCATATCAACCTACAGATAATTCTTCTATTCTTCATAGTGTAACCACCTCCTTTCTTGAACCCCAACAAGAGTAAGATCATTATCAGACCTTCGCATCAATCCAACTTTTCCATTCTCACACATATCACATATGAAAGAAAATCCATATCTGAAGCATAGACAACAAGAGGAATCATTGCTTGCATCAAAATCTCCACCAGAGAATACACTCTCGCTAACCATACACTCTATCTTTCATATTTACCCATGGTAAACATCACTTGGTACTTAACCAAATTCCACATATGCTATCTTACTATTACATTTAACCTCATATTATTTTCATTCTTATTTAGAAACGAAATTCATATTTACTTTGAAATTAAATAAACAAATATATATATATAATTCTTTGAGCATACACGTCCACTAACAATTACTATTTCCCTTTTTCATGACCAACACATATGGATACAGGATACTTAAACATGCTCTATGAATATTGTCGAGAAATTCAGCAACATGAACTTACCTTACAAGATATACAAACGAGGCTTATTCCCCCACAATCACTACCTCTTTATCATTTGTGTCTATCTATTATCTTGCTACATAAGATAAGGAAACTATCCAAAAAAACAATCTACATCCATGAAAGAGACGCACAAAGAAAAATACGGGTTGACTGGAAAGAACGACTCTCACATCTTCAAACCACAACAAACATTAATTGTTGTTGTCGATGCCATGCCTCATCATGTATATATGATTAGTTGCTCATTGTTGATTACATTTATATGACATCACATATTTTTATTGTACATATGTTTAGTTATTCACCATCTAATACATCACTATGTATGTAAGTCTTGTTATGTTGAACTATTATGTCATTATGTATAATTTCAAGCAAAGTCATTGCATAACATGTATTACATTGTTGTTACTTTTGTGTTAATGCTAATTAACCATGTATATGTTTCATCTTCCATTGACAACACACATACATGCTATTGACAACAACCTTTAACTGATTACCATGTATAAATACTTGTTAATGTTGTTAATTTCAATTAAAACACTTTACACTCAAATTATTCTCATCAAGTTCATGATTCAAGTTTTGGATGTTTGTGTATCTCATTTTATGTTGTCAAACTTGTATTTGTGCTCTTAAGTTATTTATATTTATATGTAAAGCATAGTTTTATTTGCAAACAATCAAGAACACCTTTTCCATTAACATCATAGCGCATCTCAAATACAATTCCAAATATTTCTATTATATCAAATTGAAAAATAGATTCTTATATTGTCATCAAACACAATTTCTAAAAAAAAATTCTAAATAAAACCAAATACTAGAATGACTTACCACTTGCATTCTTAATATGGATGAATTGCAAAGCCATCTATGAAAAACAAGTGTAGGATGTTATTTGTAATGAACTCGTTTTGTTTGCATGTGGGATCCACATTGTTAATTGTTAATGGTCTAAAGCATCTCCTTCTGTGTGGGATACATCGAATTTTCCATTGTCGGGTGCAATTTTCGAATACTCAGGCGGCTCGCCTGCACCTTCCACATGTCGTGAACTAAAAATGGTGAACTCGAAAGCATGTTATCCACTTTGAATCTTATGGACTACATCTTGACTCGCATCTATTCAAACCGACAACCCCTCACACAGGTTAATCAAATTGATAGCAATACAGATTTTCCATGTAAAAACTGTTGCATTGGAACAGGTTGGTCATAAAAAATTAATGGGGAATACCCCTTTCACAGTAACACAGGAATGTGGGAAATCTATTCCAGTGGAGTTAATGGTATTTTGTATTATTAACTATTATTTGTAGAGTAGGGATTTTGAAACAAGCAATTGCCTCGAACGGGGTAAAGAGAGGAATATAGAATTGTTAAATTGTGGTAATTTTCAAGAAACTTTTATATTTATATTTAACATCTCAATATTATCAGTGTTCAAGGAAGAATATAATATTATTTTATTATTAGATTAAAAAATGAAAAGTACAATTTCAATTAAAAATATAATATTATTTTATTATTGGATTAAAAACTGAAAAATAAAATTTTAATTAATTAATTGATTAACTTTACAGTGTTAATATGAAAATAACATAATCAAATTGAGAATATATCTTAATTTCTTCACATAAATAAAAATCTTAACTTAATTACTTAACATAATTAATTAATAATTGTAATAACAAAATTATTATTTTATAAATTTAAATATTATATAAAATAGATAAATAGAAAGTTAAACTAGCCCAATAAAATTGATAACTATTTCATTTTAAAATATATTTCTACTTATTTATTCAATTCATTGAATGATTCTAATTTATATAATTTAAAAACATAAAAAATTCTCATCTTTAATTAATTATGGTGTTATCATTAATAATAATAAAATAGTGAATTTATTTATAAAACAAATGAATTAATCTATATTCATTTTAATCTCACATTCATTAAGTTTCTAAGAAATATATCTCAATTTCAATAGTATTTAAAATGATTTTTAAAGTATTATTTTTTATGTCACACTGGTATTAATTTGACATTTTTTACTATCCAGAAATTCTCCCAAGAATAATTCAACATGGTTGGGGAATTCTTCTACAATCCTTCTAAATTATAAGTGTCTTTGAGCAAAAGAAAATCTCTTTATGACAATTTGCATTCAATCGAAATGATTTTTTAGCACCAACTTTTGTGATTCAATATACAACTAAGACAAGACAACAATGCAGACATATTTACAAGCACAACATACAATCTTTTATGTCAAATGATCATCGACATGGAGGGCATGCATACTGAAATAAATTAAAAACAAAACAAAAAACACTCAAAAAATCAAGCAAGATGCATGCATTTATTGCAACTTGGACTTGGCACATATAGGTCAAAATTTGCATTCCATTCTAATTTTTATTCTATATTTTCTAATTTAAAATAATTATATTCCATAATTTTAAAAATTTAGAATTAACAAATAAATTCATAAAGCAAATAATAAATATTAAAGTCATAAACAACCCAAAAAAATAATTTAAATATTAAAGTGATCATAATTAATAATAATAATAATAATAATAATAATAATTTTTAGGGAAAGATTGCACATAAAATTTCAAGAAAATAATATTTTTTATTAATTATAATATTTGTCCTTGGATGTGATGATGACATTTGGGGTTATGACAACCATCACATGTCACTTGGTCACCAACTTGTACAATGCCTTATCACCCATTAATGTTACAACTAGTGAAGTTGAAAAGAATGATGGTTTGGGGTGTACATTGATCTAGGATGGGCACAAGATCACCTAAAATCATTTGCATTAAGGCACTAGCATGCTGAGATATAATGACAATGAGCAGATCATGGGTGAAGATGTAACTGTAAAGAGGTACCAAGGGAATTAATCCTTTCTCATGAATGAGATTCAACAAAGGTTCTACCATTGCAAAATTAATAGTCGTTCCATCACCTTCACGCATAATTCAATCATCATAAATTTCTCTACCTAATCTAGGCTTTGTAGGTGTTGGATGGTCTCATGCCACTAAGCCTAAGAGTATGATAATAGTTGTGATGGACATGTTTGGTGACTATGTGATGGATTCATTATGTTGTCTTGTTTACATTAGCTTCTTGCATACAATTAGCGATTGTATTCATGATTACGTCATGATGATGATTTAGCATATACAATTATATCAATGACTAACATTATGAATATATATTACTAAATATTATTGACTGTGGCAAGAGACTAGCTGGATGCACTTCCATGTGATGAGTTAGCAACCTATGGTTTTATTTGAATTGCATATTATTCTCTCAAAATTTAAAGCTCAATTAAAAAAAAAATTGTGAATATTAATGACATGCTAGTTGGTTGCAGGCATAGGGAAGTTGCTTGGTTGAACGACTCTCACATGGGTGATGTGTATATATAGATAAATGGAACTTTATGGGATGGGCGGGACAATGTCTATGATTCCACCATTGTGACTTGGGCTGAAAGTATTGTGATACCTTCGCCTTGAAGATCACGATGTTGTGGGGGTGGGCCCCAGATTGGGTCGCTCACGAATATTTTACAGGGATTTGCATCAAAGTAGATTCTTCAATCCCCAGTACCATTAGTCTCACTATAGAGGGGAGTGTAGGAATAGATAGTGTTCTCCATCGTCACACCTAGTTCTTCCCCTCGTAGTCACTAGATGTTTGAAGGGCAAGCGACATGTTACGCTTAGAAATTTAAAGGGAAGTTTTTGAAGGCCACGACTGAATTGATACCCTTGGCATCAAGAAAGAACAAATTGGTGTGACACCCTTGGAACGTCAAAGGGAGGTTATTGAAGAGCACAACTGACTTGACACCCTCGTCATAAAAAAGAAACCGCTCGAATATAGTTAAGATAAGTTAATCATATCAATTCACATAATGAAGTAAGTTTGATTTTAAAACCAAGTAAAATAAATCAAGAGTAAATCTTGGGGTAAAGGGGGATTAGGAAGAAATAAAATATTGGACCAATTAAGAACTCTACCCTTCCCACATTTGGAAAATATTAGGTAGAGAATGTGCATATAAATAAAATCGAAAGTACATAAGGTTTTAATAAGCAAAGGGGAGAAAGGGGCATAAAGTTAATTAGGAACATTACTCCTAGAATTTTCCAACCTCATTAAGAAAAGAGGGTGGAGAATGAAAATAAAAATTAATAGGGAGTCATTTTATTTTTGAATAAGAATTTAAGTAAAATAAATTAGGAGAGACTTGGTGAGAGGGTGACACATGGGTGGGTGAATAATCAAAACTTTAAATTTATAAAAATATTTATTTTGAATGAAGTTCCAAGTGTCCCTTATCAGGCCTCATATAAAAGGAGCAAGATATGGGTGGAGGGATCTTTGTGGGCCCTATTGTTGGATGGATAAGATATTTCTATTGGCTTGACTACGAAGACTATAGTGAGTTTGGTGAGGTGGAGGTGATCAGAGAGGAAGCTCCTAAGCTAGGAGTGCTTGCCTCCATCAGCTAGTATTTCTTCTTCTACTTACAACCACATTACATCTCAAGGGTCTGTGGGGAAGAAGATTACCCAAGGAGTAGGCAATGAGGTCAACCCTCTTGAGCTATGAGTGCTTGCCTCCATCAACTAGTATTTCTTCTTCTACTTAGAACAACATTACATCTCAAGGGTCTGTGGGGAAGAAGAGTGCCCAAGGAGTAGGCTAGGAGGTCAACTGGCGAGTCACCAACATTCTATCGAGACACGTTATCCTTCATACATGGATGCAAACGACAGTAAGGGAGTACAAGAAACAACAACGCAGTGAATAAAAAAGCTGAATGATACCTTGTGTATCCATAAAGTTTGTTATATGATTATTGATGTATGTTTAATGACCATATTATAAAAGTGAATGTTATGATGGTTGACTTGTAATATATTGTTATTGACGATGTATCTCAAATTTAGGTGTTTTCAATATTGATGTACTTTTAATTAATATGCAACTTCATAAAAGATGTGGTTAATGGACTGTGATGTATCTAATTGAGTGTTTCAAACTATTATTAATTACACTAGTGTATGCAACCACCAAAGGATGTGGTTAACGATTGACTAGTAAAAATGTATTGCCTAATTGCTTATTTTTCAATGTTGTACATCTTAAATTGTATCACTTCATATTTGGTTGAATATAAGACGGTTCCTATATCTAAAACTTGTTTCCTTAAAAACAAATGGCGTCATAGGGAAGGTCCCTACATAAGTCAAATAGAGAGGGGATAACCTGCTTCAACGAATCTAATTGAAAGAAAGTCTTCTCTAGCATACACAATTTAATATGGATTTTCCTTCTTGTATTATATGAATGCTAATTTAGCTATAAATTTTCTTTAGTGTGTTAATATGGTTTTTAGCATGTTAACTTAACACTCAATATACTCAATATAATTATATTAATACAATTCATACTCATCATACATTTTTATTATGAAGAACCAACATTTTCACAAACAACATATATATATATATACACACACCCGCTAATTAAACTATGAATTTCATTATGTCCCAAACAAAAAAAGCCATATACATTTATATATAGTAATGCTAATTAAATCATAAATTTCATTGTTTTGGTAGACATTTTTCATTAAAATATATATACATATGTAAGTAAAAGTAAGCAGAGATATTTATTTTTTATTTATAATTAAATTATTTATTATTAAACTATTATTTAATTACTACAGTTTCATATTTAATTTTTTAATTTTTACAGTTTTAAAATAAACAAATTATTCCATAAAAAATGTGCTTAAATAATTAAAATAAACAATTAATTTATTATGAAAATATTTATCACAGTTCTAATAATTAAGTCTTATCTAGATTTACAATATGAGATGATCACATAATCTTAATGTTAAAAAAAACACATATAACTATTTTTCATTATCTTAATATTAAAAACACATTATAATTCTTAGAAAAAATGGAAATTGGTAAATCAATTTTTTGAAAAATAGTAAAAAATTAGCCCCCCTTAGAATATTAACACCTAAAATTTTCCTTACTAAAAATGTAGTAGATCTTCCCATAAATGTCATAGAATGGTGCCTCTACCACCTGTTAACAACATGCCCCAAGATGCAAGTGTTTTGAAATGCTTATCAATTGATTTTCTACAATAGAAAACACCTAGTTTTAAAGAGTCCATTCCCTTTATAACAACATCAAATTATTGTTGGGGCTCTACACCCTTGCAAAGGGGTATTCAAAGCCAACTTCCCCTACAAATGAAATTCTACAATGGGATCTTCTCCTTTTCCACTTTATGAGAGCATAGCTCCAAATGAAATTCTATAGTGGGATTTTCTATTTACTATTATTAAATGTTGTAGCGTCCCATAAATATATTTGTGATTTACCATTTTTTTTTGGAAAAATATAAAAGGCATTGATGGAAATTATTTTTGAAAGGTTACTTGGCATATTTTTCTTAATTAATTTGTATCATTTTGTGTTGAAAAAAAACTAATTAATCTTTTCATATGTTTCAACCAATCCAAAATTCAAAATTTCATTTTATGAAAATTGATTTTTTTTCATTTACAATATTCTCGTAACTTTTAAATTTTTCTATTATTATAATTATTATTATTGAGAATATTTGGGGAATTGGTAACTTTGATAGATAAATTACCACTATTACACCAAATACAACTATTCGTAAATGCCACTAATGGGTCAGTTACAAAATGTCTTTGGACACTTGAACCCATGCCACTGAGGAAGAAAATTATTCAGAAACCCACTCGAGTTGAGATCCTTTGACAATTTTACCAAAAAATATAATAAATTATAGAAAATATATAATAATAAAAACAAAACAAAAAGAAACTAAGCTTATTAAAAAGTACTGACTAGAGATTGATATCTATACTCCCTACTATGGCAGGGACTATAACGCACTCATGTGTACTCATGTGTGTTTCTCAATGTTTCTCCCTGTAACCTAAATATGTTTAAAGAAAGTTCCAAAAAATTCTATCCAAATATCTATTAGCTTCATATTTATCATACCAATTTTCAACACCACCATCCCCACCATATTTATTATAATGATTTTCAATACCATCTCCCTTGTGATTTTAGGTGTTCATAATCTTCACTTGTTTAATTACTCAATGAAATTTGAAACTTCAAGATTCCGTACAATCTTGTGGATTTTGTATCTAAAATGGCGTGGAAATTATAATCATTAAAGTGAATGAAACTAACAAAATATGCAATAGAGGTAAAGATCTAGTATTAGAAAAAATCACAAAATTAAAAATCCAAACCAATGGAGGAAATTTTCTCCTAAAAACTTTCACTCTTGTTTGTAGTTTCAAAATAATTAGGTTACTACCTAAGAGGGAAATGGAGCATGTGATAGTCATTGTTTGAGCCCCATTGCCAAATCTGGGACTATATAAATAACCCATCCTATAGGTAAGGAGATAAAGTGAAGAAATCATTGCAACAAATATTAAAGCATGTAATAATTGACATATATTAAGTGAATTACTTCATTTTATGGTGCATTTATCATTATAATTCCAAACAATGATGGGACTGGAAGATTGTATGTTGAATGCAAAGCTCTTAATAAGATTACCCTCGATAATCAATAATTTTTTCCTAGGGTTGGTGACTTAATAGAGCAACTACAACTACAACAAGTTAAATAATTTACCGAGGTGGATCTCAACTTGGGTTACTACTAGGTATGAGTAAAAAAAAAAAAATACACCCAAACGTGAATGTGTATCAACTACAAAGCTCTAAATAATATTACCCTCAATAATCAAAACTTTTTTCTTAGGGTCGATGACTTGGTAGAATAGCTACAACATGATAAATACTTTACCAAGTTGGATCTCAACTTGGGATACCTCTAGGTATGAATAAAATAAGTCATCTGAAGACTACCTTTAAGGTAAAGGTTTACATAATGCACTATTGGCATATATGTATTCGATAAATGATGTGTTATGTTCCTTTTTTAGACTCATTTGTAAGTATGTGTCTTTGATAATATATTGATTTCAAGCTACACCTGGGAAGAGCATATATCACATCTCAAACAGAGATTAAAGACCCTAAATAATCACCGATTGCTTGAAAAATTTTAGGAAATGTGATTTTTCCCAACAATCACACATGGTTTACATATGGACTTTTAAGAAGATTATGGAGGGTCTAAAATCCTAACCTAAATTGATAGTTTAGGTATGAAAAAACCCTAACCTTAACCCTATACAACTATCATAAATTTTTAAATATTAGGTTGCTAGAAAATCTAGGAGTGACATTCTTGTGATATTGATTAACGTTCCATAGTTGAGCTAAGCAAGGAAAATTTTAAGGATGGAAGCTTATCTTAAAGTTTAGAAACCTTGGAAAATCTTACTAGTCCCCAATATGTAAATTGTAAAAAAATTGATGATATTTTTGTAAAACTATTTAGGTTTCTAATTATTTATATTAGTATATATAAAATTTTGGCAATTTTTAGGGTAAAATAATTTTATAATATAACATTTAGGCGAATCAATTTTTTTTCAAATGGAAATTGGCGAATCTGTTTTTTGGGAAAAGCATGGAAAATTAGCCAACCTGCGAATATTAGCCTCTAAAATTTTCCATGGAGCTAAGTAAATAAGTGGGATACTCGAGAAGAAAAAAAGAAAAGTAGATGGTCCTATCATGACCATAAAAACCATAATTTCCATTGGAAACTACATAAATTGAGTTCACTTTTCTTTATATTTGAATTTTTTGAGAAGGAAAGGACAAGTCACAATCCTCAACATAGGTTTCCTATATTGAATTTCACAAACTAACTCTCTTTTTCATGGTGTAAATGGTGTGATATTTTGATTTTGATTCATATTATTTCAGTCTTTTATGTTTTGAATATAATAATATCAAAACTACATATAAAAAAGAGTTTATAGAAACTTGTAAGAGCTATTATGATGAGCTTCTTCATAGAAATTTATAAATCAAAATCTGACCTTATTTCCCCATTTTTTCCCCTTCGTTTAAAACCTCTATTTCCAAATGGATGATACTTTTTTTAATTCTTTTATTTAACAATTCATTTACACTATAAAGGCTCATATTCTTTTAATAAAAAAGTTGCATTCCATTCTAATTTTTATTCTATATTTTCTAATTTAAAATAATTATATTCCATAATTTTAAAAATTTAGAATTAACAAATTAATTCATAAACCACATAATAAATTAAATTAAAATGATAACCGAAAATAAATATTAAAGTCATAAACAACCCAAAAAATTAGTTTAAATATTAAATTGATCATATTTAATAATAATAATAATTTTTAGGGAACTAAAATATTGTAGAAAATTTTTCAAGAAAATAACATTTTTTATCAATTATAATATTTGTCCTTGGATGTGATGATGAAATTTGGGGTTGTGACAACCATGACATGTCACTTGGGCACCAACTTGTACAATGCCTTATGACCCATTAATGTTACAACTAGAGAAGTTGAAAACAATGATGGTTTGGGGTGTACATTGATCTAGGATGAGCACAAGATCACCCAAAATCATTTTCATTAAGGCACTAGCATGCTAAGATATAATGACAATGAGCAGATCATGGGTGAAGATGTCAATGTAAAGAGGTACCAAGGGAATTAATCCTTTATTATGAAGGAGATTCAACAAAGGTTCTACCATTTCAAAATCAATAATCATTCCATCACCTTCACGCATACTTCAATCATCATAAATTTCTCTACCTAATCTAGGTTCTCTAGGTGTTGGATGGTCTCATGCCACTAAGCCTAAGAGGATGATAATAGTTGTGATGGACATGTTTGATGACTATGTTATGGATTCATTATGTTGTCTTGTTTACATTAGCTTCTTACATACAATTAGTGATTGTATGCATGATTATGCCATGATGATGATTTACCATATGCAATTATATCAATGATTAACATTATGAATAGATATTGCTAAATATTATTGAGTGTGGCAGGAGACCAGCTAGATGCACTTCCAGGTAATGAGTTAACAACCTATGATTTGATTTGAATTGTGTATTATTATCTCAAATTTAAAGCTCAATTTAAATTGTTGTTGTGAATATTAATGACATGCTAGTTGGTTGCAGGCACATCGAAGTTACTTGGTTGGACGACTCTCACATGGGTGATGGGTCTGTATAGATAAATGGAACATTATGGGAGGGGTGGGAAAATGTCCCTGATTCTACCTGCTAGCACTGTTGTTGTGACTTGGGCTGGAGGTATTGTGATACCTTCGCACTGAAGATCACGATGTTGTGGGGGCAGGCCCCAAATTGGGTCTCTCACGAATATTTTACAGGGGTGTGCATCGAAGCAGATTCTTCAATCCCCGGTACCATTAGTCTCACTATAGAGGGAAGTGTAGGAGAAGATAGTGGTCTCCAGTTTCACACCTAGTTCTTCCCCTCATAGTCACTATATGTTTGAAGTGAAAGCGACATGATACCCTTAGAAATTCAAAGGGAAGTTTTTGAGGGGCACCACCGACTTAGCACCCTTGGCATCAAGAAAGAACAGATTGGTGTGACACCCTTGGAACTTCAAAGGGAAGTTCTTGAAGGGCACGACCGACTTGGCACCCTCATCATAAAAAATAAACCGCTGAAATTTAGTTAAGATAAGGAAATCATATCAATTCACATAATGAATTATGTGTTATTTTGAAACCAAGTAAACTAAATCAAGAGTAAATCTTGGGGTAAAGTGGGAATATGAAGAAATAAAAGATTGGACCAATTAAGAACTCTACCCTTCCCACATTTGGAAAATATTAGGTAGAGAATGTGCATATAAATAAAATCCAAAGTACATAAGGTTTTAATAAGCAAAGGGGAGAAAGGGGCATAAAGTAAATTAGGAACATTAGTCCTAGAATAGTCTAGCCTCATTAAGTAAAGAGGGTGAAGAATGAAAATAAAGATTAATAAATTAAATTAGATAAAATTTAGAGAACCTCTATATGGAAAGAGCCAACACAAGGATCTCCATCTAAGAGTCAATTTGAGCTAAACTAGGATGTAGTTGGCATACTGAATCTGAGACCCATGAGTTGACTTTAGTAATGAACACAAATTAAGGAGTAGAAAAGGGGGATCAAGAGACATCTAGGAGAAGAAATATGGAGTCAATTTGGGGTGAGAAAAATTATTATTTTTGAATAAGTATTTAAGTAAAAGATATTAGGAGAGATTTGGTGAGAGGGTGAGACATGGGTGGGTGAATAATCAAAACTTTAAAATAATAAAAATAGTTATTTTTCATGAAGTGCCAAATGTCCCCTATGAAGCCTCATATAAAAGGAGGAGCAAGCTATGGGTGGAGCGATCTTTTTGGGCCCTATTGTTGGATGGATAAGATAATGTTATTGCCTTGACTACAAATATTATAGTGAGTTTGGTGAGGTGGAGGTGATCAGAGACGGAGCTCTTACTATAGGAGTGCTTGGCTCCATGGACTAGTGTTTCTTCTTCTACTTACAACCACATTACAATTTAAGGGTATGTGGGGAATAAGAGTACCAAAGGAGTAGGTTGGGAGGTCAAGTGTCGAGTCGCCAAAATTCTGTCGAGACACATTATCCTTCACACGTGGATGCGGATGACAGTAAGGGAGCACAAGCAGCAACAAAGCCAAGAATCAAAACCTCACTCCTTAGTGAACAATGCCTTGTGTATTCAAAAAGTTTGTTATATGATTATTGATGTATCTATAATGACTAAATTATAAAAGTGAATGTTATTATGTTTGAATTGCAATATATGATCATTGAAAATGTATCTCAATCTAGGTGTTTTCAATATTGATTTACTTTTAATTAATATGCAACTTCATAAAAGATGTGGTTAACAATTGACTAGTATAAAATGGATTGCATAATTGCTTATTTTTCAATGTTGCATCTTAAATTGTATCACTTCGTATTTGGTTAAATATGAGATGGTTCTTATATCTAGAACTTGTTTCCGTAAAAAAAATGTCGTCATAGGGAAGGTCCTTACATAAGTCAAATAGGGAGGGTTACCCGCTCCAGCTTAGTCTTCCAAGTCAAATTCCTTTGACAACAATGTTTGCACAAAGACATAATGAAAAAATGAAATACACAAGCACAAGTAAACAAGAGGCTCATCACCTACCCAAAGAAGAATTATGCTCCGACGCATTCAAATTATACAACCCAAATTGAAAGGAAAGTATTCTCTAGCATCTTTGATTTTTCCATAGATTTTCCTTCTTGTGTTAATACAGATGCTAATTTAACTATAAATTTTCCTTCTTGTTTGAATATGGTTTTTAGCATGTTACCTTAACACTCAATATAATTATGTTAATACAATTCAAACTCATAATACATTTTTATTATGAACAACAAACATTTTCAGAAACAACATACATATATTTAAGTTAATTAAACCATGAATTTAATTTTTCCACAAACAACAAACAAATATATATTTATGCTAATTAAACCATGAATTTCATTTTCTGATTGAACTTTTCCATATTAAAAAAAAAAAATTGATAAAACTGAATATATATTTATTTTTATTTATAATTAAAAATCATTTATTATTATTATTCTTATTAAATTTACTTTAATTTCATATTTAATTTTAAAATTTTATCAATATTAAAAAAAAAGTTTTTAAAAAACTAAACAAATCCATTTGACTTATTAAAAAAAAAATCGATTAATTAAAAAATTAAACAAATCCATTAAATTAAGTTGTTTAATTGAAATAAACAACTTATTTTAATTGAAAAAAATACTTATCTCGTTTACAATTAGTTGAAGCTATAATTTTAATGTTTAAAATAAATAAAAACATATAATTATTTTTCATTATCTTAATTTAAAAAAAAACATATATCTATTTTTCATATTTAATGAAAATATAATCATAGGAATATTTATGAAAATATCTTTTAAATATAAATTTTAAAAATATATGGAAAGCATATTCACTGTATAATATTTTACTCCATTTCTTTCACGCTTAAAAGACAATTTATATTATTACAACAATGGTTATAGTTTAGTCTGCCTTGTTTTAACTTGCGATTTGAAAACTTTAATGTCTACTTACTCTCACACCGTTCTGCTTCAGCCTCTCTTCTACGGCACCGGAAGTTCGTTACAGCTTTTAATCATGAGTAGAGTGAAGCGTTCGAAGACCACAAAGGCCTTCAGCTACGGCACAACTGCAGGTCCAAACTGTGGAGGTTCGACAAGCTGCCGAAGGAATCTGGCAGCCTCTCCAATTGAGTGCAGTGAGACAGTCGCAAACTGTGGAGGTTCGACAAGCTGCCGAAGGAATCTGGCAGCCTCTCCAATTGAGTGCACCCCTTCAGCTCCAAGCTGTGGAGGTTCGACAAGCTGCCGAAGGAATCTGGCAGCCTCTCCAATTTGTTGCACCCCCTCAGGTCTAAGCTGTGGAGGTTCGACAAGCTGCCGAAGGAATCTGGCAGCCTCTCCAATTTGATGCACCGCCTCAGCCCCAAGCTGTGGAGGTTTGACAAGCTGCCGAAGGAATCTGGCAGTCTCTCCAATTTCGTGCACCAATTCAGCACCAAGCTGTGGAGGTTCGACAAGCTGCCGAAGGAATCTGGCAGCCTCTCCAATTTCATGCACCAAATCAGCTCCAAGCTGTGGAGGTTCGACAAGCTGCCGAAGGAATCTGGCAGCCTCTCCAATATCTCGCACTCAGTCAGGTCCAAGCTGTGGAGCTTCGACAAGCTGCCGAAGGAATCTGGCAGCCTCTCCAATTTCTTGCACGAATTCAGGGCCAAGCTGTGGAGGTTCGACAAGCTGCCGAAGGAATCTGGCAGCCTCTCCAATATCTCGCAGTCAGTCAGGTCCAAGCTGCTGTGGAGCTTCGACAAGCTGCCGAAGGAATCTGGCAGCCTCTCCAATTTCTTGCACCACTTCAGGTCCAAGCTGTGGAGGTTCCTCAATTTACCTAAAGAGTCTGGTAATGATTTCAATGTACGCGCATGTAACACCAAGGCCTTCAACGAGTTCAGATCACCGAATTCTTCTGGCAATTTAGCAAGACATGAAGAATCAATGAGTATCCTTTCCAGGTGCTTCAGCTGCCCTATGGACTTTGGAATGCGGGAGAGGCAGCTCGCATTAATTATCTCTAATTCCTGGAGCTGCAAAGGTGCCTGCAAGATCAAGCATTTCGAGTGTAAGAAAGAATATATATCAGGTAAATCTAAACTTTTTTTGAGTTCCAGTGTGGCCATTAGCTGGCTGATATTGTCTTCTCCAGGAATATATATATATATATATATATATATTCCAGAATACTACCAGATTGTCAAACCCCGGGTGTGGATAGGGCTGACAGAAGGCATATAAGCAAAAGAGCTGTTGCGAATGTTGGTAAGGAAGGCCTGTTAACTTATACATGGATGACTCTTCCACCCCTGACCTAGCTAGGACACCTTGGTCCCGAGATGTAATCAGAATTAAGCTATCCTTCTGTAAGGCATTTCTATTCGGTAAAAGGGCATCTACCTGGTTAACATGATCTATGTCATCTAAAATTAAAAATATTTTAGAAGATGAGAGATATTGTGTAAGTAACTCTGTACCTTGATGAATGTCGTCTATTTGCCGATCCAAATGAAACAAACCCTTCAAAAGTTTACTCTGCAAAGAATGTAATGAGATTCTTGCATTTTCTCTTACATCTGATAAAAAGTAGGAATTTCTGTACTCTGAATGCTTTCTATTGAAAATCTCTTTTGCCAAAGTCGTCTTCCCGACTCCGCCTAACCCAACTATGCCCACAACCTGAACTTCTCTTGTGTGCTGCTGTGCTAATACTGTAGTTTCAAAATCTTCAGTTTTGTCATCTAAACCGGTGGGATTCTTGGCCACAAACAACTGTTTCTTTTCGGCCATTAGTTCCACCACACGTTTGACAACCTCATGCAGCAACAGACCCTCGTCGCTGGTCATTGAGCCAGAAATACCAAATAAATAATTAATTGGAAGCACAGACAAAGCATCATATGCATATGCAAAAAATCATACACATTATATTTGAATGACTCACCCATTAAACTTGCAGCCTTTCAAATCAAAGCCACTCGTGTCTGCAACAGTAGAAAGAGCATTTCTTCAGTTTTGAAGAGTGGCAGAGTCATAACGTGGCTTCTCTTCATCCGTTTTCTTCATTTGGAGTTTGTGGAGGGCCTCAACATACACTCCTCCTGTCTTCTGATCCGTCCACCTGAGGTCAGCAGGCTCGACGTTGTAAAATATAGGAATAATAGGAGCCTTCGACTCCAACATGAAGACTAGTTCACGCAGGCACCATGGTGAATTTAAGTGGGAGAAAAGATGGCCACATGCACCGAGGCACTAGCGTCGACTATTTGGGAAGGAAAATTGGATCCCACTTTCAGTTCCTCGTGGTCTAAAAATGGCCTGTATCCATGCATAAGAAGACGACGGTAGAGATAACTAGCGAAGGTCTTCTTGGTGTCGGGGCCACGGTGGTTAATAAACACACCGCACCTGTAATCGACGCTGCTACTATTCATTGGATGAGCAGCAGTAGAGGAGGAAGCGCCAGAAGGGTCCATCGTAGTTGCAGGAGAAACTCTGAAGGTAACAAAGCAAGTAGGTGAGACTCGAAATGCGAGGGTGAAAATGAAGTCGAGAGGCTACCAGAAAATGTGGGGAGAATTTGTAAGGGGAGAAAAGTTGGGAGTCCGGAGATATATAGTAGTCCGGAATTTGATCTCTTGCGCGTGAGGTCCCCACGGTTGATGGTTTACAGCGAATCTTTCTCTCTTGTGCGTGGGGTCCAAACGGTTAATGGTTTACAGCGAATCTTTCTCTCTTTGCGTGTGGGGTCCACACAGGTTTAACATTCATGTTTTGTTTCCGAACTTTCGGTTTAACTTTTATGTGTTTCTCCAAAAATATGATATATATTACACAAATATTTCACTACCATGTTCTCTCATGCTAATATCTAATGGGAATCCAATTTTTGTTAAAGATAAAATCTGTAATCAAATCAATCTGGTTAATTAAGAAATTGCAGAAGAGAATCAATTTATAGGTTAGAAAAGATTTTAGGGTAATTATATTATGGAAATTAAATTTTTAGTACCGCAATGAGGTTTGTTTTGACGGTGAAGAGTGTGTTGTTAAGACACTTGTGATTAAGAGGTCACTGGTTCTAATCTTTTCGAAGGCAAAAAAAAATATAGCCATGATAAGGGTTGGTATAGCCGAGGATGGTTGCAATTCTCGGGTGATTTTGACGGCTTAGATGCCCCTCGGTCACAGTTTCTCAGACCAAAGGTTTGGCGTGATGTCATGTTAGGACCCACATAACCAAGAAAAAAAAAACTATTTAGCACAATATTTTTTTTAAAGTCAAGTTTCTATTCATAGAGTTTTAAAAAAAGTACATCCAGGCAAAACCGCAAGTAGTCTCACCCTGACCAAGTTTGTTGACTATTGTTGATAGCATATGAAAATGAAACAAAAAGATAAAGAGAGACACAATCCACAATTTCAAAGGCCATAGGCCCTGTAAATAGACAGTACACATAAAACACTTATAGCCATGCTAGTTGTCGGAGGTGATGGAGGATGGGTTATGTGAAGTAGTACCAAGAGGCAGCAGAGGGTGAAAGGAGCATTGAACATGCTCCTCGAAATGGGTCGTCTAACTCTCCAGTTTTTTGACCTTTTCTGAAAGAAAATTCTGGCCTCACCAGACCACCACGATGCACTCACGGGTATGGCATTGAAAGTAATGCATTTTGTTTAGTGTATCTATCATTTTTGCATGCTTCACTTGGCCGACTCGTCCCGAGTTCTCGAGATGATCCAACACGGATTGAAGCACCTCGCGACATTCTCCCATGCAACACCTTTCTGCCGACCATGACCATTCTGACGCCCAACTCCTCCATGGCAGGCCAAGCCCCCTCTCTCCCAAATTGAAGCAGTTTTGCGCCCCCCACTCCTAGCAGACCCCGCACCTCTCCCCCTGCGAGCAACACCACCTCTATTATTAGGGACCCCATGGTGTGAACCCTCGATGTTCCCATCCTTCGGACTACTGCCTCCCATGCCAGATACCATCACGAGTCGAGCTCGCGACTTAACCACACCAGACCCTCCAGAGCTTGGCGACACCTAGGCAGAAGACCTCCTAACACATGGAGTCAGTCTCATTCTGAAACGCTCGACACCTTTGAGCAGCGCTGAATTCCACTAGTTCAAAATCTGCCTCACATAGCCCATCGGGGTTAAGACCTCCTCCACCAGATCCAGTCATCCCCCTTTCTTAAAAAAATTACCCACCACAACCCAGCAGAAGCTGCACCCAGCTCCCCAAAGACGCCGCTCTTCACTCCCAGACCCTATACTCAGACAAGGAATTTGAATTACGGTGCTTCCTCTCCGCCAAAGACTAATTCTATGCAACCCTAGTCTGAACCCACCTCCAGCAATCCAAAAAAGTCTGCAAACCATCCCTGTAAGTCTCACAAACACCACCTTCCTGGTAGGCTTTCCACTCCCCATCTCAATTCACCAGAAAGCAGCTCCCCCGACCCACCAGCAAAGGCGAAAGCGCCTGTGTCTGCGCTGGTGGTTCTTTCGGCCTGGGTAGCTCCTGCAAAACTTAAGTCCTCACACAACAATCCCCTCACTGGCTCCCGAACAATCGCCACTACATAATGACCCTTGCTTCCTTGCACCACCCTCCATATCATTCCAGACTCTGCCGCCCTCTACTATCCTCGATGCGAAATGAAACCTTGCATGCTCGAAGTTAATGACTATCGTACATAAGGTGGTGTGGGTCGATCGTGAGGCTAGCTCAACTGTTTGCCTCCACGTGTTATTCATGTGAATCCCCACGTTCCCACGAGAACTCCTCACCCCCATCGTGGGACCTTTTAACACAATTATAAATAATATCCCAAATTTATATTTATCTCAACAAATTATCTTTTTTTCTCATCACTACAATTTGCATTTAAATTCATGTGGAATGGAGTGAATAGTTTATGTTTAACCAATTTACAATAAAAACATCACTGTGCATTTACACTAATGTAAAATGGGTGCATAATTTTAACATGATTTAAATTAATGATATCTCATTACATTAGAATATAAATATGTCCATCATTCTAATCTATATTGTAATGATGTAACGTTATCGCAATAGTGTAACGTAATCAATGGATTCATTATGATGTGTTCAACCTCTAACGTCTATAAAATAATCAATGCAATCATAAAGTAAATATAATTTACCGATAATATGGTGTGATGGACCTCTTCAATTTATAACAACATAAACATTCGAGAGGAATTGATATACATACTACATCCAATTGTTCTCCAACTAAGAAGATGTTATGTAGAATAAAATACAAATATAAGCAGAGGGTCACTTATCAAATTTCATTGTCTTAGTAAGAAAACAACTATGTAGCATTTTCATGGCTTTGATAAGTTATAATTTGTTGTTGAGAAGTACATGTATATATGCAAATTATAAATATAGTGGAACCAAAAAAATCCAATTTTCAATCAGGATTTTCATTAATTTGTTATGGTCCAACTTGCAATTAAAATCCATCCACTATCACTGCGACATTAATACACCATCTATCACCTTCTTATCAAAACTGAGAGTGAGTTGTAAGTAAATTGAGAGAATTTGGATGCATCATTAGCATGGAGTTAAGTTGGATCCCTAAGATTTGCTACAAACCTCAATTGTATAAATATTTAAATATTTAAGGAGATTAACCTCAAGTGTATATAAATTGAAATATTTAGGGAGATTCTGCTCATTTCATAAGCAACTGAGATGTTTGTAGAAATTTTTTATGGTTGAGCACCAATCATAGAGGTCTTTATATGAGTCATTTCTATGTGTAAGTAAAGTTGAGTGATGGACCAGTGCTGTTGAGTGATGGATCAATGATGCATTATTTATTCTCTCTTTTATGGTGTTATCCTTATGTGGTTACATGTGCAAATTTCCCACTCTTTAACACTATTAGAGCTGGAAATTTTGGACAACAACTTCATTGACATTGCAAGGCAAAATTCACATTAATTTTTTCAGTGTTTTCTTGATATTGACTATAGTCGGGCTATTTTCAATGGTACTAAGGCACAATGGATGAAAGTCAGTTTTATCAAAAGATTAAAAGTTGGATGTTTCGGTTTGAATTCAAACAAATTCCTTTTTTGGTTTGAATTAATGGAATCAACATATTCACATTAAAATCCCATGCAAACAAAAACACACAAGTTAGTGAAGACTTTGTCCCATTGTCACAAGCCAGGGCTAGATTCCTTTTATTTAAGAGGAGAGAGAAACATCACTTGATTTCATAGTAAAATTGGTGATTCACAACCATTGAGTTTTGAACATGGAATATCACACCAGTAAAATGAAGGCATGGCTGATGGAAGGACGTAAAAACAGGTATGATGCTTCATAGGTGATACCTGAAGTTAGAAACCAGTGATATTGACATGTGTCTGTAGTTTTTCTAGTCCAAAATATTTTATGTATGATTACATGTCAAACCTAAAAAGGATGTTATTTGGCATAATATTTCCATAAACATACTTCCTTTCAGGTAAATAAGGCAGACCTTTGGCTACTCCCTTTGCAATTTTAGTTTTTGGAAACCAGGGTAGACAAAAGGGATATTTTGATGACCTTCCTACAATATTGGAGAGATATAATGTTAGCCAATGTCCATGTGAAAGGATATGAAAAGTACATGCTAAAAATTTAGAATTTGAAACGAAGATGATCAAGATAAGACCTTTGCTCAATTCATAAAATAATTAAATCCTACACTGATAATGGGCTCCCTTTTGCAATGATTACAACGAATTGGATTTGGCTCATCATAATGTTGAAATTGAAAAGGAATCAATACCTTTGTTGATAAGAAAGATAATTAACCTCAACCTCTAGGAACTCAATGGGAAAAATTATCAATAACTAGTTATAAGCAAATACACAGAACCCAGTGAAGAAAATGACAAATATCCAATTTAAATGAGTCACAGAGAACTTAGTGAACAAAAAGATAAATATCCATCTTAAAGATAAAGGAGAAATGAAATAAACTGGAACATAACTTGGAAATAAAAGAAAAGGTTTGATATATATTCTAAAGATGAGAAAACCAGGATAGACTCTACACAATCTAGAATCTGAACAAGATATCACTGATATTTTTTTAATAAATTCTTTTATGGAACAACAAAGATGAAGAATCCTAGATAATTTTGCACATCACATAAACTTGATTCCTATTCTTAAACTTCTCGTTTTCACTTTCATTTCAAAACTATCGCTGAAATCAAGTCTGCAAGCTCGAATACCAATGTAAATGTTATTGGTGTTGTTAGCTCCACCTTACTTTCCTTGAAAATTCGACGAAGGCCCTGGAACTAAAACGCTAAGAAAAACACTCACATTAAAGGATAAGTTGGGCTTTAACATTGATGTAACACTATGGGGAGATCATTGTGACTCTATAGGAAGGAACATTGTTTAATTATGCTCTTTTGACAACCCATCAATCCTTGCAATCAAAGGAGTTCATGTATCTTAATTCAATGGAACCACCATAGGGCGAGTCTCCACTAGCACTCTTGTCATAGATCCAAACATTGAAGAAACTCAAAAACTCCGTACATGGTTTCGTGAAATAGGTTATAGTTCTTCTTATCATATTTGTGTTGAAACTACAGTGTTGCTTCTAAATGAGCCTTAGCACAAAATATAATTCATGAAATTACTTGCATGAAAGCCTTCGAGAAAGAAATATGGGTTTTAGTTCTTACAACTATGACTCCTCTTCACATGAACGACTTCTATTTTCTTGCATGTCCATTAAATTTCAATGGAAAGCAATGCATGAAAAAAAAGATGCACCATTATAACAAATTTTGGCATTTCACAAAGTGTAACGATGACTTCCCAGAATGTGACTACCATTACAAACTTAAAATTGAGTTACATGACCACACCAACCACTTAGAAAACATCACAACTTTCAATGACACTGGAAATGAGTTCATGAGCATCACAACAAAAGACTTGTTCCTTCTTTCTATCGAACTAACTGATCTCCAAGAAATCTGTGGAAGAATTTCAGACCACCTTTTCCTACTTACACTTTCCATCAAAACAAACTTCTTCAATGGCATCGAACACTTTCAAACAATACTAGTTAAGTCAAAAGGACTTCAATATGAATTCGCATGCAAAGAAGTCCTTATAAGCATATAAGCAATTTCCAATGCATAACGACCCATTATTTGTCGCCTTTGAAATTTCTTCATGGTGGCAAAGACCACTATTGTTCTGTACATGAAGTTTCATCTCTGTATAGATCATTGTTCCATAATTATTTGAAATATGGCAATGTTTTTGTGGTACACACTTTCTTTCACGAGACCCTTTTTCAATAATTCCAAAATATATATGTTTACTCCTTCACAATTTACATCATATACATATCAACTTCCATAGGAACTTCAATTAATTTTTTTCCTCCATCGTTTATATGTTTATAAATTGAATGTTTACTCATTTATCTATTCATGCTATCGTTCATTAACGCTCGAATAAAAACAAACTCGAAATTTGACAAGCATACTATTTTTCTATCAATGTTTGATGCTACAATAACATATATTTTGACAAGACCCTTGTTCAATAATTCCAAAATATGTATTTTTACCCCTTCACAATTTACATAACCTACATATCAACATTTGTAGCAATTCCAATTCATTCTTCCTCTGTCATTTATATGTCTATAAATTGAATGTGTGTCCGTTTAACTATTCAATATTATCATTCATTACACATGTGAACCTCATTCTACAAATCACTCATGCTCGTGGTGGTCAATATAAATATAGTGTCCATACAATGAGCTTCCCCCAAGACATCACTACTATTGCCAAATATTTACCTCGAATGATTTCTGAATTGGACATGGTCCTCATTGTGAAAAGGCATAATCCTTGAAAAGTCTTATGAATTTTTCATTCCAAATCATTTGCCTGCTAAACACTTCAGATGTAAACTTTATAATTATCTCTACTACAAGGATGTACAACTCAACCCATTTTACTGTTATGCTCTTGCCATATCAACCTACGAATAATTCTTCTATTCTTCATAGTATAAACACCTCCTTTCTTCAACCTCCATAGTAAGATCATTATATACCTTCGAATCAATCCAACATTTCCATTCTCACGCATCTCACGTATGCAAGAAAATCCATATCTCAAACGCAAACAACAAGAGGAATCCAATTGTCCACATTAAAATCTCCACAAGAGAATACACTTTAGCGAAACTTAGACTCTATCTTTCATATTTACCCATGGTAAACATCACTTTCTACTAAACCAAATTTCACATATGCTTGTTTGCTATTACATTTAACCTCATATTATTTTCATTCTTATTTAGGAAAAAAATCATATTTACTTTGAATACATATATATATAGATATATATATATATATATATATATATATATATATATATATATATATATATGTATATATATGTATATATATGTATATATGTGTGTGTGTGTGTGTGTGTGTATATATATATATATATATAACTTTCAACATATACGTCCACTAAAAATTACTATTTCTCTTTTTCATGACCAATAGATATGGATATGGACTACTTAAACATACTCTATGAATATTTCTAAGAAATTCAGCAGCAGGAACTTACCGTGCAAGATATACAAACAAGGCTCATGCCCCCACAAGTACGGCCTCTTTATCGTTTGTGTTCAACTATCATCTTGCTATGGAAGATAATGAAACTACTGAAAAAAGGAGTCGAGATGAAAGAGATGCACAAAATAAAATACATGATGAATAACAAGAATGACATTGAAAATGCATGATGAATAACAAGAATGACATTCACATATTGACACCATAATAAACATCAATTGGTATTGCTGATGTCGTGCCTCATCGTGTATATATGATTAGTTACTCACTGTAAATTACATTTATATGACATCACATACTTTTATTGTACATTTTTAGTTATTCACCATGTAATACATCTCTATGTATATAGGTCTTGTTTTGTTGAACTAGCAAGCCATTCTGTATAATTTCAAGCAAAGTCATTGCATAGCATGTATATTGTTGTTACTTTTGTGTTAATGTTGATCAACCTTGTATATGTTTCATCTTCCATTCACAACACATACGAACTATTGACAACAACCTTTAATTGATTACCATGTATAAAAATAAATACTTCTTAATGTTGTTACTTTCAATTAAAACACTTTACACTCAAATTATTCTCATCAAGTTCATGATTCAAGTTTTGGATGTTTGTATATCTCATTTTATGTTGTCAAACTTGTATTTAAGCTCTTAAGTTATTTATATTTATATGTAAAGCATAGTTTTATTTGCAAACAATCAAAAACACCTTTTCCATTAACATCATGGAGCATCTCAAATACAATTCCAAATATTTCTATTATATCAAATTGAAATATAAATTCTTATATTGCCATCAAACACAATTTCTAAAAAAAATTCTAAATAAAACCAAATACTAGAATGATATGTTGAAAATACCGATCTTGAAAATACCCCTTGCATTCTTAATATGGAAGAATTGCAAAGCCATCTATGATGATATGGATTTATCTTATAATGAAAAACAAGTGTAGGATGTTATTTGTAATGAACACATTTTGTTTGCATGTGGGATCCACATTGTTAATTGTTAATGGTCTAAAGCATCTCTTTCCGTGTGGGATACATCGAATTTTCCATCTTCGGGGGCAACTTGAGTTGCATCCCTCTGCTCAAACGGCTCACCTTCCAACAATGCGTGAAAGAAAACTACGTGCAAAAGAGCAGAAGCCGACACCTGCACCTTCCACATGTCGTGAAAGAAAACTGCGTGCAACTCGAAAGCATGTTCTCCACTATGAATCTTATGGACTACAGCTTGACTCGCATCTATTCAAACCGACAACCCCTCACACAGGTTAATCAAATTGACATCATTACATATTTTCCATTTAAAAAGTGTTGCATTGGAACAGGAATACCCCTTTCACAGTAACACATGAATGTGGGAAACCTATTTCAGTGGAGTTAATGGTATTTTGTTTTATTAACTATTATTTGTAGAGTAGGGATTTTGAAACAAGTAATTGCCTCGAACGGGTAAAGAGAGGAATATAGAATTGTTAAATTGTGGTAATTTTTAAGATACTTTTATATTTAAATTTAACATCTCAATATTATCAGTGTTTAAGGGAGAATATAATATTATTTTATTAATAAATTAAAAAATGAAAAGTACAATTTCAATTAAAAATATAATATTATTTTATTATTGAATTAAAAAATGAAAAAAACAATTTCAATTAATTAATTGATTAATTTTACAGTGTCAATATGAAAATAACATAATCAAATTGAGAATATATCTTAATTTCCTTACATAAATAAAAATCTTACCTTAATTACTTAACTGAATTAATGAATAACTATAATAACAAAATTATTATTTTATAAATCTAAATATTATATAAAATAGATGAATAGAAAATTAAGCTAGCTCAATAAAATTGATAACTATTTCATTTTAAAATATATTTCTACTTATTTATTCAATTATTATGAATAGAATGATTCTAATTTATATAATTTAAAAACATAAAAAAATGTTATCTTTAATTAATTATGATGTTATCATTAATAATAATAAAATAGTGAATTTATTTATAAAACAAATGAATTAATCTATATTCATTTTAATCTCACATTCATTAAGTTTCTAAGAAATATATTTCAACTTCAATAGTTTTTAAAATGGTTTTTAACCTATTATTTTTATATGTCACAGTGATATTAATTTGACATTCTTTACTATCCAGAAGTTCTCCCAAGAATAATTCAACATGGTTGGGGAATTCTTCTACAATCCTTCTAAGTTAGAAGTTCCTGCAAAAGAAAAACTCTTTATGACAATTTGCATTCAATTGAAATGATTTTTTAGCACCAACTTTTGTAATTCAATATGCAACTAAGACAAGACAACAATGCAGACATATTTACAAACTGTGATACAATACTTTATGTCAAATGATCATCGACATTGGGCATGCATATTGAAATAAATTAAAAACAAAACAAAAAACACTCAAAAAATCCAAAAGCGGGATGCATGCATGTATTACAACTTGGACTTGGCACATATAGGTCAAAATTTGCATTCTAACTACATTTTAATTCTATATTTTCTAATTTAAAATAATAATATTCCATAATTTTAAAAATTTAGAATTAAAAAAATAAATTCAAAAACCACATAATAAATTAAATTCATATGATAACCCAAAATAAATATTAAAGTCATAAACAACCCAAAAAAATGGTTTAGATATTAAACTGACCATATTTAAAACTAATAATGATAATTTTTAGGGAAATAAAAGATTTCACACAAATTTTCAAGAAAGTAACATTTTTTTATCACCTATAATATTTTTCCTTGGATGTGATGATGACATTTGGGGTTGTGACAACCATTACATGTCACTTGGCCACCAAGTTGTGCAACACCTTATGACCCATTAATGTTACAACTATTGAAGTTGAAAACAATGATGGTTTGGGGTGTACATTGATCTGGGATGAGCACAAGCTCATCCAAAATGGTTTGCAATAAGGCACTAGCATGCTAAGATATAATGACGATGAGAAAATCATGGGTGAAGATGTCAATGTAAAGGGGTACAAAGAGAATTAATCCTTTCTTATGAAGGAGATTCAACAAAGGATATACAGTGCAAAATTAATAGTTGTTCCATCACCTTCAAGCATACTTCAATCATCATAAATTTCTCTACCTAATATAGGTTTTCTAGGTATTCGATGGTCTCAAGCCACTAAGCCTAAGAGGATGATAATAGTTGTGATGGACATGTTTTAGGACTATGTAATGCATTCATTATGTTTTCTTGTTTACATTAGCTTCTTGCATACAATTATAAATTGTATTCATGATTACGTAATGATGATGATTTAGCATATGCAATTATATCAATGACTAAAATTATAAACATATATTACTAAAGATGATTGAGTGTGGTAGGAGACCATCCAGATGCACTTCAATGTGATGAGTTAACAACCCATGGTTTGATTTGAATTTCATATTATTCTCTCAAAATTTAAAGCTCAATTCAAATTGTTGTTCTGAATATTAATGAAATGCTAGTTAGTTGCAAGCATATGGAACTTACTTGGCTAAACGACTCTCACATGGGTGATGGGTATATATAGATAAATGGAACTTTATGGAATGGGTGGGGCAATGTCCCTGATTCCACCCGCTAGCATTCCCGTTGTGACTTGGGCTGGAAGTGTTGGGATACCTTCACCTAGAAGATCATGACGCTGTGGTGGCAGGCCCTAGATTGGGTCGCTCACAAATATTTTACAGGGGTGCACACCGAAGGAGATTCTTCAATCCCCAGTACCATTATTCCTACTATAGAGGGGATTGTACGAGAAGATAGTGGTCTCCATCGTCGCACCTAGTTCTTCCCCTCGTAATCTCTTGATGTTTGAAGGGCAAGCGACATGCCACCCTTGGAAATTCAAAGAGAATTTTTTGAAGGGCACGATCAAATTGGCACCCTTGGCATCAAGAAAGAAAAAATAGGTGTGACACCCTTAGAACTTCAAAGGGAAGTTTTTGAAGGGCACAGTCGACTTGGCAGCCTCCTCATAAAAAAGAAACCGCTGAAATATAGTTAAGATAAGGCAATCATATCAATTCAAGTAATGAATTAATTGTGATTTTAAAACCAAGTAAACTAAATCAAGAGTAAATATTGGGGTAAAGGGGGATTAGGAAAAAATAAAATATTGGAAAAATTAAGAACTCTACCCTTCCCACATTTGGAAAATCTTAGGTAGAGAATGTGCAGATAAACAAAATCCAAAGTACATAATTTTTTAATAAAAAAAGGGGAGAAAGAAGCATAAAGTTACTTAGGGGCATTACTCCTAGAATAGTCCGGCCTCATTAAGAAAAGAGGGTGGAGAATGAAAATAAAAATTAATAGGGAGTCATTTTGGTGTGAGGAAAATTATTATTTTTGAATAATAATTTAAGCAAAAGAAATTAGGAGAGACTGGGTGAGAGGGTGACACATGGGTGGGTGAATAATCAAAACTTTAAATTAATAAAAATAGTTATTTTTCATGAAGTTCCAAGTGTCCCCTATGAAGCCTCATATAAAAGAAGGAGCAATCTATGGGTGGAGGGATCTTTGTGGGCCCTATTGTTGGATAGATGAGATATTGCTATTGCCTTGACTACAAAGACTATAGTGAGTTTGGTGAGGTGGAGGTGATCAGAGAGGGAGCTCCTAAGCTAGGAGTGCTCGCCTTAATCGGCTAGTATCTCTTCTTCTACTTACAACCACATTACATCTCAAGGGTCTATGGGGAAGAAGATTACCCAATGAGTAGGCAAGGAGGTCAACCCTCTTGAGCTAGGAGTGCTTGCCTCCATCGGCTAGTATTTCTTCTTCTACTTACAACCACATTACATCTCAAGGGACTGTGGGGAAGAAGAGTGCCCAAGGAGTAGGCTAGGAGGTCAACTGGTGAGTCACCAACATTTTTTTGCGACACTTTATCCTTCACACATGGATGTAGATGACAGTAAGGGAGTCCAAGAAAGAACTAAGCAAAGAACAAAAAAGGTGAACAATACCTTGTGTATTCATAAAGTTTGCTATATGATTATCAATGTAATTTTAATGACCATATTATAAAAGTGAATGTTATGATGGTTGAATTGTAATATATGGTTATTGACGATGTATCTCAAATTGAGGTGTTTTCAATATTGATGTACTTTTAATTAATATGCAACTTCATAAAGGATGTGGTTAATGATTGATTAGTATAAAATAGATAGCCTAATTGTTTATTTTTCAATGTCGTATATCTTAAATTTTATCACTTTGTATTTGGTTGAATATGAGATGGTTCCTATATCTAGAACTTGTTTCCTTAAAAAATAATGGCGTCATAGGGAAGGTCCCTATATAAGTGTTAATATAGTTTTAGCATGTTAACTTAATACTCAATATAATTGTATTAATACAATTGAAACTCATAATATATTTTTATTAAGAACAACAAACATTTTCACAAACAACAGACAAACAAACAAATATATATATATATATATATATATATATATATATATATATATATATATATATTAAACCATGAATTTCATTTTGTCTCGAACAAAAAAATATATATATTTATACTAAATAGTCCATGAATTCCATTTTTTAAGACATTTTCATATATATATATATATGAGAGCATATATTTATTTTTATTTATAATTAAAAGTTATTTATTATTATTCTTACTTAATTTACACTAATTTCATATTTAATTTTTAAATTTTACCAATATTAAAAACCAAAACAAATGCATTCCACTTAAAAAAATATTATTTCAATTTATTCAAATAAACAAATTAATTTAATCGCAAAAAATATTACAATAATTAAAAATACTTATCTCGTTTACAATATGGGTTGATTAAAATCTTAATGTTTAAAAAAAATACAAAATTATTTTTCATTATTTTAATATTTAATTAAAAAACATATAACTATTTTTCATATTTAATGAAAATATAATAATAAGAAAATTTACTAAAATATCTTTTAAATATACATTTTAAAATATATGGAAAGCATATTCACTGTATAATATTTTACACCATTTCTTTCCCGCCTAAAAGACAATTTATATTATTACACCAATGCATCGTAATAGTTTAGTCTCTCTTGTTTTGAATTGTGACTTGAAAACTTAAATCTCTATATACTATCGCACCGTTCACCTCCAGCCTCTCTGCTACACTCCGTGGCACCGGAAGTTCGTTGCACCTTTCAATGGATACCCATCGAAGCCTTGGAAGACCACAAAGGCCTTCTATACTTCTCAAATTATCAAATTATCACAGCCGATTATACTCACCTCTTGAAGCATTGGAAGACCAGAAAGGCCTTCTATACTTCTCAGATTATAACACCTATCCAATGTGACAGATGTGAGTGCCTTTGGTAATGTTCCAACCTCCGCTAGATTATTACACCCCTCTAAGATTAACTCTTTAAGCTTGGGGTATACAACGTTACTATCAAAGAATAACTCCGATGTGTGGATTATGGGGCAACCACACACTTTCAACCAACTCAACTCAGTCGACCGTTCAACTGAAGCCGACAAACACTTCAACTCCCCGCGAAACTCCAGATGCAAATCCTTCAACTTCCGTAAGTCACCCAGCGAACGTATCACCGTGTACAGTAAAGGGTTTCCTATCCACAGAACTTCTAAATCACTCGGGAGATCAAACCCCCTCGGCAATTCTTCCATGAAATTTGTGCCCGTCAACTTCAGTACTTTCAGCGACCTTTGATGCCCCAGTTGCCACGGCCATACTTCAACTTTTTCACAGTTTGTGAGATCTATATGCTGGAGTGTTCTTATATTTCCAAATGTTTCGCTTGAGATTCTTAAATTAGCGGCTTCAGAAACATCAAAATATTCAAGGCTACTTAAACTCCCGAAGGAATGTGGCAGCCTCTCCAATTTCTTGCAGTAAAACAGGTCCAAGCTGTGGAGGTTCGACAAGCTGCCGAAAGAATCTGGCAGCCTCTCCAATTCATCGCACTCAGACAGGTTCAAGCTGTGGAGGTTCGACAAGCTGCCGAAGGAATCTGGCAGCCTCTCCAATTCATAGCAATGAGACAAATCCAAGATGTGGAGGTTCGTCAAGCTGCGGAAGGAATCTGGCAGCCCCTCCAATTCCCTGCACCACTTCAGGTCCAAGCTGTGGAGGTTCGACAAGCTGCCGAAGGAATCTGGCAGCCTCTCCAATTCAGAGCACCACTTCAGGTTCAAGCTGTCGAGGTTCGACAAGCTGCCGAAGGAATCTGGCAGCCTCTCCAATTGAAAGCAGGTAGACAAATCCATGTGGTAGAGGTTCCTCAATTTACCGAAAGAGTTTGGTAATGATTTCAATGCATCCGCACGTAACACCAAGGCCTTCAACGAGTTCAGATCACCGAATTCTTCTGGCAATTTAGCAAGAAAGAGGGAATCAATGACTATCCTTTCCAGGTGCTTCAGCTGCCCTATGGACTTTGGAATGCGGAAGACCCAGCCCGCATTAATTATCTCTAACTCCTGCAGCTGCAAGGGTGCCTGCAAAATCAAGCATTTCGAGTGTAAGAAAGATGGAAACCGTCAGAAATCATTGGAGACCCTTTGAACACACTTAACTCAAAAAGTTTAGATTTACCTGCGATATGCCTTGCCATAATGTTTCCAATACACCCCCCTCCAATCTCAAAAACCTTAAATTCTTAATTGTAATCCAGGAAGGTAGACGAGTGTAGGGACAATGACGCCAAGAAAGCCATAGGAGATTTGGCGAGTGCACCCGCAAAATACGATCTAGCAGATGTCCTTGAGTATCAACAAGTTGCAAATTCATAACATCAAAACGGGGCAGTCTATTGCGAAGCTTCAACATTTGGTGACTCCACCGTTGGTACCATGCCAATCGTTCCATGCCATACACCTGACCAAGCGTTCTGATTCCGCGTGCTTCCATAATAACCTGTTCATGCGGATGTTTGGTATGGTTAAATTTAAATATTTTGAAGGTGAAAAACGATTGAGAAATTGAAAACTGTATACAGATTTCTATGGACTATTTAAAAAGTTTGACTAACTTGGGACTTACAGAGGAGTATTTGTGCAACCAATCATCAATGTTACCGGTGGGACGCCAAAGACGGCGCGGCGATTCGTCCGCTGCAATGTCTCTTCCCAAGTCCCGCAGTTGATCGTGCATATGTATCACATTTTGATCATCGACTTCAACAAGACATTTTCCCTCTAAATTTGTAAGCCCCAGCAATCCGTTCCAGCCTGACGCGTCCCAAACTATTATAGCACTTGTTTTGTTTTCCCCTATGAAGAAAAAGGCGATATCTAAAAACATCTTCCGCTCCTCTGGCTTGAGTGCGTCGTAACTAATTTTTAACCTGCTCTTTATATCACTTGAAACTTTTATTTCATCTTTCAATTCGAAAAGTTTAGCATCCCAATAAGTTACAGGTTTTGCAAAGAGAAGTGCTCCAATTACTTTTAAAGCTAAAGGCATTCCGTGGCACACCTCAAGAAACTTATCTACAAGATCTTCAAACCCACTCCATGGATTTGTTTGACAAAAGGCGTATGAACAAAAGAGCTGTTGCGAGTGTTCTCTAGGAAGGCCTGTTAACTTATAAATGCACAATTCTTCTATTCCTGATCTTTCAAGCACATCTTTATACCTAGATGTAATTAAAATAAAGCTATCTGCTGTTAAGACATTTCTGAAGGATAAAAGTGCCTCTAGCTGAAGATCATGATCTATGTCATCTAAAATTAACAAGACATGTTTAGATTTGAGATGCTTTTCAAACTTCCCTATACCTTCATAAATGCTATTTATTTCCAGAGCTCTTTCAGGCAGGTCCTGAGTCAGGCCCCTCAGAAGCTCCCTTTGCACTGAATGTAATGAGCTTTTATTAGCCTTTTCTCTAACATCTGCTAAAAAATAAGATGTGTTGTACTTCGAACTCATTCTATTGAAGAGTTCTAAAGCCAACGTTGTCTTCCCCATTCCACCAAGGCCGACTATGCCCGCAACCTGGATTTTTCCATCATGCTGTTGCTTGAACACTGTAGCTTCAAAATCCGTGACTTTCTCATCTAAACCAGTGGGATGTTGGGCTACATACAGCCCTGGTTTTTTAATAATTTTCACCACATGTTCAACGATCTTATCTATCATGTGCACCTCGTCACTAGATATTCACCCACAAAAACACCAACATAAAATAAATAAATAATTGAAACCCGTATAGGGCAAAGTATCATATATATACTGTATAGATAAAGAGGGGTTTGGAGGTCTTACCCGTTATACTTGCCGTTGAGATCAAAGCCATTTATGTCTGCAACAGCGGAAAGAGCATCCCTCCACTTGTGAATAGTGGCCGGATCATATCGTAGCTTCTTTTGTTGTGTTTGAGAATCCAACGTTTTCTTCAATTCGAGCTCCTGCAAGCTGAGAGCATAAACTCCCCACCTAAGATCAGCGGGGTTCACATGGTAAAAGACAGGGATTATTGGAACCCCAGACTGTCGCATGAGGAGGAGTTCATCTAAACACCAACGGGATTCTGCATATTTTGGTGAAAAGATGGCAACATGGAGGGAAGCGTTGCTAATAACGGCTTCCAGTTGAGACGGAAAAGGTAGTCCTTCCTGCAAATCCTGTTGATCTAAAAAGGGTTTTAATCCACGTGAAAGGAGAGCACGGTAGAGATGGCTCGCAAAGTTCTTCTTCACTTCCCCACGATGGTTAATAAACACATCGTATTTATTAACACATCGCAGAGAATCAGCAGCGGTGGAAGAGGAGGAAGCACCATCCCAAGTTGCCAGAGGAGATCTCTGATTCTCCATTTCAATTTCTTCGATTTCAGAGGATGCAGGCGTTGGGTATGCCATTGAATAAATTGGGTATAAGATTATACAAACAGAGAGTTTGGGTATAAGATTATACAAACAGAGAGAGAAGGACAAATTGGGTGCTGTATCGCTCTGGATGCTGAGGGAGGAGATGAGTTTAGGAGCTTCAGAGGCGCGGAGACAGTAAAGTCCGATCTGTTAATAAATTATAATGGTCCACATTGTAATGGTCTACAGGGTCGAATCTTGATCTCTCTGCGTATGGTAAACACCTCCAGTGCAACTTGACGCCTCACCTGCACTCGTGGATTAAAAAAGTAGAACCCGACAAAATTGTGAACTCGAAAGCATGTTCTCCACCTAACTACAGCTTCACACGCATCTATTCAAACCGACAACCCCTCGCACAAATTTTCCAATTAAATTAATAGGGAATACACCCCTTTCACATTAGGAGAGGGAATGCAGGAAATCTAATTTATCAGAGTGTTATTTTGTATTACTCACTTTATAACCAACAGGAAAAAGTTATAATGGAAGCGAACAATATTTGATGAATAGTTAGAATAGGCATTTTGAAATTTTTTTATAAAGATTATATAAAATTATTAAAATTTTGAATATTTTTTATTAAAATAATTTTAAATATTTTAGAGAAGGATAAATTTAGGATTATTAAATTTTGCCAAAGTTTCTATATTTTAAGATAAATTTTTATTTTTAAAATTTTTCTTTTTTTGTCAAAAATAAAAATCTCACAAATAAATGTTTTAGAATAATTCAAACTTAACTATACTCAAAATAATTCATATAAATACATATGTAAGTACATGAATTGTAACATTTAAGTTCATCTTTTAAAAGGTCTCTTAAAATCTGGATGACTATTCATATTTAGTTGAGACTTTTCATATTCTTCTAGAGTGGATAGTAATTCATAATACCAACTATCATAACTCTAATAGAGTTAAGCTTAACATAAGTTATTATGATGCAAATTTCACAAAAATTACTAGAGTAATAACTATATGCCTTCATAGTAACATGGGCACACAAATTGCACTTATTTAATTTTTTTCTAATTTTACTATTAATGTCTAAATAATAATAATAATAATTATTATTATTATTATTATTATTATTATTTAAGAGTTTCTATTCTATTTTATTTTAAAACATAAAATACATAATTAGAACAAAACTATAGAGGCTACATGGTTGATTTACCTGGATGAAACAAAACCTAGCTGGAACTTTGCCTTGTAGGAAATTACATTTGTCTTAAGATAAGATAGGATAATATAGTGTAGACATAAAATAAATCTAGAACTTATAAAATGGAAATAAAACTAATAGTTGAAAAAGATGGAGTTAAGGGTGAGCACATCTATAACACCCCTTTTTAAACCCCATGTTTTGTAGTTTGATGTAAATTCTTGTTATATTACTAGTTTTCTTAAGGGTCGTCTTCGTTCATCGGATGAACTACGCCACGTCTCAACATCCTTATTGACTTGATTTTGATTTACTGGTTTTCTTTCTAGTCGGGATTGCCTCGATGGTTGGATTGGTCATAGTCCTGCCCTTTGGTGATACCTTGTCCGTCACTGGGTTCAACCTTTCTGCATGTGACAACTCGTCCCATCATCTGTGTACAGATGGGAGAGGGACCCCGAAGGCCCAGGAATGACAGAACTGAACTCACTGGTCTACCCCCCGAGATCCTGAGGGTACTATACTAACCTCAATTGTATAAATATTGAAATATTTAAGGAGATTAACCTCAACTGTATATATATTGAGATATTTAAAGAGATTCTAATCATTTCATAAGCAACTGAGCTGCTTGTAAAAGTTTTTTGTGGTTGAGCACCAATCATAAAGGTCTCTATATGAGTTATTTCTATATCTAAGTAAAGTTGAATGATGGATCGGTGATGTTGAGTGATTGATCAATGATGCATTATTTATTCTTTCTTTTGTGGTGCTATCCTTATGTGGTTAGATGTCCAAATTTCCCACCCTTTAACACCGTTAGCGCTGAAATTTTGGACAACAACTTCATCGACATTGCAAGGAAAAATTCACATTAAATTTTTCAGTGTTTTCTTGATATTGAGTATAGTTGAGCTATTTTCAATGGTACTGAGCCATAATGGATGAAAGTTAGTTTTATCAAAAGAGTAAAAGTTGGATGTTTCTGTTTGAATTCAAACAAATTCCTTTTTTGGTTTGAATTAATGGAAGCGACGTATTCACATTAAAATCCCATGCAACCAAAAATACACAGGTTGGTGAAGACTCTGCCCCACTCTCGCAAGCTACTAGTAGATTCCATTTTTTTAAGAGGAGAGAGAAACATCACTTGATTTCACAGTAAAATTGGCGATTCACGACCATTGAGTTTTGAACATGGAATATCACACCAGTAAAATGAAGGCATGGCTGATGGAACGATGTAAACACAGGTCTAATGCTTCATAGGTGATACCGGAAGTTAGAAACCATTGATATTGGCATGTGTCTATAGTTTTTACAGTCCAAAATTTGCTATGTGTCAAACCTCAGAAGGATGTTATTTGGCATAAAATTTCCATGAACATACTTCCTTTCAGGTAAATAAGGCAGGCCTTTGGCTACTCCCTTTGGAATTTTACTTTTTGGCAACCAGGGAAGAAAGGAAGAGTTTGATGACCTTCCTACAAGATTGGACAGATATAATGTTAGTCAATGTCCATGTGAAAGGATTTGAAAAGGACATGCCACTAAAAATTTTAGAAGTTGAACAAGATCATCAAGATCAGCATGCAACAAGAGTCATAAAACAATTCAAATCCTACATGATAATGGACTCCCTTTTGCAATGATTACAAAGAATTGGATTTGGTTATCATAATGTTGAAATTGAAAAGGAATCAATACCCTTTGATAAGAAAGGAAATAATTGTACTCAACCTTTGGGAACTCAATGGGAAAAATTATCAATAACCGGTTATAAGCAAATACATAGAACAGGCCAGTGAAAAAAATGACAAATATCCAATTTAAATGAATCACAGAGAACCCGGTGAACAAAAAGATAAATATTCATCTTAAAGATAAAGGAGAAATGAAATAAACTGCAACATAACTTGGAAATAAAACAAAAGGTTTGATATACATTCTAAAGAAGAGAAAACCAAGATAGACTCTGCACAATCTAGGATCTGAACAAGAATCACTGATATTTTTTTTTAATAAATTCTTTTATGGAGAAACAAAGATGAAGAATCCTAGATAATTGTGCAAATCACAGAAAGTCGATTCCTATTCTTAAACTTCTCATTTTCACTTTCATTTCAAAACTATTGTTGAAATCAAGTCTGCAAGCTCGAATACCAATGTAAATGTTATTGGTGTTGTTATCTCCACCTTACCTTCCTCGACAATTCGATGAAGGCCCTGGAATTGAAACGTTAAGAAAAACACTCACATTAAAGGATAGGTCGAGCTTTCACATTGATTTAACACTATGGGGAGATCGTTGTGACTCTATATGACAGAACCTTGTTGAATTGTGCTCTTCTGACAACCCGCCAATCCTTGCAATCAAAGGAGGTTGTGTATCTGAATTCAATGGAACTGCCATAAGGAGAGTCTCCACTAGCGCTATCGTCATAAATCCAAACATTGAAGAAACTCAACAACTCCATACATGGTTCCGTGAAATAGGTTATAGCTCTTCCTATCCATATTTGAGTAGAAACTACAGTGTTGCTTCTAAACGAGCCTTAGCACAAAATATGATTCATGAAATTACTTGCATGCAAGCCTTCGAGAAAGCAATATGGGTTTTGGTTCATATGACTATGACTTCTCTTCACATGAACGACTTATATTTTCTTGCATGTCCATTAACTTTCAATGGAAAGCAATGCATGAAAAACATGATGCACCATTTTAACAATCTTTTGCATTGCACAAAGTGTAACGACGACTTCCCAGAATGTGACTACCGTTACAAACTTAAAATTGAGTTACATGACCACACCAACGACTTAGAAAATGTGAAAGCTTTCAATGACATGGGAAATGAGTTCATGAGAATCACAAAAAAAAGACTTGTTCCTTCTTTCTATCTAACTGACTGATCTCCAGGAAATTTGTCGACGAATTTCAGACCGCCTTTTTCTACTTACACTTTCCAACAAAACAAACTTATTCAATAGCGTCGAGCACTTGCAGACAATACTGGTTAATTCAAAAGGACTTCAATATGACTTTGCAAGCAAAGAGGTCCTTATAGACATTCAAGCAATGTCCATTGCATAACGACATGTTATTCATCGCCTTTGAACTTTCTTCATGGTGGCAGAGACCACTATTGTTCTGTACATGAAGTTTCATCTCTGTATAGATCATTGTTCCATAATTATTTGAAATATGGCAATGTTGTTGTGGTACACACTTTCTTTAATGAGACTCTTTTTCAATAATTCCAAAACATATATGTTTACTCATTCACAATTTACATCATATACATATCAACTTCCATAGGAACTTTAATTAATTTTTTTCCTCCATCTTTTATATGTTTATAAATTGAATATTTACTTATTTATCTATTCATGCTATCGTTCATTGACGCTCGAATAAAAAAAAATCGAAATTTGACTATATTACTATGTTTCTATCGATGTTTGATGCTACAATAGCATATATTTTGACAAGAATCTTGTTCACTAATTCCAAAATATGTATGCTTACCCCTTCAAAATTTACATAACCTACATATCAACATTTGTAGAAATGTCAATTCATTCTTACTCTGTCATTTGTATGTCTATAAATTGAATGTGTGTTCGTTTAACTATTCAATGCTATTGTTCATTGCACGTGTGAACCCCATTCTACAAGTCACTCATGCTCGTCGTGGTCAATATAAATTTAGTGGCCATACAATCAACTTCCCCCAAGACATCACTACTATTGCCAAATATTTACCTCGAACGATTTCTGAATTGGACATCCTCATTGTGAAAAGACATAATCCTTCTGAAAATGATTATGAATTATTTGTTTGCAAATCATGTGTACTTGCGACACTTGAATATAAACTAAATAATTATCCCTATTACAAGGATGTCCAACTTGGCCCATCAGAAATTTATGCTCTGCTAGATAAACCTACATATATTTCTTCTCTTCTTCATAGTGTAACCACCTCCTCTCTTGAACCCCATCAAGAGTAAGATCTTTATCGGACCTTCGAATCAATCCAACGTTTCCATTCTCACACATCTCACGTATGCAAGAAAATCCATATCTCAAGTGTAGACAACAAGAGGATTCATTTCTCGCATCAAAATCTCCACAAGAGAGTACACTCTAACCAACCATACACACAACAAGAGGACCCATTGCTCGCATCAAAATCTCCACAAGAGAATACACTCTAACCAACCATACACTCTATGTTTCATATTTACCCGTGGTAAACATCACTTGCTACTTAACCAAATTCCACATATGCTTGCTTACTATTACATTTAACCTCATATTATTTTCATTCTTATTTAGAAAAAAATTTCATATTTACTTTGAATATATATATATATATATATATTTCAGCATACACGTCCACTAACAATTACCATTTCTCTTTTTCATGACCAACAGATATGGATACAGGCTACTTAAACATGCTCTATGAATATTGTGTTGGGAAAAATACTGAGAGGGGGGTGAATCAGTATTTAAGGCTGAACAATTTTTCTTTCCTTTCTCTTTAAAACAACCATATGTTACACTACTGCATTCAACATGTATGTCCAAAAATCTTATTATGCTTTTACTTAGAGAAATGCATCAGATAAGCATTAAGCATGAACAGAAACAATAGAACAAACCATTAACCATGAAAAACACATATGGACACCAGGATTTAAGGTGGAAACCCAATTCGGGAGAAAACCACCGCTGCTGTAATCTTAGTCTTCAATATTTTATTATAGAGAAAACCTTTTACAATATATGCTAGTGCAGACTCATACCAGCACGCAGGCACCCACCTGCAGAAGGCTACAACCTTCTCTCGTTTACCAGCCTTTCCTGGAAGGGAGCTTCAACCCCCTGAACATAACATCAGCTTCTATATACAGAAGGCTTCAACCCTCTGACTCAACGCAATCCTTTATTCAATTAACAAACATATTTTTCCCAATTCTACATAACAGAATAGCAAGATCACTGTAATCTAGACTTCAGAGAATTTATGCATTCAACATTCCATGTATCCTTCTGTGTGTATTAACCTTCAGAAACTCCAACTGTCATATGCACCAGATCCATATGTGTTCTTCAGTAGACATCCGCTATCTTTTCATCATTTCTTCTGTTGAATACTCTCACAACTCATCACCTTTTAGATCAATGTCTCGAAGGGTGCATCATGGACTCAGAATCATCAATTAAGCGCATTGTCTATCCATACAGATATTCCTTAGAGGAATTCCTTCTTCACCAATGCTCGCACAACCCTCTCCATTGAATAATGATCTTTGTCCTTTTTATAGATCTCGCCTTTCTCAATATCATGAGTCTAAAACCACTCAACCGTTAATGGTATTCCTTTAGTTTATCCCCGGGGCTCTTCGATTTCTTTTTAATTTATTTTATTCAAACAAGGAGATTCAAATTATCTATGTGCGCCCAGCCTTTAACCCAAAGTTTAACCCTTTGGATTTTATAAACAATATCCAACGCTTTTCCATACGCAAGTGTCTTGTTGATGTGGTGAGTTCCGCAAGCGGAACAGCCATACATCTCAATCGGTTTTGTATTAATAATCGTGCCAATCCAATTTGAAAACCTTGACCTCCGTTCTTCCATGCACGAATCATCCCATTCGGGTCCTTCAATAATATTCAATCTTTTATCTCCGCCATATAATATTATAACTATAACCCCAATGGTTATTTTAAAACTTTACACTGTCCCCGTAACATTTCTTTTATTCAAATTTCATTCTTTGACCCCGGGCCCACATCGCAGATGGCCATTTGCGATGGCGCGATAAAAAAGTGCGCAAAGTTAACACTTGCGATTTTCGATGGGATCGCATCGCAAATTGGCGATCAACCATATGGCGGAACACTTTGAAATTGCGATATTGCGATCGTGCGATATTGCAATATTGCGATGTTGCGATATTGCGATGGCGTGATGATCGCACATCGCAAATAATCCATATCAACAAGACACTTGAAGCTTCAAAACTGCGCTTTGCGATTTGCACTCAAGTGGTAGGGACCACTTGTCCTGCCACATTCAAATATTTAAAGTCTTTCCGCTGTTTAAACATACTTTCATAAAAAAATTTCATACTTGGTTGTTGAGGGCTTAAATTCTCGAAATGACTGTCTTGAATAACTCTGCTCCTCCGTAAATTATATTTATGGGAATAACTTTGTTCCACTATAAAAGCGGCTCTACCCAACACCATAATCAATTCTCCTCTACAATTTGTGGCTGCGGCTCATGACAATTAATTCATCCTTACATTTCTCCCTTCCTTCTTGAATGCATGTTGTTTTTCACCAAAATTCTGCTGCGCCTTTGTATTCTTCCCATTCTGTCTCTGCTCCTTCTGTTCGTCCTCTGTTCTTTTCTGCTGATCGTTGTTTTCTGCAACTTTGCTGTTCTTCTTCGTTGCCCATGCCTTTGCCATTTCCTTTTCCATATCCTTTGCCATCAATGACAATATTCCAACAATCTCCCCCTTTGGCATTGATGGCAATATTCTTCCTGTGATTGTTGCGTTACCTCCCCCTTTGAAATCAATGGCAAAGAGTTTGATCAAGAACCGTTGAACCGACAGTCCCATGCTCCCCCTGAGATCATGCTGCATCTTCAAACATAATATGACCAACAATTCATCCTTTTCACATGACCAATGCTCCCCCTGAGCCTGTACCTCACAACCAATTGAGTCTTCTGTAATTAAGTAGACCTGATCCTCTGCATGGCAGAGACTACTCCCAATTTCTGTCTGAGATATTCGAATGCTTCCCTGGGTATAGGTTTGGTAAATATATCAGCAACTTGTTCTTTGGAGGAAACATATTCTAATTTCACCTTTTGCTCAAGCACTTGTTCTCGTAAGAAGTGATATTTGATGGGAATGTGCTTGGTCTTGGAATGCATAATAGGATTCTTTGAGATACTGATGGCACTTGTATTATCACACATAATGGAGATAGGAGGTGAAAATTTGATTTGAAAATCTTGTAGGGTTTGCATCATCCAAAGAAGTTGAGTGCAACATGATGCTGCAGCCACATATTCCGCTTCTGCTGTAGATAAGGCAATGGAGCTTTGCTTCTTGCTGAACCAAGATACTAACCGAGGCCCCATAAAGAATGCACCACCACTAGTGCTTTTTCGATCATCAACACTTCCAGCCAAATCTGCATCAGTGTATGCATGAAGAGTGAGATCAACATTCTTTGGATACCATAGTCCAAAGTCTTGAGTTCCCTGTAGATATTTGAATATTCTTTTCACAGCCTGAAGATGAGATTCTTTTGGATTGGCTTGAAATCGTCCAACAATCCCAACTGCATGCATGATGTCTGGTCTTGTCCCAGTGAGATAAAGTAGACTTCCTATCATAGATCTGTATTCTGGTTGATTTACTGTGGGGGAATCATCATTAGAACTGAGATTGCATCCGGTTATCATTGGTGTACTTACAGGTTTGCAATCTTCCATGCCGTACTTCTTCAGGATTTGCTTGAGATACTTTTCTTGTGATAAGAATATACCATCTGTTGCTTGTTGCACTTGCAGGCCAAGAAAAAATGTTAGTTCCCCGAGTAAAGACATTTCAAATTCTTGCTGCATATCAAAAGCAAATTTCTAACTCATAGACTCTTTATTACTTCCAAAAATGATATCATAGACATATACAACCACAATCAACAGTTTGTCATTTTCAGTTTTTGTGTACAAGTTGTTATCAGCAGACCCCTTTGAAAATCCTTGTTGATGAAGATATTTGTCAAAACGATAATACCATGCCCTTGGAGCTTGTTTGAGACCTATAGAGCCTTTTTAAGTTTACACACAAGTTTTTCATCATTTCCCAAAATGAATCCTTCTGGTTGTTCTATATAAACTTCTTCTTCTAGATCACCATTGAGAAAAGCAGATTTAACATCCATTTGATAAACTTTGATTTGTTGGAAGCTTGAAAACGCAAGAAACATTCTTATGGCTTCAAGTCTGGCTACAAGAGCAAAGGTTTCTTCAAAGTCTATACCTTCTTGTTGAGCATACCCTTTGCACACAAGTCTAGCTTTATTTCTTATAATATCCCCATTCTCATTTAACTTGTTTTTGAATATCCATTTAGTTCCAATGACATTTTTGTCATGAGGCCTTGGTACTAACTCCCAAGTGTGATTCTTTTCAATTTGATCAAGCTCTTCATTCATGGCTTGAATCCAACATTCATCTTTTCTCGCTTGACTAACATTGTGAGGTTCAACCGTGGACAGAAATGCCAGGTTGCTAGAAGATCCCACAAGAGTCCTTCTTGTTTGTACTCCTGATTCCTTTTCTCCCAAAATTTGAGATTCTGGATGATTCTTTTGAACATATCTAGATGGAGCCTTTTCAGACAGCTCTTCTTCAGGTTCTTCACTGGGTGTACTGTTTGTATCATCACTGTTTGATGTAGGAGGATATGTGTCCTCATCATCTTTATATGTTGTTTGCTTTTCTTCTTTTGGGGCTGCAGTAGACTCATCAACAACAACATCAATACATTCAACAATCTTTCGAAGTCTTTTATTGTAACATTTATATGCCTTACTCCTAGAGGAGTAACCAAGAAATATTCCCTCATCAGCTCTGGGTTCAAACTTGCCAAGTTTTTCATCATCATTTTTGATAAAGCATTTGCTCCCAAAAATTCTAAAATGCATTATAGTGGGAGGATTACCATACCAAAGTTCATATGGAGTTTTATCACTATTTACATGAACATGTGCTTTGTTGATAATGTTTGCTGCTGTATGTGCTGCTTCTCCCCAAAATGTGTCAGGTGTTCCAGAATCATCAAGCATAGTTCTAGCCATTTGTTGAATTGTTCTGTTCATTCTCTCTGCAACACCATTCTATTGTGGAGTGCCAGCTACAGAGAACTGTCTTTTTATGCTGTGTTGTTCACAGAATTCAAGAAATTCTTTGGATGTATATTCTCCTCCTCGATCAGATCTAAGACACTTGATTTTTAATTCTAATTCATTCTCCACTAGTGCTTTGAAAATCTTAAATTTCTCAAATGCTTCATCTTTGTGTTTAAGCAGCCCAATCCAACACATTCTAGAGAAATCATCAATGAATAAGATATAGTATTCTTCACCACGAGGTGAATTTTTCCTCATAGGTCCACATATGTCAGTATGAATGAGTTCAAGAGACTTACTTGATGATCCTTCCTTGGCATTAAATTGTACCCTGGTTTGCTTACCGAATTGGCAAGATTTGCATATGATATTTTCAGGTAGAGTAATATTGGGAAGATCACGAACAACTTTAAGTCTGCTTGATTTGTTGATTTGAGAGAAGCTCAGATGCCCCAACCTTCTATGCCATAGCCAATTTTCTGAAGATTTACTTAAATAACATTGTTCTTTGTAGGTTTTCAATATATACAAGTTGTTTGGAGTTCCTTTTCCTTTTATAATTGCTTTACCTGTATCAAGATCACGTACCACACATTCTTTTGAACTAAAGACAACTTCAGTTCCTTGATCACACATTTGACTTACACTTAACAAGTTATGCTTTAATCCATCCACATACATGACTTCATTAGTTTTCACCTTATCCTTTAGGAAGACAGACCCTTTACCTTTAATTACCGCAGGAGTATCATTTCCAAATGTAACATTCTTCTCCTTTTCTAGAGCACTATATGCAAGAAGTTTTTCTTTATCACCTGTCATGTGTCTTGAGAATCCACTATCAATGTACCATTGGTTCTCTTCATCTTCTGCAAATAACGCTATGCCACAATTTTCAACATGTAACTCCTTCTTTTTCCATACTTTGGATCTTGAAGGAACATGTTCTTTTGGCTGAAATTTGCTCCTGCATTCAGATTCTTCATGGCCAAAGTTATTGCGATAAGTGCATTCAACTTCATTTTGAAGAGGAGAAAAGTTGTTATAAGTATTCTTCTTTGCTTCAATATCAGTCCTTTTCTTTCTTGCTTCTCTTGTCATAATAGTTTTATATGCTACACATTGAATAGCTTTATGACCAAAATTGTGACATGAGAAACATTGTCCATTGAAGAAGAAATTTCTGCGATCATAAGATCTTCTAAATGAATTCATTTGTTGATTGGTGTTTCTTTGAAAGACATTTCTGTTAGTGTTTCTTGAATTGAAGTGATCATGCTTTACCTATAAATATTATTTATTCCCTTGCTGAGTGGCAGCATGTTGTAAACCAGCTGTAACTGCTTTTAGATAATTTGGTGCTGATGCCTGAGAAGACTCTCCAATATATCCAAGACCTGTCTTTATAAGAGGAGAACGTTGTACCTTGATAATCTCATCTAAGGTTTTAGATCCTTTAGCAAATCTAAGATTTAGAGTCTTTACTTTCCCAAGTTCTTTTCTTAGATCTACTACTTCACATTCTAATTTCTCATTGTGTTTCTCTTTATCTTCAAGCTGATTTTTCAGAGTTTCTATGATTATTTTGCTCTCTTCTAAGCAAATTTTGAGTTTATTGTTTTCATTAAGAAAATCACTGTCTTCTAGAGCGTCCACAAAAGTATCCTCTTCTTCTCGAGATTTTTTTTCAAATGCCATGAGAAGTCTCGGATCTTGTTCACCTTCTTCCTCACTATCAGATAAACCATCACTATCTTCATGAGTATAGTAACTCCTTTTAGAGCTAAAATGATTCTTATTCCTTCTTGCTACTTCCTTCCCCTTTTTGTGTGTTTCTTTATAAGGACACTTAGCAACATAATGACCAACTCTTCCACAATCAAAACATTTGAAAGGAAGCTTACCTCTGAATCGTCCTGTGCCAAGTTGAAGTTTCTTTACGAAGTTTATCTCATCTTCTTCTGAGATATATCCTAATCCTTCTGTTATTTGTACTTCCTTTCCTTTTGTAGAAGTTCTAAAGACTGCTTCTTTGACTTCAGATGGTCCTCCTCTTCTCATTTCATATGCAGTTAGTATGCCATGAAGTTGTACCACAGTAAGATTTTGAAGATCCTGCTTTTCTTCAAGAGCTGAAACTTTTGACTCAAATTTCGCTGTTAGAGATCTTAAAATTTTCTCAACCAAAGTGGACTTGGTAATTTTTTCTCCCAGATTTCTCATGCGATTTACAATATCATCCAGACGTAGAAAGAAATTTGCAATGCTTTATTCATTAAGCATTTTAAGATTCTCATATTGGATTCTGAGAGTTTGAAGTTTAGCACTTTTTACCTTTGCATCACCTTCATAGCTTAGAATGATTTTGTCCCATATTGCCTTTGCTGTATTCAGCTGCATGACTTTGACAAATTCTGATTCAGTTAGACTTCCTAATAGAGCATTGAATGCCTTTTCATTTGTTTCATAATTCTTTCTTTCCGTTGGATCTGTTGGTACTGCAGTTGGATATTGATATCCTTGTTCAACAATCGCCCATACCTCTGCTCCCAGAGACTGAAGATAGGATCTCATCCTTGTTTTCCAGAGAATTAAATTGTTTCCACTAAAGAGTGGAGGCCTGATAGATGCTATTCCATCTTGATTGCTCATCTTGCTTGATCTTCCTTCTAGCGACTAAGCTTTTTCAGAAGGACTTGCTCCGATACCAATTGTTGGGAAAAATACTGAGAGGGGGGTGAATCAGTATTTAAGGCTGAACAATTTTTCTTTCCTTTCGCTTTAAAACAACCATATGTTACAATACTGCATTCAACATGTATGTCCAGAAATCTTATTATGCTTTTACTTAGAGAAATGCATCAGATAAGCATTAAGCATGAACAGAAACAATAGAACAAACCATTAACCATGAACAACACATATGGACACCAGGATTTAAGGTGGAAACCCAATTCGGGAGAAAACCACCGCTGCTGTAATCTTAGTCTTCAATATTTTATTATAGAGAAAACCTTTTACAATAAATGCTGGTGCAGACTCATACCAGCACGCAGGCACCCACCTGTAGAAGGCTACAACCTTCTCTCGTTTACCAGCCTTTCCTGGAAGGGAGCTTCAACCCCCTGAACATAACATCAGCTTCTATATATAGAAGGCTTCAACCCTCTGACTCAACGCAACCCTTTATTCAATTAACAAACATATTTTGCCCAATTCTACATAACAGAACAGCAAGACCACTGTAATCCAGACTTCAGAGAATTTATGCATTCAACATTCCGTGTATCCTTCTGTGTGTATTAACCTTCAGAAACTCCAACTGTCATATGCACCGGATCCATATGTGTTCTTCAGTAGAAATCCGCTATCTTTTCATCGTTTCTTCTGTTGAATACTCTCACGACTCATCACCTTTTAGATCAATGTCTCGAAGGGTGCATCATGGACTCAGAATCATCAATTAAGCACGTTGTCTGTCCATACGGATATTCCTTAGAGGAATTCCTTCTTCACCAATGCTCGCACACACCCATCAATCGAATAATGATCTTTGTCCTTTATATAGATCTCCCCTTTCTCAATACCATGAGTCTAAAACCACTCAACCGCTAATGGTATTCCTTTAGTTTATCCCCGGGGCTCTTCGATTTCTTTTTAATTTATTTTATTCAAACGAGGAGATTAAAATTATCTATGTGCGCCCAGCCTTTAACCCAAAGTTTAACCCTTTGGATTTTATAAACAATATCCAACGCTTTTCCATACGCAAGTGTCTTGTTGATGTGGTGAGTTCCGCAAGCGGAACAACCATACATCTCAATCGTTTTTGTATTAATAATCGTGCTAATCCAATTTGAAAACCCTGACCTCCGTTCTTCCATGCACGAATCATCCCATTCGGGTCCTTCAATAATATTCAATCTTTTATCTCCGCCATATAATATTATAACTATAACCCCAATGGTTATTTTAAAACTTTACACTGTCCCCGTAACATTTCTTTTATTCAAATTTCATTCTTTGACCCCAGGCCCACATCGCAGATGGCCATTTGCGATGGCGCGATCAAAAAGTGCGCAAAGTTAACATTTGCGATTTGCGATGGGATCGCATCGCAAATTGGCGATCAACCATATGGCGGAACACTTTGAAATTGTGATATTGCGATCGTGCGATATTGCGATATTGAGATGTTGCGATATTGTGATGGCGCGATGATCGCACATCGCAAATAATCCATATCAACAAGACACTTGAAGCTTCAAAACTGCGCTTTGCGATTTGCGCTCAAGTGGTAGGGACCACTTGTCCTGCCACATTCAAATATTTAAAGTCTTTCCGTTGTTTAAACATACTTTCATAAATTTTCTTAATACTTGGTTGTTGAGGGCTTAAATTCTCGAAATGACTGTCTTGAATAACTCTGCTCCTCCGTAAATTAGATTTACGGGAATAACTTCGTTCCACTGTAAAAGCGGCTCTGCTCAACACCATAATCAACTCTCCTCTGCAATTTGTGGCTGCGGCTCATGACAATTAATTCATCCTTACATTTCTCCCTTCCTTCTTGAATGCGTGTTGCTGTTCACCAAAATTCTGCGGCGCCTTTGTATTCTTCCCATTCTGTCTCTGCTCCTTCTGTTCGTCCTCTGTTCTTTTCTGCTGATCGTTGTTTTCTGCAACTTTGTTGTTCTTCTTCGTTGCCCATGCCTTTGCCATTTCCTTTGCCATATCCTTTGCCATCAATGACAATATTCCAACATATTGTCGAGAAATTCAGCAACATGAACTTAGCTTGCAAGATATGCAAACAAGGCTCATTCTCCCACAAGCACTGCCTCTTTATCATTTGCATCTAACTATTATCTCACTACAGAAGATAAGGAAACTACCAAAAAAAACAATCTACATCTATGAAAGAGATGCATAAAGGAAAATATGGGATGACTGGCCATAACGACATTCACATCTTGAGACCACAACAAACATCAATTGTTGTTGTCGATGCCATGCCTCATCATGTATATATGATTAGTTACTCAGTGTCGATCACATATTTTTATTGTACATATGTTTAGTTATTCACATCACTATGTATATAAGTCATGTTTTGTTAAACTATTAAGCCATTATGTATAACGTCAACAAAGTCATTGCATAACATGTATAATATTGTTGTTAATGCTAATCAATCATGTATATGTTTCATCTTCCATTGACAACACACATACCTGCTATTGACAACAACCATTAATTGATTACCATGTATAAATACTTGTTAATGGTGTTGCTTTCAATTAAAAGGCTTTACACTCAAGTTATTCTCATCAAGTTCATGATTCAAGTTTTGGATGTTTGTATATCTCATTTTATGTTGTCAAACTTGTATTTGAGCTCTTAAGTTATTTATATTTACATGTAAAACATAGTTTTATTTGCAAACAATCAACAACACCTTTGCCATTAACATCATGGAGCATCTCAAGTACAATTCCAAATATTTCTATTATATCAAATTGAAAAATGAATTCTTATATTGTCATCAAACACAATTTCTAAGGAAAAATTCTAGATAGAACCAAATACTGGAATGACAGGTTGAAAATACCCCTTGCATTCTTCATGTGGATGATGCAATTCATCTATGATGGTATGGATTTATCTTATAATGAAAAACAATTGTAAGATATTATTTATAATGAACTCATTTTCTTGTCTCTAAATGAAATATAATACAATAAATCTCATTTTTTTAATACTCATTATGTTTTTAATATGTAATTATACTTATATTTGCAATGTAGTTATCCACATTGTTAATGGTCAAGATAGAAGTTGTCTACCCAGCGTGTGGAATAGTCTGGACGATAGTTTTTTGCCGGAATCCGGTAAATTAAAATTCAAAAAATCAGGTAGTTGGAGTGTTTGGAATCCATTTTTGATAGTGGAAATAGACTCAACACTATCAAAAACCCTTAGGGCACTCAAAATACTAAAGTTTAACAACTGTAAACAAGGTTTTGGGAAAATCGCTAGATTTTTTCAAAATCATTGCCGGATTCTGAGCCATTTCGCTGCTTTTTTAGACTACGCGATATTGATATCTTTGCGTGTGGGATCCATAGAATTTTCCATCTTCCGGTGCAACTTGAGCTGCATCCTTGAATTTTCCACCTTGGAGTGCAACTTGAGCTGCATCCTTCTATAAAGAGGGCTCATCCGCACCTTCCACATGTCGTGAACAATGCGTGAAAGAGACTTGTGCATCATCACATGAATCACACTATGTGCAAAAAGGAGAACCCGACAAAAATGGTTGACTTCGAAAACATGTTCTCCACTGTGAATCTTAACGCGTAGTCTAAAAAGGCCGCGTTTTCGCCTAGAATCAGGGAATGATTTTCAGAAAATCCGGCAAAGATTTGCCCAGAATCTTATTTACAGTTGCTAAACTTTAGTATTTTAAGTGCCCTAAGAGTTTTTGATATTGCTGAATCCATTTCCAGCATCAAAAATGGATTCCAAACACTCCAAACACTTGATCTTTTGAGTTTTAGTTGACTGGATTCCAACAGTTTTCTGCCGTCCAGACTCTTTCGCGGCCTCGATAGACAACTCCGAATCTTAATGACTACAACTTGAAACACATCTATTCAAAGAGAGAACCACTCACACTTGTCAATCAAATTGATATCTAAAAAGTCTTTGCATCATCCAAGAAAGCACAACAAACGCAAAATGCAGAACTCAACAAAATGGTGAAGTCGAAAGCATGTTCTCCACTATAACAGCTTGACACGTATCGACTAAAATGGACAACCCCTCACATAGATCAATCAAAATGATATCATAAAACCTTTGTAGAGGCACCGACTAATAAATTAAAAGAAAAATGTTTACCTTTGCATGTGGGGTCCACATTGTTAATTGTTAATGGTCTACAGCATCTCTTCGCGTGTGGGATCCATCGATTTTTCCATCTTCGGGTGCAACTTGAGTTGCATCCATCTACTCAGACGGCTCACCTGCACCTTCGGCATGTCGTGAACAATGCGTGAAAGAGATGTGTGCATCATCCCATATACTTAATTAAAATAGTGTAAAGATACTTAAATGCATGAGAAACGGTTAACCTCGTAAGGTATTTATTTTATGTTGGTCGTTCTTCCCTTGTTTTTTTTAATAGGAAGTCTATATTAGAATTATAATAAGGTTTGCGTGTTTTTGTTTATGTATAATGACATTCGTGCTTTGGATTCCATTTATATTAAATATCTTGTTTATTTATTTAGATGTATTTTTGTTTAATTAAATATTCCACACAAGCATGATTATATGTAGTTAGTTAATTATGTAATTATGTGTTGAACTAGAGATAAAATTTGAAATTAAAATAGTATTATTATTATTTTTATTTTAAAGAGAAATAGTAATTAAAATTGAAGAATTATATTTTAATAAGGATTTTAATTTAATAATTAAAAGGATTATATTTTTAATATGGATTTTTTTATTAATATCATTTTAAAAGAAATTTAGTTATCATTTTAATGTGTTATTATAGTTTCCCCAATGGGGATGTATAAGTGGGCATGTCTCTCCCTTTGGGATGAGTGTTGGTGTACCACTTGGTTGATTGCCATCGAGCAGTGGATACATGGAGTTAATGCGGAGGTTGTAGGTATGTGTACTATTATATGTTTTAATTTTTCTTTTACGGAGGAGAGATGTTTGTTGGAGGTGGCATCAGGGGTTTGAGGGCGTGGGTTTTACCTCGTCTCTAGTTCTCAGAGCTCCTTTGGGCTGGCATGGTTGATGGTCGATAACTATGTAGTTGCACTAGCAGGTGGAGGCGGTGCATTGGTTACTGATCCTTGCCTGGAAAGCCATTCTCTCTACACCTTGGTGAATTATCCTTTTCTTTGGTTCTAGAGGTTGAAAATTGGGTTTCTGGGATACAAATTTATCACCTTTGTTATAATTGTTCCTTTTATGTCGTGGATATTTTTTGTCTAGTTGTATTGGTTCAATTATCGTATCAGCTCTCGTCATTGTGTTTATATGTCCACTTGAATACTTATATTGCTATGGGACTTTAGTTTTGAGACCTTGTCTCAATCTCTTGGTGTGGTGTTTTGTGTTTTTCAAGATATTTTCTGTGTCAAGTGTTGTATGTGGGTAATTGGGTTATTAATTTGGATGTGTAGTGAGTTTTTCAGTCTTCTGGGATGGGATCTTGTTGAATGGTACATTGGTCATGACCTTCTTGACTTCAGATCTAGTCATTAATGTCTCTCTCCTTGTCCTTCAGTTTCCTTCATTGGGCATTGTTCCTTCTTTGGATGTTCCTTTTGTTTAGCGTCCCAAGTTTTTATGGCTCCTCGCCAACATATGCCTAGTCGTTGAGGTGGCAGATATTTTGTTAGATTTAGGAGGTTTGTCCTTTACAACCCTACTCTTATCACTTAGTTTCCTCTTCTTTTGATTCAATCCCATTGGAGGTTCGTTGTGAATTATTGTACTTGGAGGATTTGGAAAGTGGTGACTATCCATACACTTCAAATTTTGAACTAGTTGGTGTGTGTGTTAAGTGGTTCCCAAATTTGGGTCACGTTTGTAAGAGGAGACTATATTTTCTTAGTTCTCTGGCTCCGAATAATCAAACCTCCACCTTCCTGCGTATTTTTTTCAGGGAGAAACATATATATAATTATAATTTTTTCTCGTTCTTAGAGGACCTCAAGCGTATGGTTCAAAATTTGCATTTATGTCTCAACAATGTAGACTCTCATCTACCAAAGGTTGGGTCTTGTTGGGTTTCATATTCTAGTTCCAACAACCTCACTGACCCCCTTTCTCATAGTGGGCACACACATGTTCTCTTTTCGTCGGATCATGACTCATCTGAAGCGGAAAAATGAAGGCTGCAACTTTTAGGTTCCGTTTTTAGTGAATGCAATTACAGGTTTGGTGGAAATTTTTGTTATTTCAGGCTTTGGTTTTGGTCTGTGCGACTGCGTATGGTGTTGGCAGTATCGCTCTCGTTGGGGGAACTTTTATTGGAATTTTATCTCTAATTGTCTCTGGATATCGGGTGCATGCGACTGGACACTCTAGCTATTTCTGGTCTTGGAATTGGTGTTATGCAATTGCGTAAGGTGCTGGCAATGTTGCTTATGATTCTGGGTCTTTTTGCCGCTAATATATATTTATGGCTCTCAGGTGTTTCTTTGTTTGAGCTTGGCACGAGTATTGTGGTATTGTATGTTGGCGAATGTATGCACTTCATGCTCCACTCTTATATTCTGGCAAGAAATCCCTGTGGTTTGTTATTGTTTCTCCTAGCGTAGTGTTTCTACGATGTTCATCATTAACTTTATTGGGAAAATGTTCTTCTCACCGATTTTTCCCAAGACTAGTCTGTCTCTCTAATGTAATCAACAATGTACTCCTCCTTTCTTTAATGAAAATAAATTATGCTTATTTACAAAAAAAACATGTTATGATACCTGTCGTATGCATATTTATCCTTTGCATGGGTATTACTTTATTTTTGACCCAAAAAAATTGCAGCTTCTCCATAGTTTAACATTATGGATTGAATTTTATTATTTTTTATTAATATTTAAAATTATTTATCTGCAATATGATTAATTGTTCAGGTCTTATTTTGTAATGATTGTTATGGAAACCTTTGCACAACACAATTCCATGAGGATAACTGCCTTAGATTTTTCTTCCATAATTTTTTATGCATCTCCAATATTTATGCTATGATTTTTAGATAGTTTTATATTTTTCATTGTTAAGCATCATAGGAAACCACCAAAAAATAAAATCCTTGAAGATAAATCATATCACGTAAATAAATTGTTTACCATCAATAACTACCCACCATAATTTAGGCAAGTATTTGCAAAAAAATGGATAGGAACAAGATGTAAATAAATACCCTTACCAAGAGTTGTTACTATCCACCATTATTTATGTTTTCTTCAACACTTTAATAAGCAGGAGTAAAAATGTAAATGTGCAGACTTAATAAGTAGGAGTAGAAATGTAAATTTGCCAACCTTTTTGTGGTTACTACCCACTAGAATTTATGCAAGTTTTTTCCCCTTAGTAGGCAATTAATTTTTCACTTTCATATATCAATTTGCAATTTTTCTGAAATCTTTGAAAGGGGAACCAAAAACGCCGCCCCAAATATGTAGAATAATCAAGTTTTTCTACCACATCTATGAGAATAGAATGCAAATACACATCGTATATCATAGGAGAAAGGCTTTTCCTCTGAAAAACCACAAGGGATGAACCCTGCATGACACATTCTCAACTATTGTGGGAGTGAAACGTCGTGATAGAGGCAGAGAAAAATATTGCCAAATCTATTTGCATAACCGACCAAACAAAATCCATCAAAAAAAATGTTGGGGTCCTCCCCAACAAAACAATCCTGATCCACTGACCATTGCACCAATGTCGAACATGACTGGTGAAAAAAGGCTTCATCGAACTTGTGGACAAAATACTGGATTACATACAATAACTCTATGCTCCAAGACTTCTGACAATGCACCTTAAACATTAGCCACAAATAGTATCGCCTATTGCATAATGCACAATGAAAGAAGGAACCTCCATGAACACCAGGGGTAGACCAATGCTCAGAGACGATGACCCTGCAAGCCCTACAATGATTGAAAGAAACCATAGCGCTTCTCATCTTTTTCCAATAATAATTAATAAATATAACGTAAATAAAAAATATTTAGTGAAATAGTCCACGGGGTCTTGGATAGATGGTGACCAAGTGCTCTGTTAAGGCACTCCTTGATGTGAAGTCTCAAGTTCAATTCCCCGCCCCAATCGGGATAATATATTAGACATGTTGAAGATGTAGTCCTACCAAGCTTACAAAAAAAAAACTATTTAGTGAGATAAAAAACAATACACATTTTATCTCAAAGAAAATACAAAGAAAGATCAACTACCATGCAAAGACAAAGCACAATGGCATGATGACATGTTGCATCCATAGAAAATTCCAATCTCTAATGGTGGGTCATCTTAATCTTTGGAAATCAATCGTCATCCTTAAGTAATTAGCTTTAGGTTAGGTCTATTACCATGGACCTGCCCATCATTACGTCATTTAGGTGGGAAAGGCTTTTGTAGCATTTATATATTAATATTTTTATTATATTTAGAGTTGGGATAGATGATTTTATTAAGAAACTAAAAATAATTTAAATAAAAATAAATTATAATATATATAATAATATTTAAAATAATTAAATTAAACTAATTTTAGATATATTATATATTGAAAGAGATTAAATTTTAATATATAACATAAAATTATATGCTAAAATTTATATATTTAAAAAATGATTCGTAATAATGTTTAATAAATCTATATTTAATATGAATTTACATTTATTTTATTTATTATTATTAAAATTATAAAATAAAACAAGTTAATAAATTAATAAATTTAATTTTGAAATTCAATTTCATATTATTAAGATAAAAAAATGAAATAAATTAATAAAGAGACATTCAACTTTCTAATAAATTTTACTATCAAAATATATTTAAAATAAAATTGTAAATGCTAAAAATAAAAATAAAAGAATAATAACTTATTAAATTACTTAGAATGCCAATGGTGGTTGCATAGTTTAAAATTTTGAGTGGCTGTAGGTCTAAATGGTAGATTTCATATTTTATCTTTGATGACTGTTAATCAATCGGGAACATCAAGCGATATCAATTTTTAAATATTTTAAATTTTACACTACAAGAGGCCATGAAAATCTGATAAAGAGAAACATTCAACTTTCTAATAAATTTTACTATCAAAATATATTTAAAATAAAATTGTAAATGCTAAAAAAAAAACATAAAATTTAATAACTTATCAAATTACTTAGAATCCCAATGGTAGGTTGCATAGTTTAAAATTTTGAGTGGTTGTCGGTCTAAATGGTAGATTTCATATTTTATCTTTGATGACTGTTAATCAATCGGGAACATCAAGCGATATCAATTTTTAAATATTTTAAATTTTACACTAGGAGAGGCCATGAAAATATGATAAGGATTGTGAAAGTGCTTGATAGCTATAACGAAAATACTTGACACCTAATATTTTTCAATGTTTCAATTGAGGCTTCTCGGAAAGGACACCCAATTTGTGAAGAGATTGAAGTCAAAGATAGGGATATACAACATTGTGCCAATGTATGGATAGTATCAGAATATTTAATCTAACAAGCTTTCATAGGACAATCATCCACAAGAATTCATTTCCCAGTGGGAAAAATACTGCAAGAAGCTAAGGGTCCACACGACATGATATATGAATTACTACACCAGAAATGGTCATCTTGAGGAGAAAGAATGATGGATCAAGTGGCCAGACTGGGTCTCTTAGGAGGTACCCACTACCCATGTCGGTTACATACACATGTGGACCTAGGTATTCATGTCCAAATTTCCATGAAGTGACAACTAGTGTGTGCTCATTATTGGTGTCCACACTCATTCTATTTTATCGATCTTTGTGCACCCTATGGAAAGCTTAGGTTTCACCTAAAAAAATATTTTGGGGTTTTAATCAGAAAGCACCAGGTGGGGACTGGTAGAACAAGATTTTCAATTGAGAATAGGAGTATCAGGAGTTGTGGATGCTTTCTTGCCTTCTACATTGGAAAAATGGATACATCCTTCTGGAAAGTGTAGCAAGCATAACAGGAAGAAGGAGAAATATATGCGGCACTGTAGTTGGACATATGTCATGGTCATACAAAATATATGTGTAACTGTAGTTGGATAGATATCATGGTCATACGAAAATGGTAGATGAAAAAATTAGGTGATCCAAATTTATGCATGAATGCAACAAAATACAAATATAAACATGGACACAAATATGCAACATAAATATAACTTCATTTCATTAATATCAAAGACTAAAATATGCTTACATATAGAATGGAAATAAACTAGCTCGGGCAATGGTAGCGTATCTCTGAGAAGAGATGTGGCAACTACAAGCCTCTGAGCTGTGTTACAATGAGGCTCGAAGGCCTATCTATTATTGAGAAGCACTGGAAAATCCTAAACATCCTAAAACCTAATTCTAGGAGATGAAGCACCAAAACTATGGGCCCTGTTTGGGTAAATTGGTACACCAACTGCTCGAGGACATAACTTTGGAATACGATCTCTGTTTGACACGTACAATACCTCGTTAGAAATATATATTTGAGGACTACAACTTTCGATTGGAAAAAATTTGTCAAGGACCCATGTTGGCCCTGGTTGTCCCACAAAATGTCGATTAGGGCCTGAAAACGGCTCCGAAATTTCAAGACCCGAAAAACTGCCAAAAATAGTAAATTGTGCTACAATTAAGGAAACTAAACAACAGAAAGAAACAATGGTGGGGGTCCAAGTGGAATAGGTGGGTAGCCACCAATATCCACATGGAACAGTACTCATCCCTTAGGAAACAATGGTCCCCATTGCGTTGAGTGCCTCCATGATATGAGGAAACTTCTATTGAACTTTGTCCCTAGCGAGCCACTTGCCTTGGTTCAGGAGTTGGAAAAATTTCACAAAATGATATAGTTGGATCTTCTGCTTGTGAGTGTTATTGATTTGTGTGTCCATGATCCAATCAATTGTGTCCAATTCCATGCAGTCACGGTTTAGCTCTATTGGTGTGAGTTTTTCTACAATGTATGATGTGTCTAGTAATGGTGGAAAGTATGGGAGAAGGAGGTCCACATTGAACACGGGGTGCAGGCCAAGGAATGGGGGAATGTTGAGCTCATAATTATTGTCTCCCATAGCCTTCATAATGGTGTAAGGCCTAAATTAGAGTGGTCTGAGCTTTCGATGAGCTCTGGTTAGGAGTTCTTTCTGAAAATGCAACCAAACTTTTTCACCCACCTGAAACTTATGTGGCACTTGGTGTTGATCATGTCGTTGCTTGTACTTGGCATTGAACTTCTCTAGGATGTCATGAAACTACTTGAGGATGTGATGGATACGTTCAATAAATCTGGTTGCTTTATCAGCCTCAGACAGTAAATGTGTGGATTCTATCTGTGTAGTCGCATGAGGTATGGCAACATCAATCAGACACAATGGTTGAAATCCTAGACCCACTTGAAAGGGGCTGCGACCAATCCAACTATGGAGAGCTCTATTATAACTATGCTGCACATAGGGGAGGCTCTCATCCCAATTTAGTGGAAGCTTGGAGTTGTAAATGCGAAGTATGTGCACTATCATCCTGTTGACGACCTCTGTCTGGCCATCAATCTGGCGATGGAATGCATTCGAATTGGTGAGATTGGTGTCCAATAGTGTCTAGAGGCTTAACTAGAATATGATCAGGAACTTGTTATCTTGATTTGATATAATGGTCGGCGAGATCCAAAAATGTACCCATACTTGTTCAAAGAAGAGTTTTACAGGGTCCTCTCCGTGATACTCTTCTTGTAATCCGCCAATATAGCCATTTTAGAAAATTTGTCCACGACCACAAATACACAGTCATTACCACGCTTGATAGAAGGGAGGCTAGATATATAATCCATGGAGATGGATTCCCAAGGCTGGTTGGGAGTAGGAAGAGTGTATAGGCCTTGCTTCTTCATGGTTGGCGGAGGTAGTCCAAGATCTGATTTATTTCCCAACATCCAGTCAGAGTTGTTGCGAATACAAGTAATTTTGTAGTAAAACCACAATTTTCTCCACAAAAAAGTGTCTTGCGACCCGACTGTAGTGTGCCTACCAAATCAGCTTGGCACACTCACTTGAAGGAACACAAAGGTGTCCTAGGTAGCATAATAATTCATCCTGGAAGTGGAGATCAGGAACTTGCTTTCCATCTACTATCATATGGTATGTGGAAGAGAACTTTGGATCATTTTTGTATAGTTGCGACCATCTAGAGGTCTCATGGCCACAAGATTTGAGAACAATAGTCAATGCTACAACTGGGGGCCGGCTGAGGCAGTCTACAACATGATTGGTGCTGCCCTTTTCGTATTTAATGTTCAAGTGGAATTGTTCCAGATATGTAGACCACTTCTGATGGAGATCGTTTTGCAACTTCCTTTGTGTTTGTATAAACTAAATAGGTTGCTGATAAGTGTGGATGACAGTCTCCTTCCCTAGAATGTAATTCTTCCATTTCCAGCAAGGATACACGATGGAATACATCTCTTTATCGTAGGTGGCTTACTTCCAAATTGTATTGAAAATTTTCTCACTATGATAAGCCATTGGATTCTCATGTTGGCTGAGGACTGCACCAATAGCATAGTTGGAGGTGTCAGTCTCAATTTCAAATGGTTGTTGCAGGTTTGGCAGTGTGAGCATTGGTGCAAAGCAGAGGCGTTGCTTCAACACAACGAAAAATTTTTGTTAGGATTCGGACCAGGAAAGCATTGCTTTCACCCCACCCTTAGTAATATGACTCAAAGGCTAAGTGATATGGGAGAATCCCAACACGAAAACTACAAGGAAAAGACCCTCTAGTGGAGGTTATAATGAAGGTTTTTAGTGTTATAAAATTGGCCAAAATTGTTAAAAAACATTTGCTACAACATCCATTTTCGGTAATGGAGGTTTTGGTGGAGCTTCGAACGAAATTTCAACACAACTAAAAAAAATTGGGTGGCCAGAGGTTATTAGGGATGCTTTTATCATCGGTGTGCTAATCAGGTGTCAACGCACTGGTGTGTTTAGAGTGAATGCATCGGTACTGCAAACCTACCAAGCACCAGAATGGAAAACAAATAAAGGATGCCCCGGGACATTTAGCAACATCCCAGTGTGTGTCATCCAGATAGTCGCCCCCGGAGCGGTCGAAGGTGCATGCACTGGGCTGTAAAGGTATAAAACCACATCAAGCGCACTGTAGGTGATACAACGCACCAAATTGTTCTAATTAGTATTGGGATTTGTGTGGTGTCGATAGGTCGTATCAACACACCGGTGCGTAGTATTATAGAAATGCACCGGTGCGTAGTATTATAGAAACTCACCGGTGCGCAGTATCACACAAATATACCGATTGTTCTAATTTGTATTTGTGCGATGCCCATAGGTTGTAGAAACGCACTGGTGAGCAGTCTCACATAAACGCAACAGTGCGTAATATCACACAAACGCACCGAGAGTTATAATTGGTATTGGTATTTGTGCGGTGCCCATAGGTCGTAGAAACAAATCGGTACGAATTAGCATACAAACACACCAGTGCATAGTAGCTGACACGCACCAATGTTCATTTTGTATTTTTTAGAAACATCAACCTGTGACAATGTAATTATTGTGATTTTTTAAAATTCATTATTCATCAAAAGTCAACACATATCTTATAACAATATTCATATCAATTAAATTTGTATTAATGCATTTGAATGTGATGTTTGGATTAATTTGTTATACGATATCATAATTATTGTGATTTTTTAAAATTCATTATTCATCAAAATACGACACATATCTTATAACAATATTCATATCAATTAAATTTTTATTATTGCATTTGAATGTGATGTTTGGAATAATTTGTTATATCATATCATCATATTTCACATCTCTTCAATTTAATATTTAATCATCCATATATTTAATCAGTGGTGTTACATTTCGCAGCGACAATGAAGAACACAATAGAAATAATTAAAACATATTTTATTATATATGTATGAATAAGACACTCTTTGTCATAAAAAATGGGACAGTTATTGGTATCCCTTTGTCTTTCAATTGGGACACTATGTCCATTACATTAAACAAAATTCCTGATTTCACCGACAAATATTTCAAAAAATACAATGTGTTGCTTTGATATCCAAACATAATGATCATCATTCTTTGCTTGAACTGTTGTCACTTATATTATTCAAAAATATAATGCGTTGCTTTTTAGTTGTGTTGAATTTCCGTTAAAAGCTCCACCAAAACCTCCGTAACCATAAACTGATGTTGACAATTTTGGCCAATTTTGTAACACTAAAAACCTCGTTTATAACCTCCGCTAGAGGGTCTTTTCCTTGTAGTGTACAAACCCTAATTATTAATGGAAACTCCATAACTTGAGTTCACTTTTATTTACATTTTCATTTTTTAGAAGGAAAGGGCAAGTCATAGTCCTCAACATAGGTTTTCCTATCTTGAATTTCACAAAGTAACTTTGTTTCTCATGGTGAAGATGCTATTTTATGTTTTGAATATAATAATATCAAAACTCAATCATAGATAAAACACTACATATAAAAAGGAGTTTATAGAAAATTGTAATAGCTATTATGATTAGCTACTTCATACCAATTTATAAATCAAAATGTGACCTTATTCCCCCCTTTTTCTCCCCTTCGTTTAAAATCTCCATTTCCAAATAAATGATACTTTTTATTTGTCCTTTTATTTAACAATTCATATACACTATAAAGTGTGGATTATGGAACAGACTGACAGAGGGAGTGAAGCTTCAAGGCTTCACCAATGAAGATTGGGCAGGGAGTCCATCCAACAGGAAAAGCACATCAAGGGGCATCTTCAGCATAGGATCAACAACAGTTTATTGGTACAACAGGAAACATAGACCATTTGCACTCAGTTCAGCAGAGGTAGAGTACATGGCGGCTAGCCAGAAAGCATGTGAGGCCATTTGGATGAGGAAGATACTTGTTGGTTTGTTTGGGAAATATATGGATCCGACGGTGATAAATTGTGATAACCAAAGCTACATAAAAATCTCGGTTAATCCAAATTTTTATGACAGGTCCAAAACATATTGAGATCTGTTATCACCATCTCAGATATTTTGTGGAGAGGCACATTGTGTCATTAGAGTACATTTCCATAGAGGCGGAGGATGTAGACATCTTTAACAAGGCACTGGCGAGAGGCACTTTCGAGTTCCACAGAGGTAGGATCGGGGCAGAAAATAATCCCTTTCTTATTGAGAGCAAGTGTTCAAAAGGCAACAAGAAATTCCATCCAAAGGGAGCTTCTGATTTAATTTTCCCTTAATTAAATTGGAAGAGAAATTGTAATTTCATCTCACGACAACTTGTATTAGTTAACTAAGTCAGAAAGACTAAGTTAGCTTATGAAATTCGAGTTGACTAAGCCTAAGAGGATGATATTAGTTGTGAGTTACAGTTATTTGTGAGTTGTAATTAGTTAACTTAATTATTTCAGTGAAAATTAGTTTAAACTAGTTCTGGCCGAGAAATGAGCTAGTGAAAGGTCTAATGAATTAAATCATATTTATTTCACAATTAGCGATCAATTAGTTAATTGATAATTCACTATAAATATTTTTTTCATGTCATTTATAAGGAAGGCCCAATTGAGTTTGAGGTTAAAGGGAAGATAACTATCAGTTGTACTATTATAAAATTATACAGGTCATGTATGACATCACTAACAAGCCAATGAAGCATTGCACAATCATTAATTGGGAATTTTCTAATTAATAGGGGCTCAATTAGCCCAAGAATGTGTAAGCAAGTTTGGGAAAATAGGGTTGAGAATTGGTTAAGTATTGGACCGATTTTGCTTAGATTAGAGTGAGACAGTCAGTCGAGTGCATAGGTTTCTCAGTGGAGGTATAACATTGTATTGTTTGATGGTATTGACTTAATGAAATATATAGATAGCGGGGTTTTTAGTAGTTTCTTTCCCCAGATACATCTTGTGTTGTGTGATTGATAATTTATTCCTCTTACTTGTTATGTGTTTGTATGATCGAATTTTGTTTCCGCAAATTGTAGAAGGATTAATATTTTGTTTGAGTATATTACAAGATCAGATTGAATCCCTTGGTTAGATTTTCTACATTTTTATTCTATATTTTCTAATTTAAAATAATAATATTCCATAATTTTAAAAATTTAGAACTAAAAAATAAATTCATAAACCACATAATAAATTAAATTCATATGATAACCCAAAATAAATATTAAAGTCATAAACAACCCAAAAAATGGTTTAGATATTAAAGTGACCATATTTAAAATTAATAATGATATTTTTTAGGGAACTAAAAGATTTCACACAAATTTTCAAGAAAGCAACATTTTTTTATCGCGTATAATATTTTTCCTTTGATGTGATGATGACATTTGGGTTTGTGAAAACCATCACATGTAATCCGGATTTATGCAGGAACGCAACAGAATAAACATATAAACATAAATACAGAGATGCAGCGGAAATAACACTTCATTTCATTAATATCAACGAACTGAATTTTGCTTACAGACAGAATGGAAATAAAACTAGCTAGGGCGCTGGTAGCTATCTCTGAGAAGAGATGTGGCGGCTACAGGCCTCTGAACCGTGTTACAATGAGGCTCGAGGGCCTATTTATCATTTAGAAACAATGGGAAATCCTAAACAGCCAAAACCCTAACCCTAGGAGATGAAGCGCCAAAACTATGGGCCCCGTTTGGGTAAATTGGTGTTTCAACTTCCCATGGGCGTAACTTTGGCATACGATCTCTGTTTGACGCGTACCATACCTCGTTAGAAAGATCTATCCGAGGACTACAAATGGAATGGGCAACATCGGTCCATGGACCCATGTTGCCCTTCGTTTTTCCAAAAAAACGTCGTTTAGGGCCTCAAAACGGCTCCGGAAGTTTAGGACCCGAAAAACTGCTAAAAATAGTAAACTGTGCCGAAACTGAAAAAATGAAATAGAAAATGGTGGAGCCCCAAGTGGAATAGGTGGGTGACCACCAATATCCACCTGGATCATTCCTCCCCCCTTAGGAAGCAATGGTCCCCATTGCGTTAAGTTCCTCCATGAGATGAGGAAATTTCTGCTGAACTTGGTCCCTGGTGAACCACTTTCCCTGGTGCAGGAGTTGGCCAGCTTTGACAACCCGATATAGTTGGATCTTCTGCTGGCGAGTGTTCTTGATTTGCATGTCCATGATGCAATCTGTGGTGGCCTGTTCCATGCAGTCTGGATTTAACTCAGTTGGTGTGAGTTGTTCTGCAATGTCCGAGGTGTCCAGTAGAGGTGGGAAGTAAGGACGAAGGCGATCCACATTGAAGACTGGGTGCAGACCAAGGAATGGTGGAATACTGAGCTCGAATGCATTGGTCCCTACAGCCTTGGTGATGGTGTACGGCCCGTATCGGAGCGGGCGAAGCTTGCGGTGGGGTCCAGTGAGGCGCTCCTTCTGCAAATGTAGCCATACTTTGTCACCCACTTGGAAGTTGTGTGGCACCCGGTGTTGATCATGGCGTTGCTTGTACTTGGCATTGGCTCTGTCCAATATATCATGAACTTGTTGGCGGATGTGTTGAATGCGCTCGATGAAGCTACTGGCTTTGTCAACTTCAGACTGGACATGAGCTGAATTGGCCTGAGCAACTGCAAATGGCATGGCTACGTCAATGGGACATAGTGGCTGGAATCCCAAGCCCACCTGAAAGGGGCTATGGCCGATTGAACTATGGAGAGCCCGATTATAACTATGTTGTACATAAGGGAGGCTCTCATCCCATGTGCGTGGATGCTTTGAATTGTACATGCGCAGAATGTGTACAATCATTCTGTTGACGACCTCTGTCTGGCCATCTGTTTGGGGATGGAAGGCTGTGGACTTGGTGAGCTTGGTATCCAACATCGACCAGAGGCTGGACCAAAATGTGCTGAGGAACCTGCTATCCCGATCTGATATGATAGACTGTGGGATCCCCAAGTGCACCCACACTCGTTCAAAGAAGAGTTTAGCAGTGGCTTCTGCTGTGATATTCTTCTTGCAGGCCGCCATAATGGCCATCTTCGAGAATCTGTCGACGACCACAAAAACAAAGTCATTTCCCTGCTTAGTAGAAGGCAGGCCCGACATGTAATCCATGGAGATGGATTCCCAAGGTCGACTAGGGGTAGGTAGAGGAGTATAGAGGCCTTGCTTCTTGATGGTCGGTTTGGCAATGGCACAAGCAGTGCAGGATCTGATGTGCTTCTCGACATCCTTTCGAAGGTTCGGCCAATAGAAATACTTCTGCAGGATTGCTACTGTTTTCTCGACCCCGAAATGCCCGGCGACTCGACTGTAGTGTGCTTCCCATATCATCTTGGCACGCTCGCTTGAAGGAACACAAAGGTGTCCCATGTGACATAAAAGTGCATCTTGGAGGTGAAAATTTGGAACTTGCGTACCCCCCAGGAGTGCCTTGTAAGTTTGGCCGAATTCGGGGTCACTCTCATAGAGAAGCGGCCAATCAGAAGTCTCGTGCCCACAAGTGTTGAGTACAGTGGTGAGCCCCACGATCGGTGGTCGGCTGAGGCAGTCTGCAACATGATTGGTGCTACCCTTCTTATACTTGATGTTCAAATGAAACTGTTGCAGATATGTAGACCACTTCTGATGGCGATCATTCTGCAACTTCCCTTGTGTCTGTATGAACTTCAGGGGCCTGTGGTCTGTATGGATGATTGTTTTCTTCCCCAAAATGTAATGCTTCCATTGTCGACAAGCTTGCACAATGGAGTACATTTCTTTGTCATATGTGGGGTACTTGCGAACTGTGTCAGACAATGTCTCACTGTGAAATGACACTGGATGTCCCTGTTGAGTAAGAACTGCCCCAATAGCATAGTCAGAGGCATCTGTCTCGATCTCAAATGGATGTTGCAAGTCTGGTAAAGTGAGCACTGGGGCAGAACAGAGGCGGTTTTTCAGTTCTGTGAACGCCTTCTGTTGAGGTTCCGACCAAATTTTTTTTTCTCTCGCTCCTCCCTTGGTGACTTGACTCAAGGGCCAAGTGATATGAGAGAATCCCAACACGAACCTCCAGTAGAAATTAGCAAGACCCAGAAAGCTGCGAAGCTCTGTTATAGTGGTTGGGGCTGGCCAATCCCGAATGACTTGGATCTTGGCTGGATCCACATGCACCCCCCTTTCATCAATAATGTATCCCGGATATTGAACCTGGGTCATGCCAAACGTGCACTTCTCCAAATTGGCACACAACTTGTGTTGCCGCAGTGTTTGGAGGACTTGTCGGATGTGATGAAGGTGCTCTTCCCAAGTCTTGCTGAAGATCATAATTTCATCCAAGTACACCACTACGAATGAGTTGTTGAATGGCCGCAAGATGTCGTCCATCATCCTCATGAAGGTTGCGGGAGCATTCGTCAACCCGAAAGGCATGACCAGCCATTCAAAAAGGCCTTCCTTAGCTTTGAAGGCAGTCTTCCACACATCAGAGGGTTCAATTGGTACTTGGTGATACCCAGACTTCAGGTCGATCTTACTGAAATATTTTGCACCTTGGAGTTGGTCCAGAAGGTCATCAATCCGTGGGATTGGGTACCTATTCCGAACAGTGATCTTGTTCAGCGCCCGATAGTCAATACAGAGTCTCCACGTCCCATCCTTCTTCTGTACCAACACGATCGGGCTCCCACAGGGCGATGAACTTGGTCTGATGTGACCTTTCTGCAACAGCTCCTGAATCTGCCTCTTGATTTCATCATTCTCCAGAACAGAGCGCCGATAGATCGGTCCATTAGGTAGCGGCGCACGGGGGGTCAGATCAATCGGGTGCTTGACCTGACAGTGCAGAGGAACCCCTGTGGGTGAGGTGAATATGTCCCCGTACTCCTCCACAACCTTATCCATTTGTTGTTGTTGTGCAGAGGAGCCCTGTCTGGAGGTCGTGGCCACGGTCTTCTTCTTGCCCTGGGGGCGGATCATCAGGAAAACGAATTTCCTGGTTTGGGAAATGAGCTTACTGCATTGTTTTGCAGTAACCAAAGAGATAGCGGCAGGAGGTGGTACCTCTGGTATCCTGTACAACTTATTTCCCAAAGTAACAATAACAGCACGAGGCCGAGACTCATACACGGCATGACGCTTCCACAAGTATGGTTGTCCTAATAATACATCAGAAACATCAATAGGAGCAACGTCACATAATACCTCATCCGTGAAGGGCTTGATGCTATAGGGAAGGCGACACTGCCGGCTGACGCGGGGATCTCGTCCTTGGTGAAGCCACCCGATGGTGTATGGATGTGGGTGAGCTGTGGTCGGCAAGCCCAACCGCTTCACGGCGTCTGCTGAAATGAGGTTCTTTTGGCTCCCATTGTCGACAATGAACTGTACCGAGGAGCCCTTTACCCACATCTGGGAGTGGAAGAGACGTTCCTCCTCCTCTGGATCTTTCGGTTCCTCCTTTTGGATCTTTGTAGTGGCAACAATGGCGTTGGGCTCCGCATCAATAATCTGTTTCCCTTTTTCATTCCCCTTTTCAGGTTCTGATTCGGAGTCAGAGCATGCATCTGACTCAGAAGCCCTCATCTCGGCCACTAGCGACTTCTTGGCCCGACACTCACTTGTGTTGTGAGTGGAGCTCTTATGGAACTCACACCACTTTCCCGTGTCCTTCTTTGGCTTTGCAGTGCTGTTCTTTTCTTGTGGCTTCGATGAGTTGTCTTTAGCCGCCATGCCTTGGCTCGGTCCTTTGTTCTGCGGTTTGGAAACACCTTTCCCTTGCTTTTGATTCGCAGATCCAAAGTCTCGCTTCTTCTGCTTGAATTTCTGCTCAATCTTGGCAGCATACCGGTATGCCGTACCAAGTGAGGAGATGTCAAGGAACTCCATTTCCTCCTAAATGTATTTGTGCAGACAGTTACGATACTTTAGCACCAGATGTTTCTCTGAATCTTTGATACCCAACTTTGTGCGCAGGGTATGGAATAGATTTGTCAGCTCATGCACATCTTGATCCCTTTGTTGTCGCAGCGTGGTCCATTGTATGTACTTGTCCTCATAGCTCCCCACGGGATAGTATTGTTCCTTGACGGCGTCTCGAAAAGAATTCCAAGTTGGTACGGCCGAGAACAGAGAGGGTTCTGTCTGGTCCTTGTTCTCACAGTAGGTTTCCCACCAGTCCTTAACATGGGGGGTAGCTTTGAGGAGGGCAAAAATAATCTTCTCCCGGTCTGAAAAGTAATGAACCGAGAAATATCCTTCTAACAGATTCAACCATTTATCTACAACATCGGCGTCTATTTGACCCTCAAATATGGGAATGTCAAAATTTACTTGTACCTTAAAGGGAGTCGCGCCTCCAGAGTGGCTACTGGATGCAGATGCGCCGCCGGTGGGTAGCCGTTGAAGGATCTGAGCAAATTTATCCATCATCACGTTCCTTTGTCTTTCGAGGGCCTCCTCGAGCAATATTTTGATAGGATCTCCTGCTCCCTCATCTTTCTTTTCGTCCCCCATGGGCGTCCGTCGAGGTTTGCGAGGCTGATCTTGCAAAGGTTCCACCAGATCGAGCCCCAGCTCCTTATACCCCGACCTCGTTGGGGACATGCAAAGAAGGATCGAGAAAAAGCAGACCGCTCTGATACCACTGATCCGGATTTATGCAGGAACGCAACAGAATAAAAATATAAACATAAATACAGAGATGCAGCGGAAATAACACTTCATTTCATTAATAAAAGAATGACTGCAATAAGCTTACAGACAGAATGGAAATAAAACTAGCTAGGGCGCTGGTAGCTATCTCTGAGAAGAGATGTGGCGGCTACAGGCCTCTGAACTGTGTTATAATGAGGCTCGAGGGCCTATTTATCATTTAGAAACAATGGGAAATCCTAAACAGCCAAAACCCCAACCCTAGGAGATGAAGCGCCAAAACTATGGGCCCTGTTTGGGTAAATTGGTGTTTCAACTTCCCAGGGGCGTAACTTTGGCATACGATCTCCGTTTGACGCGTACCATACCTCGTTAGAAAGATCTATCCGAGGACTACAAATTTGGAATGGGAAACATCGGTCCATGGACCAATGTTGCCCTCCGTTTTCCAAAAAAACGTCGTTTAGGTCCTCAAAACGGCTCCGGAAGTTTAGGACCCGAAAAACTGCTAAAAATAGTAAACTGTGCCGAAACTGAAAAACTGAAATAGACAATGGTGGAGCCCCAAGTGGAATAGGCGGGTGACCACCAATATCCACCTGGATCAACATGTCACTTGGCCACTAAGTTGTGCAACACCTTATGACCCATTAATGTTACAACTATTGAAGTTGAAAACAATGATGGTTTGGGGTGTACATTGATCTAGGATGAGCACAAGCTCATCCAAAATGGTTTGCAATAAGGCACTAGCATGCTAAGATATAATGACGATGAGAAAATCATGGGTGAAGATGTCATTGTAAAGAGGTACAAAGGGAATTAATCCTTTCTTATGAATGAAATTCAACAAAGGATATACGGTGCAAAATCAATAGTTGTTCCATCACCTTCAAGCATACTTCAATCATCATAAATTTATCTACCTAATCTAGGTTCTCTAGGTATTGGATGGGCTCATGCCACTAGGCCTAAGGGGATGATAATTGTTGTGATGGACATGTTTGAGGACTATGTAATAGATTCATTATGTTGTCTTGTTTGCATTAGCTTCTTGCATACAATTAGCGATTATATTCATGATTACGTAATGATGATGATTTAGCATATGCAATTATATCAATGACTAACGTTATGCATAGATATTACTAAAGATGATTGAGTGTGGCAGGAGACCAACTGGATGCACTTCCATGTGATGAGTTAACAACCTATGGTTTGATTTGAATTTCATATTATTCTCTCAAAATTTAAAGCTCAATTTAAATTGTTGTTGTGAATATTAATGACATGCTTGTTGGTTGCAAGCACAGGGAACTTACTTGGCTGAACGACTCTCACATGGGTGATGGGTATGTATAGATAAATGGAAATTTATGGGATGGGTGGGGCAGTGTCCTTGATTCCACCTGCTAGCACTCCTGTTGTGACTTGGGCTGGAAGTATTGTGATACCTTTTCCTTGAAGATCATGACGTTGTGGGGGCAGGCCCCAGATTGGGTCGCTCATGAATATTTTACAGGGGTGCACACCGAAGGAGATTCTTCAATCCCCAGTACCGTTAGTCTCACTATAGAGGGGAATATAGGAGAAGATAGTGGTCTCCATCGTCGCACCTAGTTCCTCCTCTCGTAATCACTAGATGTTTGAAGGGAAAGCGACATGCCACCCTTGGAAATTCAAAGGGAAAATTTTGAAGGGCACGATCGAATTGGCACCCTTGGCATCAAGAAATAAAAAATAGGTGTGACACCCTTGGAACTTCAAAGGGAAGTTTTTGAAGGGCACAACCGACTTGGCAGCCTCCTCATAAAAAAGAAACTGTTGAAATATAGTTAAGATAAGGCAATCATATCAATTCACATAATGAATTAAGTGTGATTTTAAAACCAAGTAAACTAAATCAAGAGTAAATATTGTGGTAAAAGGGGATTAAGAAGAAATAAAATATTGGACAAATTAAGAACTCTACCCTTCCCACATTTGGAAAATCTTAGGTAGAGAATGTGCATATAAATAAAATCCAAAGTACATAAGTTTTTAATAAGAAAAGGGGAGAAAGGGGCATAAAGTTAATTAGGGACATTACTCCTAGAATAGTCTAGCCTCATTAAGAAAAGAGGGTGGAGAATGAAAATAAAAATTAATAGGGAGCCATTTTGGTGTGAGGAAAATTATTGTTTTTGAATAGGAATTTAAGCAAAATAAATTAGGAGAGACTGGGTGAGAGGGTGACACATGGGTGGGTGAATAATCAAAACTTTAAATTAATAAAAATAGTTATTTTGCATGAACTTCCAAGTGTCCCCTATGAAGCCTCATATAAAAGAGGGAGCAAGCTATGGGTGGAGGGATCTTTGTGGGTGCTATTGTTGGATAGATGAGATATTGCTATTGCCTTGACTACAAAGACTATAGTGAGTTTGGTGAGGTGGAGGTGATCAGAGAGGGAGCTCCTAAGCTAGGAGTGTTTGCCTCAATCAGCTAGTATTTCTTCTTCTACTTACAACCACATTACATCTCAAGGGTTTGTGGGGAAGAAGATTACCCAATGAGTAGGCAAGGAGGTCAACCCTCTTGAGCTAGGAGTGCTTGCCTCCGTTGGTTAGTATTTCTTCTTCTACTTACAACCACATTACATCAAGGGTCTGTGGGGAAGAAGAGTGCCCAAGGAGTAGGCTAAGAGGTCAACTGGTGAGTCACCAACATTTTGTTGAGACACGTTATCCTTCACACAAGGATGCAGACAACAGTAATGGAGTACAAGAAACAACAAAGCAGAGAATGAAAAAGGTGAACAATACCTTGTGTATTCATAAAGTTTCTTATATGATTATCGATGTATTTTTAATGACCATGTTATAAAAGTGAATGTTATGATGGTTGAATTGTAATATATGGTTATTGATGATGTATCTCAATTTAGGTGTTTTTAATATTGATGTACTTTTATTTAATATGTAACTTCATAAAGGATGTGGTTAACGATTGACTAGTATAAAATGGATAGCCTAATTTTTTATTTTTCAATGTTGTACATCTTAAATTGTATCACTTCGTATTTGTTTGAATATGAGATGGTTCCTATATCTAGAACTTGTTTCCTTAAAAAAAAAAAAAATGGCGTCATAGGGAAGTTCCCTACATAAGTCAAATAGAGAGGGGATAACCCGCTCCATATTAGTCTTCCAATTCAAATTCCTTGACACTAATATTTGCATAAAGAAATAATGAAAAAATTAAATACACAAGAAGATGTAAGCAAGAGGCTCATGACTTCCCCAAAGAAGAATTATGCTCTGGTGTATTCAAATTATACAACCCAAATTGAAAAGTAAGTCTTCTCTAGCATCTTTAATTTAGTCATGGATTTTTCTCCTTGTGTTAATATAGATGCTAATTTAGCTATAAAATTTCCTTCGTGTTAATATGGTTTTTAGCATATTAACTTAACACTCAATATAATTATATTAATAGAATTCAAACTTATAATACATTTTTATTAAGAACAACAAACATTTTCACAAACAACAAACATATATATATATATATATATATATATATATATATATATATATATATATAACCATAAATTTCATTTTGTCCCAAACAAAAAAACATATATATTTATGCTAATTAAACTATGAATTTCATTTTTGATAAACATTTTCCATTATATATATATATGTATATATATAATTAAATTGAACATATATTTATTTTTATTTATAATTAAAAATTAATTATTATTATTATTCTTACTTAATTTACACTAATTTAATATTTAAATTTTAAATTTTACAAATATTAAAAAACTAAACAAATCCATTCCACTTTTAAAAAAAATATTTCAATTAATTAAAATAAACAAATTAAATTAATTGAAAAAAAATACTTATCTAGTTTACAATAATTAAAAATACTTCTAAAGCTCGCCTCCACAGAACTTCTAAATCACAGGGGAGATCAAAAGCCCTCGGCAATTCTTCCATGAAATTTGTGCCCGTCAACTTCAGTACTTTCAGGGACCTTTGATGCCCCAGTTGCCACGGCCATACTTCAACTTTTTCATAGTTTGTGAGATCTATATGCTGGAGTGTTCTTATATTTCCAAATATTTCGCTTGAGATTCTTAAATTAGCGCTCCCTGAAACATTAAAATATTCAAGGCTACTTAAACTCCCAAAGGAATCTGGCAACCTCTCCAATACCTTGCAAGCACACAGGTCCAAGCTGTGGAGGTTCGACAAGCTGCCGAAAGAATCTGGCAGCCTCTCCAATTCATAGCACTCAGACAGGTTCAAGCTGTGGAGGTTTGACAAGCTGCCGAAGGAATCTGGCAGCCTCTCCAATTGAAAGCACCACCCTAGGGCCAAGCTGTGGAGGTTTGACAAGCTACCGAAGGAATCTGGCAGCCTCTCCAATTTCCTGCACCCAGACAGGACCATGCTATGGAGGTTTGAAAAGCTACCGAAGGAATCTGGCAGCCTCTCCAATTTCCTGCACCCAGATAGGTCCAAGCTGTGGAGGTTTGAAAAGCTACCGAAGGAATCTGGCAGCCTCTCCAATTTCCTACACCCAGACAGGTCCAAGCTGTGGAGGTTTGACAAGCTACCGAAGGAATCTAGCAGCCTCTTCAATTTCTCGCACTCATACAGATTCAAGCTGTGGAGGTTTGACAAACTACCGAAGGAATCTGGCAGCCTCTTCAATTTCTCGCACTCATAGAGTTTCAAGCTGTGGAGGTTTGACAAGATACCGAAGGAATCTGGCATCCTCTCCCATTTCTTGCACCAAGACAGGTTCAAGCTGTGGAGGTTCGACAAGCTGCCGAATGAATCTGGCAGCCTCTTCAAATTCTCGCAATACTCCAGGTCCAAGCTGGAATCTGGCAGCCTCTCTAATTCAGAGCACCAAGACAGGTTCAAGCTGTGGAGGTTTGATAAGCTGCCGAAGGAATCTGGCAGCCTCTGGAGATATCAGGTAGACAAATCCATGTGGTAGAGGTTCCTCAATTTACCAAAAGAGTTTGGTAATGATTTCAATGTAGGCGCATGTAACACCAAGGCCTTCAACGAGTTCAGATCACCGAATTCTTCTGGCAATTTAGCAAGACATGAAGAATCAATGACTATCCCTTCCAAGTGTTTTAGTTGCCCTATGGACTTTGGAATGCGGGAGAGACGACTCACATTAATGATCTCCAATTCCTGCAGCTGAAAAGGTGCCTGCAAGATCAAGCATTTCCAGTGTAAGAAGATGGAAAACCGTCAGAAAACATTGGAGACCCTTTTATGCAATATTAATATCCAATGAACACACTTGTACTCAAAAAGGTTAGATTTACCTGCGAGATGCCTTGCCATAATGTTTCCAATACACCCCCCTCCACTCTCAAAACCCTTAAATTCTTGATTGTAATCCAGGAAGGTAGACAAGTGTAGGGACAATGACGCCAAGAAAGCCATAAGAGATTTGGCGAGTGCACCCGCAAAATACGATCTAGCAGATGTTTTCGAGTCTCAACAAGTTGAAAATTCATGACATCAAAACAACACAGTCTATTAAGAAGCTTTAATATCACGCGGTTTCCCAACATTTGGTGACTCCACCGTTGGTACCATGCCAATCGTTCCATGCCATACTCCCGAGCAAGCATTCTGATTCCGCGTGCTTCCTTAATAACCTGTTCATGCGGATGTTTGGTATGGTTAAATTTAAATATTTTGAAGGTGAAAAACGATGGAGAAATTGAAAAATGTATACAGATTTCTATGGACTATTTAAAAAGTTTGAATGATTGAGGACTTACAGAGGAGTAATTGTGCAACCAATCATCAATGTTCATGTTACCGGTGGGACGCCAAAGACGGCGCGGCGATTCTTCCTCTGCAATGTCTCTTCCCATGTCTCGCAGTTGATCGTGCATATGTATCACATTTTTATCATCGACTTCAACAAGACATTTTCCCTCTAAATATGTAAGCCCCACCAATCCGTTCCAACCTGACGCGTCCCAAACTATTATGGCACTTGTTTTGTTTTCCCCTATGAAAAAAAAGGTGATATCTAAAAACATCTTCCGCTCCTCTGGGCTGAGTGCGTCATAACTAATTTTTAACCTGCTCTTTATATCACTTGAAACTTTTATTTGAACTTTCAATTCGAAAAGTTTAGCATCCCAATAAGATTTAGGTTTTGCAAAGAGAAGTGCTCCAATTAATTTTAAAGCTAAAGGCATTCCTTCGCACACCTCAAGAAACTGATCTACAAGATCTTCAAATCCACTCCATGGATTTGTTTGACAAAAGGCGTATGAACAAAAGAGCTGTTGCGAGTGTTCTCTAGGAAGACTTGTTAACTTATAAATGCACAAGTCTTCTATTCCTGATCTTTCAAGCACATCTTTATACCGAGATGTAATTAAAATAAAGCTATCCGCTCTTAAGACATTTCTGAAGGATAAAAGTGCCTCTAGCTTAACATCATGATCTATGTCATCTAAAATTAACAAGACATGAGCAGATTTGAGATGCTTTTCAAACTTCCCTATACCTTCATAAATGCTATTTATATCCAGTTCTCTTCCAGTCAGGCCCCTCAGAAGCTCCCTTTGAACTGAATGTAATTAGTTTTTATTAGCCTTTTCTCTAACATTTGCTAAAAAATAAGATGTATTGTACTTCAAACTCATTCTATTGAAGAGTTCTAAAGCTAACGTTGTCTTCCCCATTCCCCCAAGGCCGACTATGCCCGCAACCTGGATTTTTCCATCGTGCTTTTGCTTGAACACTATAGCTTCAAAATCTGTGACTTTCTCATCTAAACCAGTGTGATGTTGGGCTACATACAACCCTGGTTTTCTAATTATTTTCACCACATGTTCAACGATCTTATCTATCGTGTGCACCTCGTCACTAGATATTCACACACAAAAACACCAACATAAAATAAATAAATAATTGAAACCCGTATAGGGAAAAGTATCATATATACTGTATAGATAAAGAGGGGTTTGGAGGTCTTACCCGTTATACTTGCCGTTGAGATCAAACCCATTTATGTTTGCAACAGAGGAAAGAGCATCTCTCCACTTGTGAATAGTGGCAGGATCATATTGTAGCTTCTCTTGCTGTGTTTGAGAGTCCAACATTTTCTTCAATTCGAGGTGGTGCAAGCGGAGAGCATAAACTCCCCACCTAAGATCAGCGGGGTCGACATGGTAAAAAATAGGGATTATTGGAGCCCCAGACTGTCGCACTTGTTGGAATTTTCTGGGTAATTCCTTAACAGAACAGAGGAAATAGAAATTCCTCTTCTACAACACAGAGCTTTGAAATAAAATTAAATTTTAGACAGACAAACAGAGATATGAAATACCAACTCTATTTCATTAAAAAAAACTGCTGTTACAATTCTTCCTCAACCAGAGGGCTTACAAATAATTTGACTGCTGCAAACACAGTTTGAAATATATCTCTCTGTCATTCAAAAATAACACTCTGTCTTACTAAAACATATACTGCTGTATATACTCTGTTTTTTCCCAAAACACTCTCTCTGTCTTTTTCAAATGCACTCTGCTGTGCATAAAAAAACATTGCATAAAACATGACTCTATTTCTGCATATAAACAAAATATCTCAAGTTCCAATTAATGCCATTCGTTGACATAACTGCTAAAATTCACCGCTTGAGAATTTCATTAATGGCCTCATAACTTCTGCCGGCACCGCTTGAAAAAATGCATTGATGACAGATTTGACTTGGTGGCACCTTGATTTTTTTCTCCCGCACTGATGTGCTTACATTTTTGTGTAATAAAACATTCACTGTGTATTGCAATACAACAACACTCTTACAATGTGCTGAGCACATATATATATATATATATATATATATATATATATATATATATATATATATATATATATAAATATGTTATAATATAACATATATTATAATCAAAGTAAAATCAAACTTTATTGATGTAATAAACTTTTAACTCACGGTTAAAAAACTAAAATGAAATTTCTATGTCATAAAACAAAAACATTAAACATGCGATGGGAAAATAATATTAAACCCAAATATTTTATGAACGCATTTGTGTGGGCCCCCAGCTAATGACGTAAGTAGCTATTCCGATGGGGTTCACTCTTCCGCCCACAAAACTTCATCGACCCCTGCGGAATTAACTTGCCGCCTTAAGTCTGTTCGCTGTCTTTTCTGGGCAGTTGGAAATTAATTCCAACACTCCCCCTTAATTTCAACTGCTGTGTTTTCCTGCATACCCATGCATTTTCTGAAATGTTCAAAGCTTTTCTGCTGAAGTGGCTTTGTGAGGATATCTGCAAATTGATCCTCTGTTCTGCAATGCTGCAAAATTATTTCTCCATTGTTAACCAATTCACGTATGAAATGAAACTTGGTGTCAATGTGTTTTGTCCTTTTATGAAAAACAAAATTTTTAGACAATGCAATAGCTGAGCTATTGTCACAATAAACCACTGTCCCTTTTACCTATTCTTGACATAAAATTCTCAACATTTTTCTCATCCAAACTGCTTGACACGCTGCTGTTGTAGCTGCCACATATTCTGCTTATGCTGTAGACAATGCTACAATGGGCTGTTTCTTAGAAACCCATGAAATGGCTCCTGAACCCATATTAAAAACATAACCGGAAGTGCTCTTCCGATCATCTACACTTCCAGCCCAATCACTGTTAATGTATCCAACTAAATCTGAACATTCTGAAGCAGTATATAAAATACCAAACCTTTTTGTACCTTTAACATACCTCAGAATTCTTTTTGCTACCTGCCAATGTGCATCCTTTGGCTTCTCCATAAATCTGGAAATTAAACTAACAGCATGCATTATGTCCGGCCTAGTTGCAGTCAAATACATAAGGCTGCCAACTATGCTCTTGTATAAACTAGGATCAAAATCCTTGCTGCTATCCTCTCTGCTGAGTTTTAATCCCATCACTGTGGGAGTGATTGCTGCTTTGCATTCCTGCATGTTAAATCTTTCAAGCACCTCATTAACATACTTTGCCTGTGAGATAAAAATCCCATTTTCATCTTGTTCTACTTATATTCCCAAGAAGTATCTCAACAAACCCATGTCAGTCATCTCAAATTCTTCTTTCATGACTGTTTTAAAATTTTCAATAAGGCAATCATCATTACCTGTGAAAATAACATCATCAACATATAAAACTACAATCAATATTTTTCCATCTTTTTCTTTGATGTAGAGGGTGGGTTCTCCCTCACATTTCTCAAAACCATTTTCCAGTAGATAGGAATCTATCCTACTATACCACGCTCTTGGCACTTGCTTCAGCCCATAAAGAGCTTTCTTCAACTTGCATACTTTGTTTTCTTGGACTTTCTTTTCATAGCCGAGAGGTTGTTCAATGTAAACCTCTTCTATTAACACTCCATTTAGGAATGCTGACTTCACATCTATTTGGTAAACTTTCCATTTGTTTTGCGCTGCTATGGATAGCACTGCTCTCACGGTTTCCATTCTGGCAACCGGTGCGAAAGTTTCCTCATAATCTATCCCATGCTTCTGCTTGTATCCTTTGACAACAAGCCTTGCCTTGTGTCTCTCTATTTTGCCTTCAACATTACTCTTGGTCTTGTAGACCCATTTAACTCCTATGACATCTTTACCTTTTGGGAGTTCAACCAAATCCCAAGTTTTGTTCCTCTCTATGGCATTTATTTCCTCATCCATAGCTTCTATCCATTTCTCATCCTTGATGGCTTCTTCGAAATGAACAAGATCATCAACATGAAAATATAAAGCAAACAAAGAATTGATACCTTCATTAGCTATATCTTGTTCATAAATATCTTTCAAACTTCTGAATTTTTTACCTCTTTCATTTGGTGTACAAATGCTTGAAGAAGCACTTGAATTTCCTCCTTGTGGTGTGCTTGGAGAAGCACTTTCATTTCTCCTCAAGGGTGTGCTTTGTTGCTCTTTTGTTGGTGTTTCTGTTTGGGGATGTATTTCAGCCAACTCATCATCATTTTCTTCATGAGATAAACAGTTTTTAACATTCACTGTTTTCTCTATGCTTCCATCCCAAGCTTCCTCTTCAATAAACTGAACATCTTGCTCACAATAAACTTCTTGCTGGATGGGTTATATAACCTGTATTCCTTGGATTCCTCACTGTATCCAATGAAAATACATTTCTCCCCCTTGCTGTCCAACTTCTTTCTTAGCTGATCCGGAATGTGTGCATAAGCCACACATCCAAAAACCTTCATATGTGTGACACCTTGCTTTGTGCCACTCCATGCCTCTTCCGACACTTTGTTCATGACTGCTTTTGTAGGGCACCTATTCAAGATATACGCTGCACAATGTATAGCTTCAGCCCAATAATCATTAGGCAAATGCTTTGCCTTAAGCATACTCCTTGCCATGTCCATTATGGTTCGGTTCTTCCTTTCGGCTACTCCATTTTGCTGCGGAGTATATCTAGTTGTAAACTGATTTTGAATACCATTTTCTCTACAAAAACGTAGAAAATATTTAGATATATACTCACCTCCTCTATCAGTCCTTAAGACTTTGATATGCAGCCCACTCTGGTTTTCAACAAGTGCTTTGAAATTGCAAAATTTTTCAAACACTTCACTTTTTTTTTTCAAAAAGTAAACCCAAGTTTTTCTTGTAAAATCATCTATGAAAGTTAACACATAGTGGCTGCTTGCAAACGATGGAGTTTGCATCGGTCCACATACATCTGAGTGGACAATCTCTAAGGGTGCTTTTGCCCTTATGCTTTTCCCGGAAGGAAAACTTTCTTTGTCTTGTTTCCCCAAGATACAACCTTCACAAAGGCTGTCCGGTTTCTCTATCAATGGTAAACCACTTACTATTCCTTTTCTGTTCAACAAATTAAGACCTCCAAAGTTGAGATGTCCAAATCTCAAGTGCCATAACCAATTATCATCTTTTTGTTTGCTTTGAAAAGTCTCTTGTGCAACTGCTGCTTTCTCTTCACCATTCTTCAAGTCTGCTCTCATTCTAAGAAGGAACATCCTGTTCCTTGTCATCTTTACTTCAACAATACATTGTCTGTTGGGTGGTTTATCCATGATGGTACAAACATCATTATCAAAGAAAACATTATACCCCTTATGGACAAGCTGTCCAATACTTAAGAGGTTACACTTCATTCCCGGAACATAATAAACATCTGCTATGGATTTCTTTGCACCTAATCTTGTTAAAACATTTACATTTCCTTTTTCCATAATAGAAACTTTGCTATCAGTTCCTAGTGTGACTTGTGACTGCACACTCTCATCTAACATAGAAAACATTGCTATGTTTCCTGTCATATGGTTACTACAACCGGAGTCTAGAAACCATAAATCCTCACTTTTTTCTTCAGCCATATTACAAGCTAAAAACAAATTGTTTTGGTTGCTATTTTCCTTAGTGAAATTTGCACTAGTTCTACTTGCCATATCTTGCTGCTTCTTTCTACATTCATTAGCATAATGACCATATTTTTTACAATGGTAACATTGGACATTGGATTTGTCATACCTTTGTCCTTTAGCATTCTGCTGACCATTCTGCTGGCTACTGCCTTGGCCGTGGCTGTGATTTTCACTGTTGCACCTTCCATGTGAATGTGAAGGGCTGTCTCTTCCACCTCTATTTTGGCTTCTGCCTCTTCCTTTTCCTCTGCCTTTCCCTCTTCCTCTTCCGAAAGACATATGGGTCTTAAAGGCATGTTCAAGAGATGAGTTTTCATTCCTACCCAATCTCTGTTCATGGGTCATCAGTGATGCATGTAGCTCATCCACTGAAAACTTTGTGAGATCTTTAGTCTCTTCTATGGTGGTGACAATCACATCGAATATTGAGGGTAAGCTTCTCAAGAGTTTTTCAACAATCCTCTTATCTTCAAGAGTCTCTCCATGAGATCTTATTTGTGTGACCATTCCAATCACATGTGTGAAGAATGAGTCAATAGTGTTTGACTCTTTCATACAAAGAGTCTCAAAGTCTCTCCTCAGCAACTGAAGTTTTGCTGTCTTCACTTTTTCCATGCCTTGATAAGTTGTCTTGAGAGTTTCCCATGCTTCTTTGGATTTCTTAGCTGCTGCTATCCTTGGAGACACACTCTCATGCACTGCTTGATACAATAAGAAAAGAGCCTTGGCATCTTTCTTCTTATTGTTCTTCAACTGTTCTCTTCCTGCTTGATTTAAAACATAAAACTCTGCTTCATTTGCTGGCTCTTCAAAGCCATCCTCAACAAATTCCCATAAGTCTTGGGAGACAAATAATGCCTTCATAGTTATTGACCAGTAGTCGTAATTTTTCCCATTAAACATTGGGAGATGGATATTTCCCATACCCATACCAGTACTGGCTCCAGCCATTCTGCACTCTTAACTATGATTCACAAACACTTGACTGCGTATTTAAAATAACTGACTGTTCTGCAACAGTAACAAAAAAACTTTATAGAGAAATACCTTTGGATTCTTCTTGTCTGAGTCTTCACACTGCTGGAGAAGCTGCTGCAACTAAGAACTCCTTTCCTTCAGCTTATTTGACCTTCAAATAGCCTGGACTAGCTCCGATACCATGTTGGAATTTTCTGGGTAATTCCTTAACAAAACAGAGGAAATAGAAATTCCTCTTCTACAACACAGAGCTTTGAAATAAAATTAAATTTTAGACAGACAAACAGAGATATGAAATACCAACTCTATTTCATTAAAAAAAACTGTTGTTACAATTCTTCCTCAACTAAAGGGCTTACAAATAATTTGACTGTTGCAAACACAGTTCAAAATATATCTCTCTGTCATTCAAAAATAACACTCTGTCTTACTAAAACATATACTGCTGTATATACTTTGTTTTTCCCAAAACACTCTCTCTGTCTTTTTCAAACGCACTCTGCTGTGCATAAAAAAACATTGCATAAAACATGACTCTGTTTCTGCATATAAACAAAGTATCTCAAGTTCCAATTAATGCCATTCGTTGACATAACTGCTAAAATTCACCGCTTGAGAATTTCATTAATGGCCTCATAACTTCTGCCGGCACCGCTTGAAAAAATGCATTGATGACAGATTTGACTTGGTGGCACCTTGATTTTTTTCTCCCGCACTGCTGTGCTTACATTTCTGTGTAATAAAACATTCACTGTGTATTGCAATACAAAAACACTCTTACAATGTGCTGAGCACATATATATATATAAATATGTTATAATATAACATATATTATAATCAAAGTAAAATCAAACTTTACTGATGTAATAGACTTTTAACTCACGGTTAAAAAACTAAAATGAAATTGCTATGTCATAAAACAAAAACATTAAACATGCGATGGGCAAATAATATTAAACCCAAATATTTTATGAACGCATTTGTGTGGGCCCCCAGCTAATGACGTAAGCAGCTATTCCGATGGGGTTCACTCTTCTGCCCACTAAACTTCTTCGACCCCTGCGGAATTAACTTGCCGCCTTAAGTCCGTTCGCTGCGTTTTCTGGGCAGTTGGAAATTAATTCCAATAGCATGAGGACGAACTCATGTAAACACCAACGGGATTCTGCATATTTTGGTGAAAAGATGGCAACATGGAGGGAAGCGTTGCTAATAACAGCTTCTAGTTGAGAAGGATAAGGTAGTCCTTCCTGCAAATCCTGTTGATCTAAAAAGGGTTTTAATCCACACGAAAGGAGAGCACGGTAGAGATGGCTAGCAAAGTTCTTCTTCACTTCCCCACGATGGTTAATAAACACATCGTATTTATTAACACATGGTAGAGAATCAACAGCTGTGGAAGAGGAGGAAGCACCATCCCAATTTGCGAGAGGAGATCTCTGATTCTCCATTTCAATTTCTTCGATTTCAAAGGATGCAGGCGTAGGGCATGCCATTGAATAAATTGGGTATAAGATTATACAAACGGAGAGAAGGTCAAATTGGGTGCTGTATCGCTTTGGATGCTGAGGGAGGAGATAAATTATAGAAACAGAGAGAGAAGGATAAATTGGGTGCTGTAACGCTCTGGATAGTGGATGCTGAGGAGCTTCAGAGGCGCAGAGACAGTAAAGTCTTATCTGCTAATAAATTAAAGAAAAATAGTCTTATTTGCTAATAAATTAAAGCAAAATGTTTTGTGGTTCAGGTCATGAACCTTTGCGTGTGGGGTCCACATTGTTAATGGTCTAGAGGATCGAATCTTGATCTCTCTGCGTATGGGAAACACCTCCAGTGCAACTTGACGCCTCACCGGCACTTGTGGATCAGCCCAAAAAGCCACAAAGCAGAACCTGACAAAATGGTGAACTCGGAAGCACATTCTCCACTACGAATCTTATGGACTACAGCTTGACACGCATCTATTCAAACCGACAACCCCTCGCACAAATTTTCCGAATAAAAAGTGCTGCATTCAGACCATGATAGTTAGAAAAAATTAATAGGGAATACACCCCTTTCACATTAGGCGAGGGAATGCTGGAAATCTAATTTATCAGAGTTTGTTATTTTGTATTACTCACTTTATAACCAACAGGAAAAAGTTATAATGGAAGAGAACAATATTTCAGGAATAGTTAGAATAGGGATTTGAATTTTTTTTATTAAGATTATATAAAATTATTAAAATTTTGAATATTTTTTATTAAAATAATTTTAAATATTTTAGAGAAGGATAAATTAGGGACTATTAAATTTTTCCAAAGTTTTTATATTTTAATATAAATTTTTATTTCTAAAATTTTTCTATTTTTTTTATCAAAAATAAAAATCCCACAAATAAATGTTTTAGAAAAATTCAAACTCAACCACATCCAAAATAATTTATATAAATACATATGTAAGTACGTGAATTGTAACATTTAAATTCATCTTTTAAAAATCTCTTAAAATCTGGATGAATATTCATATTTAGTTGACATTCTTCTAGAGTGGATAGTAATTCATAATACCAACCATCATAACTCTAATAGATTTAAGTTTAACATAAGTTATTATGATGCAAATTTTCCAGTGAGTAAAAATCACTGGAAATTTGTGTAACTGTAAGTAATGGCAGTGAAAAGTGTTTTGAAAAATATATTTGCACCAAAATAAGGTGGATATTAAAATATTATATAGTTTGGAAGTGGGAATGAAAGAAATATTAAAATAATATTTGTTTGGGAAAGGTGGTTCAAATATATTGTTTTGGACATAAATAGTAAATAATAAGGCATTGTCTAATTATTATACTTTTTGGAGTTTTGGATGCAATCCCGCAAAATGTTTTTGATTAAATCATGATCTTTGACTACATATATGAATTCAACATCTTGAAAAACCCATGGAACACTCATATTGTGGAGAGTTTACAGCTCAAACTTGTGATTCAATCCAATCCTTGTAGGATTCTAAGCAATTTCAACCAAAAAAATATGCCTAGAAAACTCCAAAACATACAATTGGTAGGTAATGACAAATAATCAAGTTCACAATGAAGAAAGCCAAGAAGTTGATAATAAATTATCATTTACATACTTTGGAATTTGTGTTGATTATTTTAAGTGGACATCAAGTAATAAAATAATAATGTTAAGGGAAGAAACGTAAAAGGGGCTAAATAAATAAAAATAAAGTAATTCATGAAGAAGGTAAGGAATGTCACGACCAAGTGGCCCTAGTGCTAGCAAGGCACACCCTTGAGGTGCCATGTGGCACTAGTTTCCATGTCATCTGCCATGTTTCATATATATAAACATGTTTTTTTTTCTAAATTAGGCTACATCTATTATATCATACAGTTCTCATCCTTCGAAGTTGGCAAGCCAATTCCGAAGGGAAATTTCGAGTTCAAAACCACAAAAAAGGGGCTGCCCCAGACGAGGAAACTGACCCAATAGTGGAGCACAAAGAGTCTGGAATAAGGTTTCCATAGTGAGAAACCAAAATTACATGTGGCATGTTTAAGACAAAACCAAAAAACTAGAAACATCAAAATAGCATAAAATTGACTCGAATGAGAGATAAGCACCCAACAATTAAGCAGATGGAGAATTAGCATCCTTTTCTAAAGGGTGGAATGGATCTTCCAAAATTGTGCATGCATACTCAAACTCATCATCCTCCTGCTTGGACGCGTGGGCAGTCGACGAAGGAAGAAGTGTCGCGTGGGCATCAGGCGAAATGGAGGAGGCCGCGAGAGCCTCATCACTTGCACTGGTGTCATCCTCGTCCGAGCTCGAGCTTTCATGGTCGCTGCTCAAGGCACTATGCATAGTTCGGGCCACCATCTTGTGGGGGGAGAAGGCGTGAGTGGGAGGGATGGTAGACGTGTGGCTTCCCTTTATAGGGTGGAGGCTGGAGCCAGAGGCTTCAGAAGGCGACTCCGAAAGGTGGAGAGACAGGTGAGCTGAAAGATTGATGGGGTCGAGGATATCCAGCTTTGCCCAATCAACCGAGAGATTCACTGTCCTACTCGTTGAGGGAGAGATGGGAGGTCAGGATGGAAGACCACGGCCCCTTCCTCTTCGGCATTGCATGTGGTGGCGTCTAGGCATGGCAGAGGAGTGAGAGTGGGGTTGAGATGACTGAGGGGTTGTAGAAGTGTCAGAGGGAACATAGGGGGAGCTTAAGGCCAGAGAAAAGCTTCCAGAAGAGCGAGGAATGGAGCAGAGAAGTGAGGGCCTGGTTGAGACACCAGGAGCATCTGCGCAGAGCTGAAGGGAGAGACGAATGGTGGAAATGTGAGCAAGGTTGGCATATTTAAGGGCCATGGGAGACGGTGAATGCATGTCTGTCGGCATAAATGTGCAGAGGACAAAATTAATGGTGGAGGTCGTCGAATGGAGGTGAGCGAGGGTGGTGAGTAAATACCCCATGCACCAACATTTAAACTAGTTCAGGTGGCCATGTGCGTGCACATGGGGAGGACAGGTGTCCTGCCACCTTGCAGCCTTGTGGTGCCCCTGCTTAGCTTGGACTAACACTCGCATCTGGGAATATATATAAACATGTTGATGTGGTGTTGGTGTGAAAATATTCTAAGAGCCATATCTTAGTGTCCCATTCTTAAAATGGGACAAATTACATATCATTAAGAAACTCTCAATGAAGACAAAATAATGGATACTTAAGAAATGAGGTTTGAAGTGATTAAAAGAAAGAAAATTTTTAACCTCCATTTCCTTAAGGTGACTAAGGTGGTTGGGTATGTTACAACATCCATCCACTTCACCCTTAGAAAAATACAACATAATAGGGGACTCTTTTGAGCATCCTAGTATCTAAGTAGGGAGTACCCCTCTATTTGGCCTCACTAACAAGTAATAGAAAGTGATAAAACGATAATTTTTCTTCTCCAATGTCTCCAACCTCTACCTAAATTATACCTGAATCCTTAGCAAGAAAAACATGAACTAAAAATGTTTTCATGTGCTGGTAGAATTCAACAATTTAGTAGAATTTGGCATCCTATGTGTAGTTAGTGCCCAAACTAAGGAAATCCCTTTTCAGTTGACCAACATCGTAGCCTCTCTATAGGCCCTTTCAACCTTCACATCTTCTTCCATGTTGTTGATGGAATTCTAAATGGCCAATGGATCCAACTGTTAAAGGATGGTATCAATAATAGTGACAACACTCTCTACTTTTATCCTTTGAACATGAGATTTTCCCTAGTGTGATGAGTGAGGGGCCATAATAAGTAGCAAAAAACAACTTGGATTTCCTAGAAGGAGCTTGAGAGAATATAGAGAATTAATGAGATTGAGCATGGTTCCTAATGGAGGGGTCAAGTTTATTTCTAGATTGTAATGAGAGATTTGAACCCACAAGATGAGACCCATGCTTGTTGTGCTCATTTCACCAAATTTTGATACAATTCACACTAGAATCAACCTAATTATGCAAGAAACACTTTGTTAGTAAAATCCCCATCTCTAACTTGAGCTTGTATAGACCATTATAACATCCCACTTGGTTTGCACAGTTTATGGCATCGTCTTTCCAACATGTGGCAAGTGGCACAATGTTCTTATTGGTCTCACATGAAACTTGTCCCTAACCACCAAAAACTCAATATAGGGATATTTTTTTTTGATGTTATTATTAAAGGATGATTAATTGTTTGGAGAATAAATTCATTTACCTTATTTGTAACTAAAAATATGGATGTTCAAGAATTTTTTTTTTAATGTTGATATTAGAGCATATAGTTATTAAGTTATTTGAGAAATAAATTCATTCTAATTTAGCTTTTTTATAATTATACAAAAGTATGCTTATGTAAAATTTGAATAAGGATTAAAAAATAGTTTTATGAGTTGATCTATAACAGTGTATCCTCTCTTTTTTTTTTTTTGTTGCACGCGGAAACTTCTCTACAACGATTTGAATCTCCCCTGTATGCACGCCCTGAGGGCTTGCGTCCCTTAACCTCTTATGTTTCATCTCGACTGGTGCGGCCTCCTACTTCCTTTAATGAAACCTCCGGACCCTTCGCCAAATGGGGATCCTCCCCCTGAATCTACAACCTCTACTCATGATGAAACTACAAATTCTTTGAGATCACTGATCTCCTCCATTGGTCCCCCAAGAACTAGACCCTCCATATCAAAGTTTTTGAAGAAACTTAATAAAATTCCTGATATCATCCTCCCTCATAGAGCAGCACTATCCCTTTCTAAATGCAGCTTGGTTGGCCATTTCACATGCCTCTAGCCTTCTCCTCACTCGATTCAGAAGTGGGTTGAGAGGAATTGGTCCTCTTCAATAACTGGGAAAATCTCTTTCATATTCTGTGCAAAGGGTAAGGTATTACACCTTCCATTTTGAAAAAAGGGAATACAAAGATATGCATCGAAGTCGACTTAGGAAAATGATTAATGGAGGTAGTGAAGATCAAAGTAGACAAATGGATGCACATACAACACCTGGACTATGAGCAGATACAATTTAAATGCAAGGTATGTCATGAATACGGTCATTTTGCAAATAGGTGCTCGAAAAAACAAGAAAATGAAGATGTAGAAGCTATGAAAGAAAAATGGGAACAATTAAAAAATAAAAAAGCAACAAACAAACCATCCCTCCCCTCCACCCCCCCCCCCTTCTACCCAACATCTGGCTCCCTCCCAATCTGGCCCTCCTCCCTCCTCGCCTCCTCCTCTCAACTCTCCTCTCTCCCAATTTCCAACCCTTTTTGTCCTCTTGAAGACCTTCTCATTCTTACCTCTTCCCCTCCCCCTCCCCTCACCACTCCCTCCCTCATATCCTCACTCATCTTCCCCCAATCTCGCTCACAGCCCTCCTCCCCCCTCAGTTGACCGAATCTTGACAAGGAACCAATCAAAATACTCTTTACTCACCCTAGAACATAAAAAAAATCATTAATAATGTTAAACAAAGAGTGGTGAGATGAAGCGGTAGCAAAAGAAATGGAAATGGGCACTTAGCTGCCCATGGAGTCCTTCTTTGGGAAAAGCTCAAGAAATAAGGAGAAAAACCAACATGACCAAAAAGAGAAAGGTCCCTCAACATCCAATCAAAATAAATAATGATTGTGGTCTCCTGGAATTGTCATGTTTTGGGGACATCAATGAAAATCAATGCAACCAAAGATATATTAGAAATGGAAATCCCAAACATACTAATGCTACACAAGACCAAAAAAAGCGCCCAAGAATCTGAAATTATGATCAAAAAATTAAAAAATTATGAAGAAGCAACTCAACAAGCTTTAGGGGGTTCGAGGGGTATATGTACTCTATGAATAAAAGGAAAATGGGAGCTACTTCAACAAAGAAAAGAGAAACATTGGATCAGAAAAAACTTAAAAGATATAGCCACCAATGAACAATATTGTGTGGTCAACATATATGCACCAAACCATTATAGGGAGAAAGAGCAATGCTGGAACAATGTTAAAGAGACCCTAAATAATTCCAAAAACAGAAAAGTAGTATTGGGAGGTGACCTCAATCTAGTTCTAAATGTGGATGAGAAATTTGGAGGAGCGTACCATGCATACCCATCAAGGGGTGCAATAGAAAATATAATGGAAACATATAAGCTTCTTTACATCCCTCCTGAAAACGAAAAGTACACCTGGAGAAATAAGAGAATAGGAAGCAACAACATAAAGGAAAGAATATACAGCATTCTTGTTCAAGACAACATTTTATCCAATTACAACTCAACAGCGTCGAGGATTATTCATACAATAGCATCTGACCACAAGCTGGTGGTTATCTCTCTTGGGACTTTGGGAAACCAAGGTCCCATCCTTTTTAGATACTACCCAACATGGAAATGTAATGAGGATTTCCAAACTTAATTGTAGAAGTGTGGTCTAAAAGAGTCAGCGACTCTCCTTATTTTGTGTGGGAGACAAAATTAAAAAACTTGAGAAAGGAATTGAAACTTTGGGCCAAGGAAAATGAAAAAAAAAACATAGAAAAGGAAGGTTGATTTAATAAAAAAAATGGAGGTACTTCAAGAGGCAGAGGAAACTAAGGAAGAAACCAAAGAAAGTCAAATTTAGGAAAAGTCTCTCTTTTGGGAAATTTATAGAGAAAATAGAATAGAACAAGAGGTGTGGAGATTAAAATCTCAAATTCTATGGTTAAAAGCAGGGGACAAGAACACATCCTTTTTCCACAACTCAATGAAAATTAGAAGGACTAGAAATTAGATTGACAATATTGAGATTGAGGGAAGGGAGATAAGAGGCCCAAATGATTAAAACCAAGAAGCATATAAACATTTTAAAAACCTCCTAACAACAAGTGGAGAATATGAAGATTATGTGACCTTTCTAGAACATGTTCCCAATAATATAAGCGTTGATCAAAATATGGAGCTCATATAAGAAGTAGAGGAAGATGAAATCGAAAAATATTTTTGGAGTCTTCACCTGGACAAGGCATCGGGTCCTCATTGTTTTTCAATTTATTTCTACATACAAAATTGGAATATAATCAAGAAGGACCTAAATAGAATGATAAGGAATGCATTCAAGAAAAAAAAAATTAGGGTGGATTTACTAATTCATCCTACTTGGCTCTAATTCCAAAAGATGCATGACCTTCCTCCTTCAATAGATTCTGACCTATTTCATTGTGCAACTCTTCTTATAAATAATCACAAAGATCATAGCCAATCAAATAAAGAAACTTGTTCCTGCAATTATATCAGAAAAACAAGGTGGTTTTGTGCCAAATAAATAAATCCTTGACAATGTGTTGATTGTCCAAGAAGCCTTGCATTCAAGTATGTTAAAGAAAGAGCAAGGAATCATCATAAAGCTGGACATGGAGAATGCATTTGATCGAGTAATATTAACCTACCTAACTGTTGTCCTAAAGAAATTTGGTTTCTTAAATAAGATCATTGAAGTCATCAGAGCATGCATTGTGGGACCTTGGATAGCCCCTCTGATAAATAGAAGGCCAAGTGAATTTTTTAAGAGTTCCCAAGGGTTGCGACAAGGTTGTCCCCTATCTCCATTTCTATATATAATAATGGCAGATTCTTTAAGTCGGTCTTTGGAGAAGAGTAGGAGAGAGAGATTACTAATCGGCCTCCACATCTCCCATGGTGTTAATAGCATCAATCACTCCTTGTTTGTTGATGACACATTGTTGATGGGTGGGACATCATGCATTATCACCAGAAGGTTTAAAAAAGTGTTGGATAAATTCATGGAGGCCTTAGGTGGGCTACTAAATAATGAAAAATATCGAATCTATGGTTGGAATGTGCCCCCTCGCACCCTACAAAGAATATCTTAGATTTTAGAGATTCCATCACAAGCAAATTGGAGCCATTCCATTATCTAGGAATCCCTATATCAAAAGAAAATATGAAGGCAGAACTATTGAGTACCCAAATTGAAAAAATGAGGAAAAAAATTCAAAGTCGGGGAATGCAATTGTAAATTTAGCAGGTAGAGTGATTATGATAAAAGCCATTCTCATAACGCTACCAATTTACCAATATGCAACAATATTGGCACCGACTAGCACCCACAAGAAAATAGAGATAATAATAAGAGGATTTTGTGGAAATTCAGAAAGACTGAAACCAAAAATTTTAGTTTGGTAAAATGGGATCAAGGAACACTTCCCTATGAAAAGGGAGGCCTATCTATTATTTTACTTGGAATTATGAATTCATCCCTTGGGGAAAACATTGTTTGGATACTTATCACTAGGAAATATTGTTGGTGGAAACAAGTCATGGCCTCAAAATATATGAATCAGCACCGAAATATTCTCCTAGAAGGAAGTGTTCCAACCATACCATGCTCGCAAGTCTAGAATCTTGTTAAAAAATTCCTTCCCATCATCATAAAGCATACCTCTAAGCTCCCTGGAAATGGAATAAGTGTTCTACTATGGGAATGTAGAATAATGGGAAATTATCCAAATTCCTCCTATACAGATCTCCATGAATTTAAAAGGTGGATGAGCGCTAAGGGGCTGATCACCTTGCACTCTATCTCTCACTGGAAGAATAGAAATTGGGTGAATTGGAGCATAGCCAAATTTCCACACAACTTAAAAAGTCAATGGGATTCCTTAGTCATCGGACTTAAGGGCGTAGTGCCAACTAATCAGGAGGCCCAAGACACCTTCATTTGGGACCCGAGTGGAGGATATTACTCGGTCAAATAAGGGTATATGGCAATAAAAGCACATCAAAATAACCAAGATTGGGCACCATGGAAGTCAATATGGAATGTTGAAAATCTGCCCAAAGTTAAAATATTTATCTAGACTCTTTTAAAATGTAAAGTACTTACATCATACAAGCTTAAAAGGAATGCTTTTCATGTCCCTCAAGGTGTCTCATGTGTGTGAATGATGAAGAAAGTATCTGACGCCTTTCCCTTGACTGTCCCTTTGCCAAAGAATGATGGAACCTGCTAGCGAGACCATTGGAAATCGGCCTAAATTTCTTGAGAACCTTTAACTATTTCTTCATTGATTGGAAAAAAACTTATCCCTATTCTCTAAAGCAGAAGCACACCATTAAAATATTTTGGGAAATCCCACCATCCTTCCTCTGAAGGAAGATCTGGTTATCCATAAATAAAAAAATATTCAAAATTCAAACTCCAAATATTGATAGAGTTTTGTAAAAGACATGGGGTCTCACAACCGAATTTTTAAACATGAAAGGCTTGAGAGAAATTGACAGTAATCGGCTCGAGCAAGAAGAGAGGATATGGATAATATTTGCAATAGGTAGAAGCATATGGACAAGCAATCCCAAAATAAAATCCCCCATCCAAAATTGGAAAATAAGATTAAAAAGGGATGATTTCATTTTGTGGATGAAAAATCGGAACAAGCCTTGTCTCCTCTTTGACGGGGAAAAAAATCCAGGCAGAGCAGGAGCAGGGGACATTCTCCTAGATATGGGGGGAACCAATTTCATCACCTATGAATGGGGATTAGGAAAAACCTTCAACAACAGGGCCGAGGAATATGGTTTACTGATGGGCACCATGATCCTCAAAAAACGGAAAATAGAGAATCCAATAATCTTGGGAGACTTAGCTATAATTATTCAAGCCATGCTCAGCTTGAGAAATCCTCCAAATGTAGCAATGGGTTGAATAGTCAACAAAATTAGGAAAAATCTGATAGATCTGGGCAGTGTTTCTTTCAAACACATATTGTGGGAAAATAATAGCACTGCAGATCACTAGGACAACCGGGCATTAGCTCGGCTCGAAGGAGAAACAAGAATCCAAAATGAGGTATATTTCACCCCAATACCTTAGTGAGGTATTCTTCCCTCCCCTTCCATAGTCTCATCATAAAAACATGAGGATTTTGACAAAAAAAAATAACAAAGAATCTAGTCTGAACAATGATCCTTCTTAGACTTGGTATAATTATGGTCCTTACTGCAACGCTATACTCAAGCGTAACAGGTCTTGTCGAGCCAGTGACTTCATCCCCCCCAACTCTTTCATCTCCTCTCCTTTGAGTAGCATCAACCATGGCTTATTCCTCTCTATTGGGATCGATCCTTCTCCCATCGACTTTGTTTGCTATGATTTTTTATTTTTAAGCATATCTGTGCAAGTTCCTCTAGATCAGGCTCGATCCATCTCCCTCTTCTTGTTATGCTTGATCGCTATCAAGGCTATGCTCCCTGTCAAGCTCGAACACTCTTTTATCTTCGCGATGTTTTCCCCTTCCATCCTCCCTCGAACCCATCCCTCTCCATCCTTTACATTCTCAGGTCTCTATTCTCTCTCCCACTCATCTAAAAATAGGTGTGCTCGATCTCAAGCTTCTCCTTCGACCCCAAAAATGCTTCATTCAATTGATTCATGTCCCTTATTCATCCATCAGCCTCTTTTCTGTCTTTTGGCTTTGTTTCTTTCTTCCTTCTCGCTCTCTCTGATAAGCTGTGCGATCTCTCCCTATGCGAAGCCCTGCAAATATATTTCCAAAGCCCCCCTCATTGTCATCCTTGCTATTTTTTATTTTAGAGCTGTTCTCTTCAAGAGGTGTGAGATCCTCCAATCAGCAGTGCAACTATGTAGTCTCAGCTCAGTCCTTCTCCTAGTCATGAGAGTGCATCTATAAGCACAACCAAATATCTTTGTCTCCAATGCATAGAGGGATGATCACACTACCTCTCATCATCAACAGATTGACCAGATGTCTCCTCAGAAACTAGAAATGGATATGAACTCAATAGAAAGATCCTCTCAATATGAGAGATGTGCCATGAGAAGAGCCAACAAATACATGATTGACAAAGTAAGAGAGACAATACAAGAATTGAAGTTTGAGGTAAGACCAGAGAATTTGGCCTTGAATAGGCAGCCTAAGGGACAGAAGGAAGAAATAGATGCTATCTAAAAATGCTCTAATCATCAAGGCATTAAAAAAAGGTCACAACAAGAGCATTCAGTCAACAATAACTAGTATATCTCATAATACAAAGAAGGATCTTCACTCGAAATATATTAATCATTTTCCATTATGTTATGTAAATGTGTTTCTCTGATTTTTCAGTTTGTAAGGCAGTATGCTAAAAATGTCGTAGGAAATTTAGGAAATTTTTGAAACAAGGCTTTAGGTAACCAAGACTGCGCTCTCACTCTTATCTCCTTAAGCCTTCTCCTCTATAAACCCTCCCTGTAATGGGAGCTTGATCCTTTTCTTTTTGGAATAGATATCACAATAACTGACTTTGTAAAAAAAAATTTGAATAAGGATTTTGTTGAGGATGTGTCTGAAGGTGAAGTTAAAAGTAGCCATCCATTCTCTACAAAGAGGCCAAATCCATGGTCTATATGGTCTATTAGTGGAATTCTATTTTTATGGCTATGGCGTTCTTAAGGATGGCACCCCCAAAATGGTTAGGGAATATAAATAGTTTGACAAAGTTCTAAGTTCCCTCAATTTTAATTTTATCACTCTTATTCCTAAATATCTGGATGGATACACTTTTGATAATTATAGGCCTATCTCTTACTATAACATTGTCTACAAGATCATTTGAAAGGCTATTTATTTTTGCATAAATCCCACCCTTAGAAACCTAATATTTTAGCAACAGTTTGATTTTCTCCACGGGTGTTAGATACAAGATGTAGTCTCTCTAGTTTAGGAATTTATCCGCTCAATTAATCTTGCAAATTCCCTAGTGATAGCACTTAAGGTTGACCTATGATCGAGTAAATTGGACTTTCCTTTGTCTTGGTCTTTTGAAGCTCAACATGGATCTCCAGATAGTAAATTGGATAATGGGATGCATTATTCAATCTCATAAATCGTTGTCCCTCCACCCTTTTTAAGGAATCACACGGTATAAGGAAAGGATGCCATCGTGCTCCTTACCTTTTCCTATTGGTTGCATAAGCCTTAGTAATTTATTCTTGGATGTGTAGTCCAAAGGTCTTCTAAAGGGCATTCTTGTAATTGCTCAACATTTTCTGTCCCTTTTACTTTTTATTGATGACATTCTCTACTTTGTCCCATGTTGGAGAATGTAACTAGATTCAGTCTTCATAATGGAATTTGTAAAACATGAAATTATGTATTTTATATATAAAAAGAGAAAAATAAATTTTATTTATCAAATTATGGGTTTCATGGTCATGTCTAGGTCAAACTATTTTCTTCATGCTTTTGGGGCTTATTAGGTCAATGAAGATTTTTTTTCATGTAATATAGTCCCATTTGGACTTGTTTTAATTAAGAAAAATAATTATTTTTTAATTTATAAAGCTAATTTATCCTTCAAGGCCAATTCTACCGGAAGAAGGACAAGTCGACCCAAAGGAATCTCATTCAACCCCTTAGGAAGACTATAAATAAGAAGGAAATTCAACTCATTTGGATCATGAAGCACAAAAAGTTTGATCTGCAATAAAATAATAAGGAAATCAAGTGAAAATGACAAGGAAGCAAGGACAAAGACCTGGTGAAGTAAGGAAGGCCAAAAACTGACCTAATAATTTCCATAGCGTTGGGTGTGGAGCTTGATTATCATCATGATTCAAAGGTCTTTGATTCAAACAAATGTATACCCAGTAAGATTGTATACCCCTCCATGCGAGGGGGGGGGAACTCCCCCCCCCGCGTGGGTTCAGGGGGGCTGATCCCCCCCAGCTAGGGGGTCCGGGGGCCAGCGTTCCCCCAGCGGGGGTTCGGGGGAAACACCCCTGAAGCTAAAAATAGATGTAAAATTTCCTTGTAAAATATTGTAATTTATTTGTTAATCTGGGTCATTCATTAAGTGTATGATCTGATGGTAGAAGTTATGTTTAATTTAGGGTTTTTCACCCTAAAAGGAAACCCCTCAGTTCATATGAGGGGATTGTATGTGGCTGTGTGTGGAGTGTGTATTTTGAGTGAGAAATAGAAAGGGGGACTATGTGAGAGAGTAGAGGATATTAAAACAGATCTGCTGTAAGTTGTGTCTCTTCATTTTGTTGTATAATAGAAAGGAAGGATTGGTTGTTTCTCCGTGGATGTAGCCCGGGTTGGGTGAACCACATATATCTTTGTCTCTCTTGTTTTATATGTTTTCTGTGTTTGTATTTCTACATATTTTTATGTGTTCCATTTTTCTATAATATTTAATTCTCTAACACATGTGTGTGAAAATATAGTGTTTTAGGATAATTACAGGTTCAAAAATTGTAGGCCAAATTTACATATATGTGGTGGAGGCTAAGACCTATTTGGCACAGACTTTGAAGAAAGTTCAAACTTTGTTTACCTTGGAAAATTTCATCATGCTTGAAGGCAATCTTATTGACGGTTTGACTTGGTTCTTGGGAGGAACTTTGGATTTGGTGTTTGGGTCTTGGAAACCTCATTTTGAATTGATTATATGAAAAGAGAAGTATTCTTTGTAGGTTTTCCCCTTAGAGGGTTTTTCTCCCTGGCTTGGAGCCTTGTTGTATTCTAGAAAAGAACATATATAGGTACTAGTAGAAAAAATTCAAGAAATTATACAAGTATATAGAGGTACGAGAAAATGCAGTAATGGAGAGACAACCAAGTTTAACAAATATATTATTTATTATGTATCAAACCAAAATTTACATTGCTATGTAGACAGACATATATAGACTGATGGGACAGTTATACATGTCTAATTGTCTAAGTAATCATGTTTCTTAATATACCATTAGTTAACCTTACACAACATTACATACTTCCAACTTTACTGCGGCTAGTCAGTTGGGTCAACTAGCCATTTTCCATCAGACTAGTTGGTGAAACCTACTAGCTCCTTCAACATCCCCCCACCATTAAAGCCTTCTTCGTCTCAAATAATGGGAGAGTTGAAGTAAAACAAAAAAAAATAACAGAAATGAATTTTTACAACTTTATGTAGATAGTTTATGAAGACAAGTATTATAATGAAGAAAGATTAAATTAAAACAACCGGTGGATTGATGCAAGGAGAAAGACCTAGTGAAGAAATGAAGGTCGAAAATGACCTAATTTTTTCCACATGTGTGAAAATATAGGGTTTCTGGGCTAATTACAAGGTTAGAAATTGCAGGTCGAAGTTACAGATCTGAGGTGGAGGTTGAGACACGTTTGGAGCATACTTTGAAGAAGGTTCGATCTTTGTTGACCTTGGAAGATCTAATCTTACTTGAAGGATGTCTTGTTGAAGGGATGACTTGGTGCCTGGGAGGAACTTTGGCTTTGGTGTTTGGATCTTGGAAGTCTCATTTTGAATTGATTATAAGAATATAAGTATTCTTTCTGGGTTTTCCCTTTGTAGGGGTTTTTCCTTGGCATGGAGCCTATATATTGTGTACTTCGTCTCTTTGTGATCTTCATTGTTTTGGTGGTTGCTTGATGAAAAAGAAATATAAAGTAATAAAAGACCAAGTAATTATAAAGTAAGGAAAGTCAACTATAATATACAAAAGCCTTGATTTTCCAACATCCCAAGTACTCGGAACAATATTCTCAACCTGAAATCCCTATTGGACCTAATCTATAACGAAATAGGTAATGGTCATAAACATTAAGAAATCATGTATTATTTGTCATGCTTTACAAGAAGAATCCATCTAGCAATATTCAACTCTATGTCCTTACTATCACAAATAATTGTATAAATATTTCAAATATTTGGGGTTCCATCTCAAACCCAAAAACTATAGGAAAAATTATTGGCTCTAGTTGTACAACAAAGGCGAAGGCCATATATCACTCTAGGTCAATATATTCTTGTCTAGTGGGGGTCGATTGAGACTTATCAAGGTGGTTATAAAAATTATTCTAGTTTACTTGATGTCAATAGCTAAAATCCCTAAAGGTATCCCCTCAAAAGTAAGAAAGAAAGTTTTGGGTTTCTCTGGGATGTAACCCATCGAGCAAGTGATATTCCTTTTGTTAAATGGGAAAAATTTGAATCACCCATAAAAATTGGGGGGATTCTATTTTAAAAATAATTTTCTTTTTAATAAAGTCCTAATAGATTGAAAGCTATGGAGGCTTTCTCAAACTAAATCTCCATGGGAACGGATAATGGAGAAAAAATACCTTCACAACAAGTATTTTGAAGATTGGTTTAAAAGGAAAAATAAATCTATAAAGGGTTCCATTTTCTAAAAGGCCTTAGTGGTTGCATTTCCTTTGTTTGGTAATTGTATTGTATGGAGAGGAAGGAATGGTCATCTTGATGGGGGGAAAATGCATTGTTTACAGTCTATGGACAAATAAATCTAAAAAGGGTTACATTTTTTGAAAGGCCTTAGTGGTTGCATTTCCATTGTTAGGTAATTGGATTGTATGGAGAGGAAGGAATGGTCATCTTAGATATGATGTCCCAATTAGATGTTGAAATGGCATCAAGAAACAACACCCCATTGTGGAGCTTCTAATTTAATTTTCCCTTAATTAAATTTGGAAGCGAAATCGTAATTTCATCTCATAACAACTTGTATTAGTTAACTAAGTCAAAATGACTGAGTTAGCTTAGGAAATTCGAGTTGAGGGTTAGCGAGGATGCATGTAGATTGATTCCATGATTTAAGGGTGTTCCGTTGCAGTTATGCATGAGTTGTGATTAGTTAACTCAATTAATTGAGTTAAAATCAGTTTAACTAGTTCTAACTGAGTGATGAGCTAGTGAGAGGTCCAGTGAATTAAATATGATTTAACTCACAATGAGTGATAAATTAGTTAAATGATAATTCACTGTAAATAGTTGTTGCATGTTAGCTCCGAGGAAGACCTAGTTGAGACAGAGGTTAAAGGGAAGATGACTATCAATTTTATAATTAGAAAATTGTACATGTCAGTTATAGATTTAGTTGAAGACCTTGGATGCATTGCAAAGGCAAGGCAAGGGATTTTCCTATTTAATAGAGCATTAATTCTTCAAGGGATGTGTGAGCAAGGCAGACTGAGAAGAGGAAGAGAATTGGCTAAGTATTTGTCCAATTTTGCCTAGATCGGTGTGAGACAGTTGGTAGAGTGTCTCTTATGAGAGAAATAATTATATTGTTTCATGATCCTTGAATTTATAAAATATATAGATAGTGGGGTTTTAGGTAGCGTTCTTTCCCCAGATACATCTTATGTTGTGTGATTGATTGTCTCTTTCTCTTACTTTTTTATGTGATTGTGCGATCATGTTTTGTTTCTGAAAATTGTAGAAGGGATTCAATATCTTGTTTTAGTATATCATAAGAGAATATTGAATCCCCGTGGTTATATTTTCTACATGGTATCAGAAAGCCATGAATCACAATAAGAGGAGAATAGAGAGTTTTTTTTGATTAGTTTGGAATTTGCAGATTATTTCTTCAGTATCAAACAATAGATCAAGATTCCTTTAAATGGCTTGAGACTTGAATATGCACTCGAGGTAAATTCGATTTATATTGAATGGAAGGACAGGATAGAGGTAGTTCTTGAGGACAACAAACTGAAATATTTCATAGATGTTGATGTCCCACAACCCACAACAGCAGATGCTCAACTTATTGATGCATGGAAGAAGAATGTTGTGAAAGCGAGAAGGATCCTGTTAGAGGGAGTTCAGGACCATATTGTCTCAAGCCTCCATGGGAATGCGACTCCATATGAAATGTGGAAGGCCTTAAAAAATATGTATCAGATTAAAAGAAACCACAGGAAGTTGGCACTGAAATACAAAATCAGGAAGATCAAAATGGAAAAGGGGGAAACGATCCAGAAATACATGACCAAGTTCACCACATGTCGATATGATGTTTGAAGTGTTGGGGTCATTTTTCCCATGAATGATTTGGTGAGTCTCGCTTTTCTAAGCCTTCCCAGGAGCTAGCATAACTACCAGGATTATGCTAATGGGAGGGAGACGCTGCCAGATTAGGAGAGACTTTGGTTTGATTTGGAACAAGAAGAAATCAGGCAGAGAACCAGAGATAGATCCTCATCAAAGACTGATGATGAGGATAAATGTGATTTGGCTGGAAAGGCAAATAAAGTAAAAGGGAAGGCATCCCATTCCAAATCCGAGACCAGCAAGGCAAGCAAGAAGCGAGACTTGTCCAAGGTGAAATGTTTCAACTGTCATGAGCATGGACACTATGCCAAAAATTGACCACAAAAGAAGAACAACAAGAAGGCCTCAGGAGGAGCCACAGGTGAAGCTTTAGCTTCATAATTCGAGATGGAATTCACCCTCATCGCATGCATGGTGTCATCGATGTTGGGATCTATGTGGTACTTGGATATTGATGCCTCATTCCACATGACCGACAACAAAGAATTATTCAACAGCTTGGAGGAGAGGGTTCTCCAAATTCACATCGATATCGGTGATGACATGAGGTATATCGCTATCGAGATTGGTACAGTTTCATTCCAGAGAGAGTTAGGTAAACCCCTCATCCTAAAATATTTCATGCATGTACCCAGTTTAAATAATAATTTGGTTTATGTTGCTATGTTGGAAGATCATGGATATGATGTGATTTTCAGTGAAGGAAAGGTGTTCCTTCTTCATAAAGCCACGGGACAGGGGAAAAATATTTTTGTTGGAGTGAAGAATATTTATAAACTTGATGTGGATGACTATGAAACATCGAGCAGTAAATCTGATAAGGTGGTGAGTCGAGACATCAGTGAGTTATGGCACAAGAGGTTGGGTAATCTTCACCACAACGCTTTGAGGATCATGCAAAAAATTTCTACAGGGCTTCCAAAGGGTACACTTGTGCAAATATCCACATGCAAAGGTTGTACTATGGGGAAGTATACAAAGGCCACCTTTCACGATAAGGAAATCCAAGCAGCAACCATCCTTGAGAGAGTTCACTCAGACGTGTGTGGGCCATTCTCAATAGCTTCCATAGAAAGGCACAGGTATAATGTAATTTTTGTTGAAGATTTTTCAAGAAAGTGTTGGATTTTCTTCATGTAGAAGAAATATTAGACGTTCTCCAAGTTTTTTGAGTTCAAAGCACTTGTCAAGAAAGATACATGGAAGAAATTGAAGGTTCCAAGGACCAAAAATTGTGGGGAATACATCTCTAATGAATTCAAGAATTTCTGCGCCTCAAAAGGAATTTGAAGAGAATTTATTTCACCTCATAACCCACAAAAGAATGCGGTTGCAGAGAGAAAGAACATAACTATTATGGGAGCAACATGAGCTATGTTGCATGATCAAGGCCTACCATTTCATATGTGGGCAGAGGCATGCAATACAAAAATATTTTTGCAGAACAGATGTCCTCATCGGATACTTGGGATGAGTACACGAGAGGATGGTTTTTAGGTAAGAATCTAGATGTTTCATATTTTAAAATTTTTGGTTCATCTATCTATTTCCATGTGACCAAATATGTTAGGAAGAAGCTTGAGCCAACAACAGATTTGGGGATATTTGTGGGGTATACTGATACACCTCATAAATATCGGGTGTACGTTTCAGCACATCGAATGATAGTGGTCAGAATAGGTGTGAAGTTTGATGAAGATAAAGCCATGTGATTATCCCTTGAGAGGGAGCATGAGTTGCATGCAGTTGAGGAGATCTTAGCTCCAAAGGATGAACCTCAGGATGTGGAGTAGCAACAAGTAGAGGAACAGAGAGTGGTAGAAACCACTGATGCTGAGCCATCCACTAGAGATGGAAGGAAGTTCACTAGAGAGGCTGATATATTATTGTTGGATGTGAGAGAGAATGTGGGAACACCCACATCACAGCGCATGCAGAGAAGGTCCCCAAAGAGGTACACTGGATACATGGCTCTTATGAGTAGAGGTATTGATATAGAACCATAATATTTTTAGGAAATAGTGAAGCAGCCAGTATGTGTTGATGCCATGGTTGAGGAGTATGACTCCATTATCAGGAAAAATGCATGGGAAGTTGTCCCAAGACTAGTGAGGAAGTCAGTGGTAGGCTCTAGATGGGTCTACAAGGTGAAGCAGGCAGCAGATGGGAGTGTGGAGAAACACAAGGCTATATTTGTGGCTAGAGGGTTCTCTCAGTTGGAGGGGATTGACTGTGATGATACTTTTGCACCAGTCGCAAGGTACTCATCCATTAGATCCATCCTTTCACTCTCTCCACAGATGGGATGGCAGATACATCAGATGGATGTAAAGACAACCTTTCTTAATGGAGTTATTTAGGAAGAAGTGTACATTGAGCAACCAGAAGGTTTTGAGACCATAGATAGGGACTCACATGTGTGCAGACTCAAGAGATCATTGTATGGGCTAAATCAAGCACCCTGTGCTTCATACACCATGATTGAAAACTATTTCACTGGGTTGGGCGTCACGAATATTGATGCGGATGAGAACCTATATAATATTATGGTTGATGGTAAGATTTTGATTATTATACTTTATGTTGATGATATAATACTAACAGGCAATGAGCATCTCATAAAATATTGCAAAGATGATCTTGCAAGAGAGTTTGAGATGAAGGATATGGGGCTCTTGCACTATTTCCTTGGATTGGAAATATGGAAAAGAGATGGGGAGCTATTTGTATCTCAGGGAAAGTATGCCAAGGAGATTCTGAGTAAGTTCCACATGGAGGGAAGAAAACCCATGGAGACTCCTCTTGCAAGAAACTGGAGGAAGGAGGATGCTACTCAGGTGAAGTAGTGGATGCTACTGTTTACAAGAAGCTGGTGGGTTCACTCATGTATTTGGTGAACACTTAACTTTAAATATGCTACGTAGTTAACCATCTGAGCCAAGATATGGTTAATATGACCAAGATATTTTGGAAGGCATGGAAGCATGTGTTGATATATATCAAGGGCACTATTGAATATGTATTATAGTACATATGGACAAAGGGAGTGAAGCTTCAAGGCCTCACCAATGTAGATTGGGTTGGGAGTCCATACGACTGTAAGAGCACATCAAGAGGTATCTTCAACATAGGATCAATATAAATTTCTTGGTACAATAGGAAAAAACAATCAGTTTCACTCAACTCAGTAGAGGCGGAGTACATGGCAGTCAGTCAGGCTGCATGCGAGGCCATCTAGATGAGGAATGTACTTGTTGGTTTGTTTCGTCAGCAGATGGATCCGACATTGATACATTGTGATAACTAGAGTTGCATCAAACTCTCGGTTAATCCATTATTCCGTGATAGGTCCAAGCATATTGATATCTGGTATCACTATCTCAAATATTGTGTTCAGAGGAGTGTTGGAGAATTAATCTCAACCACTGTGTTAAATACACTGACAACAGCCATACCTCAGTGAATGTTTTGCAAGTTGCGGATAGTGTTTGCAGTCAAGGAAATCACATAAATGAAGTTTTGAGTAGAGTACACTTTACCCACTTTGCAATAGAGTAAATTAATTAAAAGTAAAATTTAAATTTATTAATGGTTAGTAGAAAGTCATGGGAAAACATTTAGTCATCCACAAAGTTACGAAAATGATGTTCGCCCATCCCGCTGTATTAAATTTTGTCTGTCATGTATTAATGTATTTGATTTTTATTTTTTGAATTAACAAGAAATAATAGGTTGAATGAAGTGTGGTGGATGAAAGCCTGAGAGGTCTGTGGAGAAAATTATGGAGAAAATTTTTGTGGGTGCGTTAAAACAATAATTACTAGTTTTTAGAGATAATTACTCTGCAACTCTTGTAAAGTGTAAATTTCCGTAAGAATTTGGTTTTTACTTGGTGAAGGAGCTTAAACCTCCATTTTTTGAATTTATTTCATGTTTATGAAGTTATAATCTAAATTCTTGTTTGTTGCGATATGGTTTTGGAAATTTCAAGTGTAATTTTTACTGCAACCACTGTGTATTACTCTGTTCTACCATGAGTAATTTGTTTGGTTTCATTTTCTCCATTATAGTTGAGAAAGTAATCTAGGTGGATATTGGTGGCCACCCACCTATTCCATTTGGACCCCCACCATCAGTTCTTTCATTTTTTCAGTTTCAGCACAACTTACTATTTTTAGCGGTTTTTCGGGTCCTGAATTTTCGGAGTCGTTTTGAGGCCCTAAACAACATTTTTTGGGAAAATTGGGAGCAACATGGAACTTCCTTCGATGTTTCTCATGTTAAAGGTTGTATTCCTCAGATAGATATTTCTTACGAGGTATTGAGCGCATCAAACAGAGATCATATGCCAAATTTACGTCCCCGGGAAGTTGATGTACCAATTTATCCAAACGGGGCCTATAGTTTTGGTGCTTCATCTCCTAGGGTTATTTTTTTTGGATGTTTAGGGTTTTCCATTGATTCTCAACAATAAATAAGCCTTCAAGACTCATTTTAACACATTTTAGAGGCCTGTAGTTTCCACATCTCTTCTCATAGATAAGCTACCAACACCCTAGCAAGTTTATTTCCATTCTGTCAGTAAGCATATTTCAGTTATTTGTTATTAATGAAATGAAGTCTTATTTCCATTGCATCTCTTCTTTTATGTGTATTTATGTATTTCATTACGTTCCTGCATAAATCTAGATAAGTGGTATCAAAGCGGTATGCTCTTTCTCTATTTTACTTTGCATGTCCCCAACGAGGTCAGGGTATAAGGAGTTAGGACTCGATTTGGTTGAACCCTTGCTAGATCAGGCTCAAAAACCCCAAAGACATCCCATGGCGGAAGAAAATAAATATGAGGGAGCAGGAGATCCTATCAAAATATTGCTCAAGGAGGCCCTCGAGAAACAAAGGAACGCGATGATGGATAACTTTTCCCAGATCCTTCAATGACTACCCACCAGCGACACATCTACATCTAGCAACCACTCTAGAGGCACCACTCCTTTCAAAGTACAAGTAAAATTTGAAATTCATGTATTTGAAGGCCAGATAGATGCAAATGATGTAGATAGATGGTTGAATTTTCTGGAAAGGTATTTCTCAGTTCATGATTTCTCCGACAGAGAAAAGATTATTTTTGCACTCCTCAAAGCCGCCGCCCATGTCAAAGATTAGTGGGAAACCTACTGTGAACAAAAGGACCTGAGGGAACCCTCACTATTCTCGGCCGCACCCACTTGGAATTCCTTCCAAGATGGCATCAAGGAACAATATTACCTCATGGGGAGCTATGAGGACAAGTACATCCAATGGACCACTCTGCGGCAGCAAAGGGATCAAGATGTACACGAACTAACGAATTTGTTCCATACCCTGAGCACAAAATTGGGTATTAAATATTCAAAGATACATTTGGTGCTCAAGTACCACAGCTGTTTTCATAGATACATTCAGGAGGAAATTGAGTTCCTTGACATTACCTCGCTTGGCATAATATATCGCTATGCCACCAAGATCGAGCATAAATTTAAGCAGAAGAAGCGAGACTTTGGGTCCGTGAATCCGAGACCAAGGAAAGGCGCCCCTGAACTGTAGAAAAAGGGGAAAATCCAAAGCGGGGTGACTCAGAAAAAAAATGAAAAATCCAAATAAGGGCACGGGAAAGTGGTGCAAATTTCATAACATCCCCACTGACAACACAAACGAATGTCAAGCCAAATAGTCGCTGGTAGCCGAACTGAAGGCACCTGAATGAGATGCATATCCTGATCTTGAATCATAACCAAAAAAGGGCGATGAAAAATGGAAGGATATCATTGATGCATATCCCAATGCCATTGTTGCCACCACCAAGCACCAAAGTGAGGATCTTGAGGATCCAGAGGAGGGGGAGCGCCTATTCCATTCACAGATGTGGGTGAAGGGTTCTCCAATGCACTTTCTTGTCGATGGCGGAAGCCAAAAGAACCTCATTTTAGTATAGGTTATGAAGAGGCTTGACCTACTCACCATAGCACACACGCAGTCGTATACCATTGGGTGGTTTCACCAAGGAAGAGATCTCCTCGTCCGCCAGCAGTGCCGCCTTTCGTACAACATCAAGCCATTCACAGATGAGGTACTATGTGATTTTGCTCCTCTTGATGTGTCTGATGTACTATTAGGCCAACCATACTTATGGAAACAACATGTTGTGTATGAGTCTAGGCCTTGTTCTTTTTTTATTACTTTGGGAAATAAATTGTACAGGATATCGGAGGTAGTATCGCCTCCTGCCATCACTTTGACTACTGGAAAAGAAAGCAGTAAGCTTGTTTCCCAAACTAGTAAATTTATTTTCATTACAATTCGCACACAAGGCAAGAAGAAAATTGTGGCCACAGCCTCGAAATAGGTCTCCCCTGCACATCAGCAGCATATGGACAAAGTCGTGGAGGACTATGAGGACATTTTATCCTCACCCACAGAGGTTCCTCTACATTGTTAGGTCAAGCACTCCATTGATCTGACCCCAAGCACACTGTCGCCTGATGTTGCTATACCTCATGTGACCAAACAGAAATAATCCACACATGTACTATCTGAGGCTGATAAAGAAACCAAATTTATTGAATGCATCAAGCATGTCTTCCAGCAGGTCCATGACATCTCCGACAAATTCAATACCAAGTTTAGCAGAATTTGCCTCATCTCATGGAGGAACTCAACGCAATGGGGACCATTTCTTCCTAAGGGGGGAGGAATGATCCAGGTGGATATTGGTGGCCACCCACCTATTCCATTTGGATCCCCACCATCAGTTCTTTCAGTTTTTCAGTTTCATCACAACTTACTATTTTTAGTAGTTTTTCGGGTCTTGAACTTCCAGAGCCATTTTGAGGCCCTAAACAATGTTTTTTGGGAAAAATGGGTGGCCCATAGTTTTGGTGCTTCATCTCCTAGGGTTAGTTTTTTGGATGTTTAGGGTTTTCCATTTCTTCTCAACAATAAATAGTCTGTCGAGCCTCATTGTAACACAGTTCAGAGGCATGTAGTCGTCACATCTATCCTCAGAGATAAGCTACCAACGCCCTAGCTAGTTTATTTTCATTCTGTCTGTAAGCATATTTCAGTTTGTTATTAATGAAATGAATTCTTGTTTCCACTACATCTCTACTTTTATGTGTATTTATGTATTTAATTGTGTTCCTGCATAAATCTGGATCAACAAGTCAACTCATTTTAATCTATACCACTCTGTATTAAAAGGAAGTCTCATATGATTTAATCTGTGCAACTACATTGTCTGGATTACCATCTTTCCGCAACTCTGTGTGTGTATTTTTTTCTCTTTAAAAAAAATTTAACATGGTATCAGAGCGGGTTTAAAGTTTTCTTACTGCAAGTGTTTTTACTGAGGATTTAAAAGGTGTTCTGTATTTTTTTTTGGAGTGTATTCATGAACAAGGGGAATTTTTTTTACACTGTGAGAATTTGTAATATCCCAAAAGGGAGAATGTAGTAATACTAAAACACAATATAAGAATCGCAGAAAAGTAAACAATAAATCTAAATACACATTAGAACGCATAGAAATAGCTGAGCCATTTTATTATGTGGAGGTGGAAACCAGTACAATAATGCTCAAAATATGAGACACTCAAGCCAAAGAGATGGCCTAGAATGACCCTGAAATCATCCCACAACAGGGACTACTTAACTGTTGGATTGTTGGAAGGTTAAACTGTGATGTACCTGCTGCAACTCTTGGGACTGCAACTACCAGAAAGATAGAAAGTTAGATCTAGGCAGTTCGGGAGCTCCAATGATGCTGAAAATTTAGATCCAGGCTCTATGAAAGATACCCAAGATAACCCAGAAAGGATTTTCCAGATCTATTAATCTAGAGAAATCACCCTCTTAGGGCTTCACATATATGCTGTTGGGTATGCAAATTTGCTGCATGAACTAGAGATATGATGGTTGTAGTGATGTGAAATCATCTCTATGCAAGAAGGGCTGATCCCTTCACTAGATCATTGGGCTAAAATCTCAAGATCTAGCTCCTCCAATATCCTCCACTGAAAATAGTTGTTGAATGATCAACAACTTCAGAAAATTGCGCTGTAAGAGAGGGAGGCTCAATAGCCTATTGCTAGATATGTCAAATCAGCTCTTGAATGATGGAAACACTGAAAACAAAGTGAGGAGATGGTTCCTCATAGGATTTCTAGCTAAAATGTTGAAAACTTCCTTCCTCCAATAGATCTACAAGACTGCATTGTACAATCCTTGAGGGGGCTGCTACTGCATGGAGGTAAAACACAGTGGCCTGAATGCCGGATATAGATCTACTACTCCTGAGAGGTTGAATGTGAATAAAAAGGTGAAGAATGAATCCTCCACCAGTTTGCTAGCTGAAATGTTAGAAACGACCTCCTGAAGATGGCACCAATGCCTGATAAGGAATAAAGTCCAATAGAAAACCTTCCTAGAGTAGGCACTCAAAGTCCCCCTTGGGTAAGGGTGGGATTTACGTTCGGAAACACCTTGTGCTAAACAACAATGAAGACTTAGCTAAACACCATAAGCATGCATAGAAATGTCCAAAGGCAAATCCAGATCTAAACAGATCAAAGATAATAATCCAAATCTAAAATCTCCTTCTATTATGCCTTCACCTTCATTATATAGATTGTGAGCCTCCCATAGCCTAGGCCCACCTCTAAATTGTGTTGTACATGTGGACATAAGTCTCCATGGTTGACTACGTTCCATGTCCTCCATCATGTCTACATGTGATGATCAACCTCTCCATCATGTGTGCATTAATTGCATCACTTCCTCCACTACTTATCATAAGTGCTTTATGATCCTACTTTGAATGCACTATGATCTTAGTTGATCAATTCTAAGATCCTCATGATTTTAAATTTAAGATCCATGATCTTATTTGACTGTTTCATCCTCCATGATCTATCTCATTAATGAGACACGATCTCCACTTCTTTCACATTAAGAAGCTACTCCACTACTACATGATTTAGATCTAGATTTAGAATATCCACATACACACATGAAAAGTGGATTGTATTATCCTTGGGGTTTATGGGTCCCTCCACCCTCTTATTTAATTAATTAATTATGAAAATTAAGAACTTTAATATTCCAATTATCTTGTGGAGAATTGGAAATATTACAGTCCTCCCCGAAAAAATGTTGCTTGTCCTCAAGAAATTGCAAAAATAGATGCTAGAGCAGTCTGCCCCCCTCCAAATGGAATCCACACAAGGAATGTCTCCCAATTTTCTGCAATATGTCATGCATGCCCAACACAAAATTTGTCTCTCTAGAATATCTAGAGTGACCTCTAACTGTGTAGCTAGATGTCCCTCCTCAATCATGAAGCTCCAAGTGACAACCATAAGCTGTCCAACATCCTCCATAATACATGAGATACATAAAGATAGATGGTTCCTTCCACCAAAGGAAAGCTCCAACTCACAAAGTATACCTCCATCCCATGCTACATGAAGTAAAAAGAGGCTCTCCATGCCTCCATCCTTAGCCATGTTGGCCTTGTTGGATCCATGCATCATTCCAACATTGTGAAAAAGAAGAAGTAGAGACATATGGGTAGATAAAGATGTCAAACAATATTCTCCCAATAGTAACCAACGCAACAATTCTCCCTACTGCCACACCACACCATCAAAATACCAAGTATGGTGTCCATACTCTCCAAGTAAGAGCCATCGGAGGAATTCTTCTTGTTGCCATCCTCCAACATTATCATGCAAAATAGGGGAGTATGTAGGACCAAATTCCCCCAATAAAAGCCAAAGCAACAACATCTATTGTTTCCTCTTCACATCATCATGTGAATCATGGAGAAAAAACAACATATTGAAGGACATATGAAATGTCATATCAGCCCAATACAAACAAACTCCATTATCACACATCATGAGATTATTATTCCATATTACAAACAATACAAAACACATAAACATGGGAGATGTCATGTGATGGCCAAACTCTCTCAGCCAAAGTGAACATGCCTTCCTCTACTTCATTCTGTCATTGATACATAAGGCATCATCTAAAGAAATATGAGCTATTGGGTGGTAACCATACTCACCCAAGAGTAGTCAGTGCAGCCATGCCTCCTTCATTACATGAGTGTTGTACAAGGCATGGATCATGAAAATATGTGATGTTGGGTAGTAACCATACTCACCGAAGAGAAACCAATGCATCCATGCTTCTTGCTAGACTATCTCATAGTTCTGCAAGAGGTTTGGCAACCCCTTTCTCCACATCATCAACCATTCATCCCCATGAGGATGATGGATCTCATTCTACAAAAGCTTGGTATCCTCCCATTGTACAACACCAACCCCCTCAAATTGTTGAAGAAATTTTCACTCCATGATATTTTGAGGTGCACCTCCAATGAGATCTCTCCATGAGATTCTCTTCTCATCAATGGCCCTCCAAAACCAATAAGGTTCTGGATTTGCTGTAGGTATAAATTTCTCTTTGAATAGTGAGATGATCATTGAGAAAGAGTCATCTTGAAAGGGGAAAATACTACCCATCTCAATATGTCTACCATCTATCATCCTTTTCTCCATTGCTTCATGGGTGAAGCTGCCTTCCAAATGCTCCAAGAATAATGGGGCCCTCTTATCATCACTTCTACTAAGTGTTACACTAAAATTTGTCACCATGACGTTTTAATATCTATATGGGTTCATCATTACTCATACAATACTCCCTTAGAAGTCTACAACCCCAAGTTCCTAAAATCAAGCCTTGAATTTGAGAGAAAATCTTATAAAAGTCATAAAAACACTTGTACCGCACTTTCTCTTAGCATTACCTATGGTACCGCATCTGTTTGTTCTATATCCTATGGAGATGACCACACTTTTTCTTCATTAAAGGTGCAGACCCTTGTAAAAGGTAAAGTGAAGGCATAAGTAAAATCTAGAAGCCCAGCTGGATGAATCTGGAAGCTTCTAGAAGTCCTGATGATGAACCACACTGGTTGGTTCGAAACGCGTCGACATAAATGTACATTATGTGATTTTCATCGAAAATTATTACAAGCAATTATCTGGTCGAAAGTTCACCCCTTTCATGTACATTCATCCCTCCATTAAAGGGGCCTACTCCTTGGTATGTGGAATTTAATCCCTTGGAAAGAGGATTCTATCCCCTCTTATTTGGAGCTGCAACCTCTTCTCTTTTGCTATAAATTGAGGCCATAGTTCAACCTCAAGGGGAGTTAGGCTTTGGGATTTTTGAGGAGAATTGCTAGAGAAACTCAGACTCTCTTAACTGATCATCATATGAGAATTATTACACACTCATGTGTATGTTAGCCGAGAGAGTGCAGAGGCTTGTCAGAGTAGAGGAAAACGCTTGTTCCAGACCCCAGAAGGACCTGTACAACATCAAGGTGAACACGGTTGTAAGGCTCCTTTTTAATTTAAAGATAATACAAATGGATCATGTTTTCTCAATGATTTGTTTATTTAAATGACTTATTTCTTGAATTCCTTGATCATCAAGATAGATTTATGAATTATGAATTAGTCTATTATGTAGGTGCTTTTGATTCTTTCATGTCTGTGATTACAGATCCCGAAAGGTGACTTCTTTGAAATGAAATGAAAGAGGATTACGATTAGCACTGGACTACAGGTAAGTCCTAAATCCTTCATATAGATAATTCTAAATCATACATAATCTAGAGAAATTAGTTTACGTTTGTCTGTTTGTTTCTAGCTATTCATAGTATACTAGGGAGATCTGTCTTGTCTGCAAGAACGATTTATCCACCTAACAAAATCTCCATCTATGCGCTCTAGCAATTTACGCTTGGGGGGCATTAAAACTAATCTCAAGCATGAATTTTCCTTTGTTTCAAGCTTGTGTAAAAATGAAATAAACCATCCTCAAGAAAATTTTTCTACGTTTCAAGCTTGTGTAAAAATGAAACCACTCTCAAGCAAAGTTTTCTTTGTTTCAAGCTTGTGTAAAAATGAAACTTATCTTGAGTCCATTTCGGTTATTATTTTCAAGACTCATTAAACTCATGAAAATCCCAATATTATTTTGCTATCTTTCATTCTCGTAAAACATATGAAGATGCGAGTTCTTTCCGTCTTTTCCTGCTCGTTAATTAAATTGAAAGTCAACCATATGAGTACATTTTTTATCACTTTTTCGAACTTGTTAAAACTTATGAAAAAGCCAAACCATATGAGTACATTTTTATCACTTTTTCGAACTTGTTAAAACTTACATAAAGTGAAAGCCATGAGTACATTTTTATCCCTTTTTCGAACTCATTTAAAATTACGAAAAAGCGAAGCCAAATGAGTATACTTTTATCACTTTTTCGGGCTCTTGAAAATTACAAAAAAGCGAAACCCTGGAGTCCTCTTTTAAGCCCTTTTCAGACTCTCTAAACATGAAAAGATTGCCGAGTACTTGACTATTCGAACTTGTTAAAGGAAATGAACAGTCGTCCCTTCAGTATAAGTTTACCCCTTTTCCAGACTGAAATGGACTATTTACGAAAAAGGTATACATTGACTAATCGTCGTCAATAGAGTTCTCTCCTGTATTATTTTATCATTTTTCAGGCTTGAGAGATTAAATTTACGAAAAAGTACACCCACGGAGTTTCCTTAAGTTTTTCTTCTGACTCCCTATAAAAACTGAAAAACACCGAGTTTCTCCTATACTAGACTTGTTAAAACTTAACAGTAAAGGACCTGTCGATTACAAACAGGAACGAACCACTCCTTCTTAGGGTTATATTTTATACTAAGTTGGACTTATCCGAAGGATGAGCTTATATAACAAGAAAATGTTATCCTCCTCAAGCTTGTCAAAAATAAAGAGGTACTTGCCAGAAATAGTGGGGGAAAAAGAGAGAAAATGAATCCAGTTGTTAAACTTTGTTTAAAAGAAGTATACCACTCTTTAACACGACACTTTTGTCACACTTCTAGCTGGGTTGGGAAAATCTATTGCCTATCAGTTAATCAAACCATATTGAAAGTCTTCAGCCGGTTTCTAGGTATTAGCTTAGGTCAATTGTCACCAAACCATCTGCAGTGTTGTTATGTGTTCAAGAGGACAGTTCAAACAAACCATTCATTTGCAAACATTTGTCTCCATTCGCGTTGACCATCCCTGAGTCAGTCCTTGCAAAATATTTCTTAAAAACTTGATCTAATGGTTTTGTGTCGTGGGCTTTCCTACGACAGATCACTTTCTATTGACGACAGCTCATCATCTAGGAAGTTGATCTAGAATCCTTCAGTACCTTGGAATCTGCATGCCTTAATGGCAGGTTTCTCACCTTCGATGACAGGTTGCATCATTGACCTTCGATCGAACGATTCCGTGAAGTGTTCGACTTCAAATCATTTATTCACATTTCATGGATTGTACTGAGTACTTTGAGAGCCATTATCATCATTTGTGGTTTCTCTCACACTTGTTAACAATTCACATCATTGACTGGTAATCAAGTGGTTTCTACCATGTTCGACTTCGACACAATCAATCACATGGATAGAATCGTACTAGTTCGGGAAGAGAAAATCAAGACCCTGGATCTAGTTTCCACCATCTAGTCTGCGAGGAGTTTTATGATTCATTATGCAGTAGAATATTCATAATATATGGTTGCGTCCATACTGCGTCTACACTATTGATGTGATATTAAGATCATTTCTATATCAGAACAATTTTTAGTTAGTTTTAATCTGAGTATGGGAATGCCTACCTCAGCGATGATATACATATATATATGTTTGACATTGAATGTTTTTACAGGATTCCAACTGGGGTGTCCACAAGCTAATCCTTGAAATGATAAAGCACTTCACTCTTCGAATTATCTTAGGCTTCGCACTTTAGGGGGAAATCTGTTACACTAAAATTTGTCACCATGAAGTTTTACTGTTTATATGGGTTCATCATTACTCATAAAATACTCCCTTAGATGTCTACAACCCCAAGTTCCTAAAATCAAGCCTTGAATTTGAGAGAAAAGCCTATAAAAGTCATAAAAACACTTGTACCGCACTTTCTCTTAGTATTGCCTGTGGTACTGTATCTGTTTTTTCTATAGCCTATGGAGCCGACTGCAATTTTTCTTCATTAAAGGTGCGGACCCCTGTAAAAGGTAAAGTGAAGGTGGAAGTAAAATCTAGAAGCCAGCTGGTTAAATCTGGAAGCTTCTAGAAGCAATTATCTGATCGAAATTTTGCCCCTTTCATGTACATTCATCCCTCCATTAAAGGGGCCTACTCCTTGGTATGTGGAACTTAATCCCTTAGAAAGAGGATTCTATCCCCTCTTATTTGGAGTTGCAACCTCTTCTCTTTTGCTATAAATTGAGGCCATAGTTTAGCCTCAAGGGGAGTTAGGCTTTGGGATTTTTTCAGGAGAATTGCTGGAGAAACTCAGACCCTCTTAACTGATCATCATATAAGAATGATTACACACTCATGTGTATGTTAGCCAAGAGAGTGAAAAGGCTTGTCAGAGTAGAGGAAAACGCTTGTTTCGGACCCCGAAAGGACCTATACAACATCAAGGTGAACACTATTGTAAGGATCCTTTTTCATTTAAATATAATACAAATGGATCCTGTTTTCTCAATGAGCTGTTTATTTAAATGATTTATTTCTTGAATTCCTTGATCATCAAGATAGATTTATGATTTATGAATTAGTCTATTATGCAGGTGCTTTTGATTCTTTCATGTCTGTGATTATAGATCCCGAAAGGTGACTTATTTGAAACGACAAGAAAGAAGATTACGATCAGCACTGGACTATAGGTAAGTCCTAAATCCTTCATTATAGATAATTATAAATTAGACATAATCTAGAGAAAGTAGTTTACATTTGTCTATTTGTTTCTAGATATCTGTAGGATACTAGGGAGATCTGTCTTGTCCGCAAGAATGATTTATCCGCCTAACACTAAGTGACAACATTGTACATCTGCAATGTGATACATGTGTTGTCTCATAGTAAGGCACAATGTTGAACTCATAGCCAGCCATTGTACAGAATAGGATCATGCTCATCCCATATTCTGATACTCTACACTTCAACTCAAAGGGTTGAATGTAGCTCAACAATGATGAACTGGGATAACTCTTCATCTCCTCCTTAATCAACTCAAGGGTCCTCTGCGCAGTGATATGTTGCTGCTCCAAATCTGCATGTTGTTCTAATCCTTGGTCATGAAATATCCCTGATGGCATGTCCCCATAAGTTTCAATAAGAGGTAGTGAAACAATATGAGATGAAAGTGGTTGCATACCTTGGATCAACTGATGTGTGGGAACCTCTTGCAAGACCACAAGAGTTCCTCCAACTGGAACAATAGTCTTTCCAACTACTGGTAAGAGTGATGGCTGCTCTTCTACAAGTGTACTAGCGCTGGTATCTATCTCCTCCTCATAATTCATCTCAAGAATCATGCATGGGGCTCCAAATGTCAAGAACTCAAGGCCATATTGCAAATATGCAAGTGATCCTCCTCTTGATGTAAGTACATCTGCAGCTGGTGGTGGTAAAGGCTCCTCCTCCTGAGTGATAATGAGGAAATATTCTTTGGGATATTCATGCAATATATCCTTGATGATGGGAGATTTCACTATGTTAGATGTATCTAGTTTCTTTATACCATATCTCTTCTTCAGTCTTTGAATAAAATATGCATAAGCAGACACTTTCATGTGTGACAACTGACTGAACCACCAATATCTTGATTCACCTTCTAGGTGCAGCACTGCAAAATCCACAGCCTCTCTTTCTGATATAGGATATTTCAGAAATAAGGTAGCAAATTCTTCCCTCAAAGCCCTCAATGTTCTTGTGGAAGATCCATCAAATGTAGGTAAGAAGAATCTATGCCTCTTTCTTCTATTTCTGCTTCTGGATCTCCTCTCTTCTTTGAATTGTAAAAATCGTTGGAGAGAGAGATTCTCCTTCAAAGATGTAGGTTGTGCTTTGTATTCAGACAGATATTTAATTAGGGTCTCATGCCCCAAGTCTTTCACATATTCAAACCATTCCTCTTTCTCATCAAAGAAATTGGATCTAGTGGAATACTGTGAAGCTCTTTGCTTCTCCGGTTTCTGCTTCTACTAATAGGAAGTGCTGGGACCTTCCTCATCAAATATCCTTCTTGGATCCTCCTTTTTCCTTTCTCTCTTCATTTTTTTCACCTATTTGGAGATATATTACATGTATCTAAAGAGAAGAGTGGAAAAAATGTAATCTTCCTTCATGACAGATATCTTCTATCTGCTTCTTCTTTTGATGCAAAAGATGAAGTGTCTACAAGTTGAGCCAAATATGATGCTCTGATACCACTGTAATATCCCAAAATGGAATAATGAATTGATAGAAAACACAATAGTTTAACAACATAAAAGCAAACAATTAATCTAAATACACATCAGAATGCACATAAATAGCTGAGCCATTTTATTATGTGGAAGTGGATAAACTTGTACAACAGTGCTCAAAATATGAGACACTCAAGCCAAAGAGATGGCCTAGAATGACCCTAAAATGATCCCACAAGAGGGACTACGTAATTTCTGGACTTCTGGAAGGTAAAATGCGCTATCCCTACTGCAACTATTGGGACTGTAACTACCAAAAAGATAGAAATTTAGATCTAGGAATTTTGGGAGCTCTGATGATGCTGAAACTTTAGATCCGGGCTCTATGATGGATACCCAAGATAACCCAGAAAGGATTTTCCGTATCTATCAATCTAGAGAAATCACCTTCTTAGGGCTTCACATATATGCTGTTGGGTATCCATATTTGCTGCATGAACTGAATATATGATGTTTTCAATGATGTGCAATCAACTCTACGCAAAAAGGGTTGATCCCTTCACTATATCCTTGGGCTAAAATATCAAGAGCTAGCCTCTCCAATCTCATCCACTGAAAATAGCTGCTGAATGATCAACAACTTTAGAAACCTACGTTGTAAGAGAGGGAGGCTCAATAGCCTACTGCTAGATATTTCAAATCAACTCCCGAATGATGGAAACACTGAAACCAAAGTGAGGAGATGGTTCCTCACATGATTTCCAACTGAAATGCAGAAAAATTCCTTCCTCCAATAGATCTACAAGACTGCACTGTGCAATCCTTGAGGGGACTGCTGCTGCATGGAGGTAAAACATAGTGGCCTGAATGCCAGATATAGATCTGCTACTCCTGAAAGGCTGAAAGTGAAGAACAAGGTGAAGGATGAATCCTCCACCGGTTTCCTAGATGAAATTCTAGAAACGACCTCCTGAAGGTGGCACCAATTCCTGATAAGGAATAAATCCCAATAGAAAACCTTCCCATAGTAGGCACTCAAAGTCCCCCGTGGGCAAGGGTGGGATTTCCGCTCAGAAACAACTTGTGCTAAACAACACTGCAGACTTAGCAAAACAACATAAGTATGCATAGAAATGTCCTAAGACAAATCCATATCTAAACGGATCATAGATAATAATCCAAGTCTAAAATCTCCTTCTATTGTTCCTTCACCTTCATTATATAGATTGTGAGACTCCCATAGCCTAGGCCCACCTCTAAATTGTGTTGTACATGTGAACATAAGTCTCCATGGTTGACTGTGTTGTTTCTCTGTGTCCTCCATCATGTCTACATGTGATGATCAACCTCTCCATCATGTGTCCATTAATTGCATCACTTCCTCCACTACTTATAATAAGTGCTTTATGATCTTACTTTGAATGAACTATGATATTAGTTGACCTCTTCTAAGATCCTCATGATTTTACATTTAAGATCCATGATCTTATTTGATTGTTTCATCCTCCATGATCTATCTCATTAATGAGACATGATATCCACTTCTTCCACATTAAGAAGATCTCGATCATTGATATCTGGATCTAGAATATCCACATACACACATCAAAAGTGGATTTTATTTATATTTTTGGTTTATGGATCCCTCCACCCTCTTATTTACTTAATTAATTATGAAAATTAAGAACTTTAATATTCCAATTATCTTGTGGAAAATTGGGAATATTACAATTTTTTTTTTTACACAGTGAAAATGGCAGCAACAAGCACAACCTTGACCAATCCACAAATACCTTAGTTCAATGGAAAAAATTACGACCATTGGGCTATAACAATGAAGGTTCTGTTTTCCTCACAAAAAAAATGGGAATTGGTGGAGAATGGTTTCCAAGAACCAACAGATGCAATAACATACAATGCTTTGACACAAGAAGGAAAGGATTTGTTGAGAGATGATAGGAAGGAATCCAAAGCCCTCTTCTACATTTTTCAAGCAGTTCATGAAAGTATATTCCCAAGGATTGCGGCAGAAACAAAGTCCAAGGAAGTATGGGATACCCTCTAGATAGCCTACCAAAGCATGGAAAAGGTGAAGACAACAAAAATACAAATGTTGAGAAGAGATTTTGAGACAATTTGTATGAAAGGTTCTGAGAATGTAGACTCATTTTTTACACATTTAATTGGGTTGGTTACTCAAATCAGGTCTCATGGTGAGACACTTGAGGTAAGGAGAATAGTTGAAAAAGTTTTGAGAAGTCTTCCAGTAAGGTTTGATGCCATAGTTGTGGCCATAGAAGAGACAAAAGATCTCTCACAATTTTCAATGCATGAGATTCATGCATCACTGATGTCTCATGAGCATAGGTTGAACAGAGCAAAAAAATCATCATTGGAGCATGCCTTCAAGATACAAATTTAATTTAGTCAAGGTAGAGGTCGAGGAAGAAAAAATTATAGAGGAAGAGGCAGAAGCCCACACAGAGGTGGAAGAAGCATCCTTCAAGTTCAAGTGGAAGGGGCAGCAATCAAAATCCAAGTCAAGGCCCAAGCCAACATCAAGCACAAGGTCAAAGGTATGATAAATCTCAAGTTCAATGTCATTATTGTAAGAAGTATGGTCATTATGAAAATGAATGTAGAAAGAAGCAATATGAAATAAGTAGAAAACCAAGTGAAATCTTCATAAAGGAAAATCAGAACCATGATAACATGTTTTTAGCTTGTAATGTAGCACAAGAAAAACAAGGATATGTATGGTTTCTAGATTCAGGGTGTAGTAAACACATGACAGGGAACATAGAAATTTTTTCCAATCTAGATGAAAGTCTGAAATCTGAAGTGACATTAGGGATTGAGGAAAGTCTCGGTCATGGGAAAAGGAAGAGTATACATTCTAACAAATAAGGGAGAGAAGAAGTATATTTCAGATGTTTATTTTGTTCCTGGTTTGAAGCACAACCTCATAAGCATTGGACATCTCATGCAAAAGGGCTACAATGTATCTTTCAAAATAATGTGTACACAATTTTTGATAAGTCTCCAAGTAGACATTTGATTGCAAAATTTCATATGACAAACAATAAAATGTTTCCTCTCCAGTTAAAATCAAACTTGAAGGAAGAAGGTGCTCAAGCAAAACTATCAAGGAATTCACAAAATAATGAAAGAAAAGTTGCAGTTGTCACATAGGTAGACTTTCAAGCAGAGGTCAAAGATGAAATTTGGTTATGGCATTTGAGATTTGGTCATCTCAACTTTGGAGGTTTGAATTTTTTGCATAGGAAAGGTATAGTGAAAGGAGTGCCACCCATAGAAAAATCGGACAATGAATGTGAAGGATGCATCTTGGGAAAACAACATAGAGAATCATTTCCAACAGGAAAGTCAATAAGGGCAAAGGCACCTTTGAATATTGTCCAATCAAATTTATGTGGACCAATGCAAACACCATCAATGGGGGGCAACACCTATTATATTTTGACATTCATAGATGATTACACAAGGAAGTGGCATGGGTCTATTTCATAAAATAGAAAAGTGAAGTGTTTGAGTGTTTCCGCCACTCCATAGTTCTTGTTGAGAAGCAAAGTGGACACTACATCAAAGTATTAAGGATTGACAGAGGTGGAAAATACATCACAAATGAATTCCTACATTTTTGCAAGTAGCATGGAATTCACAAGAAATTTACAACAAGGTATACACCTCAGCAAAATGGTGTCACTGAAAGAAATAATATGACGATCATGGAAATGACAAGCAATATCTTGAAGGCAAAGAATTTTCCAAATGATTATTGGGTGGAAGTTGTCGCGTGTGCAACATATATTATTAATAGGTGTCCAACCAAGAGTGTCAAGAACATAGTTCTTGAAGAGGCGTGGAGTGGAAGAAAGCATAATGTAATTGATATGAGAGTGTTTGGGTGTGTGGCGTATGCACATGTCCCATATGATTTGAGTAACAAGTTAGAAAACAAGGGGGAGAAATGTATATTTGTTGGATACAGTGATGAATCCAAGGCATACAAGCTCTACAATCCATCAACCAAGAAGGTAATAATCAGTAGAGATGTTCAGTTCATAGAAGAGGAAGAATGGGATGGCAGTTTAGAGAATACAATCAATGTTAAGACATGTATACCACATGAAGACAAAGAGGAATTGAACTCAACAAGTAATTCCTCAACGGTGACTCCTACACCTACACAAGCTCAAAAAAGCAGTCACCAAGTGACACCATCAAAAAATAATAGGACAGAAATGCGCAACCAAGAAAGTGCTTCTCCAAGCACACCACAAAGATCCACAACTCCATCTACTTCAAGTGCTGCAGCAAGTGACATGTCAAGCCCATCTTCCCCAAGCATAAGAAGACCAAAATTCATAAATTTAATTGAAATTTATGATTAAAATGAAGTTGATAGTAGCGTTGGTATGAATTCCTTATTTGCATTATTTGGTCATCTAGATGACCCAATCCAGCTAGAGGATGCATTCAAAGAAGAAAAATGGGTTGTGGCAATGAATGAAGAAATTGGAGTAATAGAAAAGAATGACACATGGGAGTTAGTGGACCTTCCGCAAGGAAAAGAAGTCATGGGAGTGAAGTGGGTCTATAAGACCAAGAGCAACATTGAAGGCAAGATTGAAAGGCATAAAGAAAGGATATTTTTCAAAGGATACAAGTAGCAACATGGAAGAGACTATGTGAAAACATTTGTGCCAGTCACGAGGATGGAGACAATGCGTACAGTGTTGTCGATTGAAGCACAACATAAATAGAAACTATATCAAATGTACGTAAAATCAACGTTCTTGAATGGAGTGTTGAAAGAGGAGTGTATGTTGCACAACCACTTGGTTATGAGGTAGAAGGCCAAGAAGACAAGGTATGTAGGTTGTGGAAATCTCTCTATGGGCTGAAGTAAGCACCATGTGCATGGCATAAAAGGATATATGCTTACTTGATGGACAATGGGTTCGAAAAATGTGACGGTGAACCTACTCTCTACATCAAAGAATGTGACAGTAAGCTTCTTATTGTCATTTTGTAAGTAGATGATTTTATTTTTACAGGGAGTGATGATTTCCTCATTGTTGATTTCAAAGCAGTCATGAAAAGTGAGTTTGAAATGACTGACTTGGGGTTGTTAAGATATTTTTTGGGTATAGAAGTGAAGAAAACATAAAATGGAATTTTTATCTCTCAATAAAACTATGTTGCAGACACTTTAGAGAGTTTTAATATGCAGAACAACAAGCTAGCACCAACTCCAACTATCATGGGGTTGAATTTGAGCAAGGAAGATTGCAGCATCAATGTCAATCCAACATTATACAAAAGCATGGTGGGTAGCCTAATGTATTTGACCACAAATAGGCCTGATATAATGTATGCAGTGAGTTTGGTGTCGAGGTTCATGGAGACACCCAAGGAGACATGATCAGGGATCAATATTTAAGATAAAAAATCAAAGTGATCAAAATTGTTTTAGACCCAAACGAGTGAATATAGTTCATCGCTAGGATTTCGGCGCAACTCGTTTTGTTTAAATCTGAGTTCGTATGAGTGATTTATGGTCTGTTGTTCGTTTTCAAAAACAGGTAAAAAATGGACATAACAGGTACATGGATGATCTAGAAAGTACAGTCAGCTTCTCAGAGAATATTCTCTAGATTCATCCAATGACAATGTGCCAAGTGTTCCAGCTAGATTTGTCGATGATGACTAGGAAGTGATTTTTTTTTTTTTATCCCAAGTATAAGGGTGAATTTTGTATTTATTGGTGCAATGATTATTATTTTAATGGTTGAATTATTGGACTGGTAGGCCACATGGCGCAGCTAAGGGCTAAGGTTTAAACTATGGAAATATCACATATGATATATATATGTGTGTGTGTGTGTGTGTGATATATATATATATATATATATATATATATATATATATAATACTAAACCTAAAATTCGAACCTTACCACTCGGTGGGATTAACCATATATGGAGGAGCTCCTAACTATTTGGCGGAGGTAACTAAGGTTGGACGACTTTTGGCTTTTGGTGGAATCACTATAAGTCCGAAAAAAATATTATGGGGTGGGTCGGGGTCGAACCCACGACCTCACCCGCACCAATACACCGCCCTACCATCTCGCCTAACTCGTGGTTCTTAACCACTATGCTCTCTACTGCACAATAAAGACTTACGTGCCAACCTATGGGGGATTGGACGGGGCCAGCCCCTCGAGCCAACCCCATCCCACATGATCAACACCTTAAGACCGATGGATAGTCCACAATGACCGACAGGAATTTTGAATTTGAGATTAGCACTAATCCATGTGTATTAAGGTTAAGCCACAGATTATCGTGGTTAACCCACGTCTAAATGTAACTAGTGCTAAATTGTTCTTATGGCATTAACACAACACTTATCTATTATTAAATTCACTTATCCATTTAATTAATGACCGATTAGTTCAACAGAGGAGTTAGGGGAGGCGTTGAATTAGGCGGAAGTTGCCAAATTTAGATTTTTAACTGGCAAAACTCCAGTTTTGGAGGAGAAAAGCTAGGAAAATTTGTTTTTGTCATAACTCATGCAATTTTTGCCCAAAAAAAGTTCAGAAAGAGGAATTATTGGCTAATTAACATGCTAGGAACTCAATGAAGTAGGTTCCAGAGGCAGAAAAGGTCATCTACATGAGTTTTGTTTCATTTGAATATTTTTGAAGGCCAGGGCCACCAGGTGTTGGTGGCATTTCCAGAGCATCCATAATCCAATTTGAGCAAAAAAATAGTCATTTCTAGTATATTTTGATGTTTTAAACTCATTGGAATAGGTTCCAATAGCATCTGAACCTTGTAACAGAAATTTGAGCACACTTGAAGCTAATACAAAGGCCCACACTATGAAGCTGGACCAAGGAGATGTAGCCCATGAGGGGTGAACTCCTTCAAAATTTTTTTGTTTATTGAGCTCTGTTATGTGTGTTTGTTGTGTTTATATATTTTTTTGTTTAGTCATTTAAAATTATTCTTTTAATTTTATGAAAAAAACTAAATTTCACCAAGAAAATTGAATTGACAATCACATGCTCATGGACAAACTCTTAATGAATAAGAAAACCAAAGAAAAGACAATTTTATATCTGGAAATGATACTAGCACTACAATAACTAGCAATCATTTCAGATCAAGTTGGTATCAGATCACAAGGTTTCTTTCTTTTTTTTCTTGAAGGGTTTTAATAATTGCAAGTTTTGTGATGCTTACAAGGTTGAGATTGCAGAGAGGAGAAGGGAAGCTATTGGTAGCTAGTCTTGAGATTAGGACAAGAAGGAAGAAGGCTAAGAAGTCATCATAATCACCCAAAGGACCACTCAAATAAAAACCTGAAGCACCTAAAATTCCATCTCCATCAGTTGAGATAGAAGGAGTGCAATTTTTACAAAAGGTTGAAGTGATTGAAGAGGTAAAAGCTACAGAGATTGAGATTGAATCCAAAGCCAAAATGTTAGGTTATGAAGAGAATTATAAACATTCTGAAGAAGAGGATGTTAAGAGATACTTCAAAGAGATGCAAATAATGGTGAAAGTTATGTATGAAGCTTTCATGGCAAAGGAAGTTGTAGAAGGTTCAAAGTATACTCCTGGAGAAGGATCTTCAAATAGTAATAATGATGAAGAGAAGAGCTCAAAAGGTAGTGGAGGAAAGCCACCTCCATCTCCACCATCCTCATCTTCCTCATCCTCATTAGCATCTTCATCTTCCACATCCACCACAAAAACTCATACCCGCACTCATTCGAAGATCCCAAAAGGAAAGACTCCATTACTCAAGTTGGACATCAAGTTTGAACTTCCCACATATGATAGCAGCCTGAGTGCTGCTCAACCCACATTCTCACTTTCTTGCATATTAAAAAATGCATCAATCATTTTTTAACCAAATTCCCATATTGGCAATCTTTAACATTAATTGTGGAAGCTTTTCCAACCTTATGGTTTAACACCTAAACCATTTACATAATTCCTTGAACTTTTACTTTTAAACCCAATAAGAGAAATATTAAATTCGGAACTAGTTTCTTGTTCACATATATGGGTTAAAACCCCAAATCACCAATTATGAACCGTATTCACTTTATCAAACTTTCAAGTATGCTATTTATGCATTGAAATTCCATAAAAACAATCCTTAACCTCACGACATACCCAACATATCTATGTGACATGCTTTATTGACTTTGTTTAACATATGTGGAAACACTCTTTATGATACCAACGCATCATGATATCTAATAACCCCCATTATCAATCATCGTAAATGACATTCAGATCTTCTTTGTGCCATTATATAATACCACAGACCAAAGTAACTCGGACCCACCATTACCAATAAACATTAATAGTATTGGACACAACATACATTTAATTGAAACTTCAACAAGTTAAGACTTTATGTTCTAAAGTTATTAACTCACCATGTTCCATTTACACACACATCTCAATGACTCATTTGAACATCAAATACTCACCACATCTCCACCATGCGTACTTTCCACCATCGAATGGTTGACACTTACCTGCATTTAGACATAATGATCTACGACCATCACGTAACTAAATTGCACACTTTTAAAAGTTTCCAACCCTTTGTTAATCCTTACGCAACTTCTATTGCGAATGCCATTGCATATATGATGATCACAATTGAACGGACATCGCATTAAAATTGTCTTTGGTCTTCTTCAAACAAAAATCACGCGACAAAACTGGTTTTTTAATTACCACTATTGCAACGTGTCATATGCTAAGTGCTATCGTGTTCCCTTCAAAGAAATCCGCTTACCATTTTGAACCCGCACGAGACCACCGGTTGGATTTTTTTTAAACCTCCTTCACAGTTCCACTTCTACTCACGGTTCCACCCTTTTTCATTTACTTCTGGTTCTATACTAGAACTCAGGTTTCGCTCCAACATTTAGACAGATTCTGATCTCAAGTACGAACCTGCACTCTTCCTTCCAAAGAGTTCGTTGGTCCTTCAATCCAACGATTGTTGTGACCCTTTTAAACTTTGATTTCTCGCTCTTGCTTGCCCTTCCAATTACGCCTTTGAAGTTCCCCTTCTTGTTGTGATAAACAGAGATCTTATCTCTGTTGTACTTTCTATCATCAATTAAATCTTCGTTGTTCTATCACTCCAGCTCCACGGCATTATATGGGTTTTCAAAACATGTCCATATGCCAAATTCTAAATTTAAATTCAGATTTTCTCCTGTGTCATCGATCCTTGCAGTGACTGATGACTGCAATCTTCTCTAATATTCCTCAGAAATATATGTAACCCCTCTTATGCTGTAATTAACGTCAATTTACTCAATCATATGCAGAATCTCACCCCAAAACCCAATTACAGAGTTTAAACATACAATTTCTTATTGAATAGCATTCATCACGCATATTCCAATCAACTAATGCACATATATTTCAGAACAATTTCCTTCATATATACATATGAAATCAAATTACAAAGACCTTCTAGTCTATGGCCTAATTTTAAAATCAATGGCCCTTTTCACAGCTGCCCGTAGGCTTAACAAACTCTTCTTTCAAAACCTAACCACTGCTCTTGCCTTTGAGGCTTATTAATTTTATACAGAATAATCTGAACTAATTTAGTTTCAGATCGCTCAATAACTCAACAAAATCCTCTAAATCCTCAAGTCCTAAGATTTAGCTTTTATCCCTAAAAATGCTCACAAAATCATGGAACTGATTTTAAATTAAGATTTACAATTAATTCCTAAATATCCCAATCCTTAAGAATCTCAACTATCCTATTTCCCTCATGTTCTCCAATCATTTGGGAACATTTACAAAATCCTCTCAATACTTAAAATCACTCAAAGCCCATTAATAATTACATAAAAATCAAATTTCTCTTGAAAACACAAGACACCTATGTTTATTAAAATACAAAGTATTTTCAGAACCGAATGCCCCTGCATCAACATAAAATGGAAAGGTTGATGCTGAGAATCTAGAAAATTGGATTTTTAAATTGGAAGTATATTGTGGAATTTAAATTCTACGAGAGGACGATATCAAGATTCAGTTGGCTTCATTAAGGCTAGAAGGAGCAACACTAGTTTGGTGGGAGGAAAATACACAAGAGGAAATGTGAATTCATGGTAAGATTTCCATTTCTTGGGTTGAATTCATTTCTTCCATTAAAAGACAATTTTATCCATTAGCCTATATGAAAAAATAAATTATGAGTTGGCAAAACTTTAGGCAGCTCAAAGGCCAAACTGTTCAAGAGTACACTCAGGAGTTTAGAAAGAGAGCTTTGTTGTTAGGAGTAAACTTGAATTCTCAAGATACACTCTTGAAATACATAGGAGTTTTACATTCCTATTTGAAGCATACTATCCTTATGTTTAACCCAAGCAATTTAGATGAAGTTTGTGTACAAGCCACACACTTGGAGGCAATGGGAAAACAAAACATAGAGGAGAAAGGTGAAAGTGAGGATAAGGGAAAAGAGTAGGGAGGAAAATTGAAGGGAAAGAATAATGTAAGTATCAAGAAAGAGAAGGAAAAACACATTTGCAAAAATTGTTCAAAGACTAGCCATGATGAAGACCACTATTGGAAACTTCATCTAGAATTGAAACCAGATAGATTGAAAGCCAAAGAGAAAGAAAAAATTGTTGCTATAGCTGAAAAAGACTTAGGGTCAGATTTAGGAGATGAGACAAAAAATACTGCTATGGGTTTGAAAGGGCAACATATAGTTCCTCAAATAGTCACATCAACACTCCAAATGAAGATATAAGAGAATAATTGTTCCATGTTAGAGTGATTTCTAACCATACAAAGATTGATGCATTATTTGATACAGGATCACAAGAAAACTTGATTTCATAAGACTTAGTCAAAAAGATTAACCTTGAAACTGTGGCACATCATAAACCATACCCTTTGGGATGGATAGTTAAGAATGCTAATTTACATGTTACAAGGAAATGCATTTTTATATTTTCTATTACTGGAAACATTGTTGATGAAGTTGAGTTAGATGTAATTCCACTTGACATTTCCAGGATTATCTTGGGAAGTCCATATTTGTATGACAAGAAAGTGGTGTTTTATTGCCATGAGAACAAATATCATTTGCTTAAGGATGGAGTGGAGTATATTGTGAGAGCTCATCGCAAGAAAATGAATACTTCTTTAGTTAATGCAGGGAAATGAAGAGGCTAGTCAATGCTAGCCAAAACTTGAAATTGATGATGATAAAACAAAGAGATGTTTTGCATCATAATTTTCAAACAAATGCTGATATGTGTAATGAGTTGTTTTAGATTCATAATAGGTTGTCTTTGAAAGAAGGTGAAAAACATTTGCAGCAATCAACATTGGTGTTGAGTGGTGTTGAAAACAAGGTGCCGGTGCAAGAGGTTGCAAAGGTCAAAGAAAGGACAAACTAGCTTGGAAAATAATGCATAGGTTTCACAAATTTTCATTGTTGGTTTCCAAAAGGCACATTACAATGGCGAAGAAATTTGGGCAAGAGTCGACACAAGTTCAAGGAAAAAGCAGCTAAAAATCGCCATAGAGACAAAGTGCAAGGTGAGAAAGTTTCCAAGTTTCCTTTGATTGTTGACCAAGTTAAAAACAAGATTTTTTTTGAAAATTTAGATTTATGTACTAAAAATTCAGAAATATCGCAGCATGATAGTGTCAAAGACAACAATAGATGGTTGTCAAAATCAAGGAAAATTTTGTCTTTTTATGAAAAGCTCCAAATGATGAAATTAGGAAAATTTCAATGGATAACGACTGGAAGAGTGAGGGAATAGTCCCCTCACCTTCATAATCAGTAATCAAGAGAGATTTTGGGGTCCAAAAGGCTTCTAGTGGGGAGAAATGATCAGGGATCAGTATTTTAGCTAAAAAATCAAAGTTCTCAAAATTGTTTCAGACCTAAATGACTGAATAAAGTTCGTCGCTAGGATTTCGGCGCAACTCATTTCGTTTAAATCTGAGTTCGTATGAGTGAGTTATGGTCTGTCATTCATTTTCAAAAACAGGTAAAAAATGGACATAATAGGTACATGGATGATGTGGCAAGTACAATCAGCTTCTCAGAGAATATTCTCCAGATTCAATCTATGACAATGTGCCAAGTGTTCTAGCTAGATTCGCCGATGATGACTAGGAAGTGATTTTTTTATATCCTAAGTCTAAGGGTGAATTTTGTATTTATTGATGCAATGATTATTATTTTAATGGTTGAATTATTGGACCAATGGGGGTAGGCCATGTGGTGCAGCCAGGGGCTGCCACGTGCCCCCACCCAATTTCCATGAAGGTTTGCAGATTTATGGTGCAATTCCAAATGGTTTACGTTGGATTCATATCATATTTTTGAGCTAAGGTTTAAACTATGGTAATATATATATATATATATATATATATATATATATATATAATACTAAACCTAAATTTCAAACCTTACCACTCGGTGGGGATTAACCATATATGGAGGAGCTCCTAACTATTTGGCGGAGGTAACTAAGGTTGGAGGATTTTTGGCTTTTCGAGGAATCACTATAAGTCCAAACAAAATATTATGGGGTGGGTCGGGGTTGAACCCACGACCTCACCCGCACCAATACACCGCCCTACCATCTCAGCTAACTCGTGGTTCTTAACCACTATGCTCTCCACGACATGATAAATAATTATGCACTAGCCTATGGGGGTTCAGAGGGGGTCAGCCCCCTCCCACATGATCAATGCCTGAAGACCGAGGACTAGTCCAAAATGACCGACAGGAATTTTAAATTTTGATTAGTGCTAATCCATGCGTATTAAGGTTAAGTCGCGGATTATCATGGTTAACCCATGTTTAAATGTAATTAGCACTAAATTGCGCTTATGGAATTAAAGAAATTTGTATCTATTGTTAACTACGCTTATCCATTTAATTAATGACCGATTAGTTCGATGGCGGAGTTAGCAGAGGCACCGAATTAGGCAGAAGTTTCCAAATTTAAATTTTTAACTTGTGAAACTCCAGTTTTGGAGGAGAAAAGCTAGGAAACGTTGTTTTTGTCATAACTCATGCAATTTGCGCCCAAACAGAGCTCAGAAAGAGGCATTCTTGGCTAATTGACATGCTGGGAACTCAACGAATCAATTTTCAGAGGTAGAAAAGGTCATCGACAAGTGTTTTTGTGCATTTGAATATTTTTGAAGGCCAGGACCACTAGGTGTTGGTGGCATTGCCAAAGCATCCAGAATCCAAATTGAACAAAAAAATAGTCATTTCTGGTAGATTTTGATGTTTTAAACTCATTGGAATAGGTGCCAATAGCATTTGAAGCTTGTAATAGAAATTTGAGCACACTTGAAGCTAATACAAAGGCCCAAAATATGAAGCTTGTCCAAGGAGAGGTAGCCCAGGAGGGGTGAACTCCTTCAACAAAATTATGTGTATTAAGCTCTGTTATGTGTGTTTGATGTGTTTATATTTGTTGTTGTTCAATCATTTAAAATTATGCTTTTAAGTTTATGACAAACACTAAATTTCACCAAGAAACTTGAATTGACAATCACATGCTCATGGACAAACACTTGATGAATAAGAAAACCAAAGAAAAGAGAATTTTATATCTGGAAATTATACTAGCACATCAATAACTAGAAATAATTTCAAATCAAGACAAATTGGCAAGCAGTGAAAATAATTTTAAAGTATGTCAATGGGACAAAGGAGTATGGTGTTTTGTACTCCACAATAGATGATTTTAGGCTACTCGGTTACATTGACAGTGACTGGGTAGGAAGTGTTGATGAAAAAAAGAGCACGTCAGGATATGCTTTTCATTTGTATTTGGGAACCATTTCATGGGCTTCCAAGAAGCAACCAATAGTATCATTAACAAAAATAGAAGTTGAGTATGTTGTCGCAACAACAACAATGTGTCAAGAAGTTCGGATGAGAAGGATGTTGCAGGATTTCTATCATGAACAAGATGGAACAACCACTATTTTCTGTGATATCAGTTAAGCAATTTCACTATCAAATAATTATGTCTTTCACAAGAGGAAAAAGCACATTGATGCTAAATTTTATTTCATAAGAGAATTGTTTTAAAATGGTGAGATTGTTTTGCAGCACTGTAGGTCAGAAGAACAGTTTGCAGACATCTTCACAAAACCATTAGCACATGAAATTTTTTTCTATCTTAGATATTGTTTGGGAATGGTCAATGGCAGCATTTGTTATTAAGGGGGAGTGTTGGAGAATTAATCTCAACCACCACGTTAAATACAATGACAACAACAATACCTCAGTGAATGTTTTGCAAGTTTTTGTTTGCAGGCAAGGACATTGCATAAATGAAGTTCTCAGCAGATTACACTTTACCCATTCTGCAATAGAGTAAATTAATTAAAAGTAAAATTGAAATCTATTAATGGTCAGTAGAAAGGCATGGGAAAACATTTACTTGTCCGCAAAGTTCTGAAAATGATGTCGCCCATCCCGTTGTATTAAATTTTGTTTGTCATGTATTAATGTCTTATATTTTTATGTTTTGAATTAACAAGCAAGAATAGGTTGAATGAAGTGTGGCAGATGAAATTTTGAGAGGTCTGTGGAGAAAATGGTGGAGCAAATTTTGGTGGGCACGTGCAAACAACAGTTACTCTAGAAATCCTCTAAAGTGTAAATTTCCTTAATAATTTGGTTTTTACTTGGTGAAGGAGTTGCAGCCTCCATTTTGCGAATGTATTTCATGTTTATGAAGTTATAATCTAAAGTCTTGTTTGTTGCGATATGGTTATGGAAATTTCACGTGTAAATTTTTACCGCAACCACTGTGTGTTACTTTGTTCTACCGTGAGTAATTTGTTTGATTTCATTTGCTCCATTATAGTTAAGCAAGTCAACTAATTTTAATCTCTGCCACTTTGTATTAAAAGGAAGTCTCATATGATTTTATTTCCACAACTGCATTGTCTGGATTACCATCTTTCCGCAACTCTATGTGTTGGGGAAAAATATTTCTCTGTCTTCAATTTTTTTTTAACAAGGAGGATCATGTCATTATAGTACATTCCCATGGAGGATTAGGATGCAGACATCTTAACGAAGGCGTTGGAAAAAATAAAATTTGAATTCCACAGAGACAGGATCAAAGTAGAAGATAATCCCTTTCTTGTTGAGAGGGAGTGTTGAAATGGCACTAAGAAATTTCCCCTTGATTAAATTTGGAAGAGAAATTGTAATTTCATCTCATAACAAGTTATATTAGTTAACTAAGTCAGAATGAGTGAGTTAGCTTAGGAAATTTGAGTTGAGGGTCGCAAACGATGCATGTGGAGTGATTCCATGATTTAAGGGGGTCTAATTGCATTTATGCATGAGTTGTAATTAGTTAACTCAATTAATTGAGTTAAAATCAGTTTAACTAGTTCTAGCTGAGTGATGAGCTAATGAGAGGTCCAGTGAATTAAATCTGATTTAATTCATAAGGAGTGGTTAATCAGTTAACTAAAATTCACTAAAAATAGTTGTTGCATGTCAGTTCTGAGGAAGACCCAGTTGAGACATAGGTTAAAGGGAAGATAACTATCAGTTGTATAATTATAAAATTGTATAGGTTAGTTATAGAGTCAGTTGGAGACCTTGGATGGATTGCACAATATGTTATAGCATCATTTATCACCTTTATATACTTGATGATCTATGTATTGGCCTTGCGAAGCCCTTTCCATTCAGACTTGGTCATTTTATTAAAAAACATTATTTTGAATTCCATACGCGACTCTACCCTGTCTTACACACGCGCAGATGCAGGGCCACTCATATTTGACCCACATATACAATTTAAAATATTAAAAAATATGTAAACTCCCTATTAATTGGGTGGGGTTTACGTGTTTTACCTTAAGCCCACCTACACCAGCCCGTGGCCAAACTATTTCCCAACTGAAAAAACTATTTTCAGGAAGTATAAATACACCTCATTGGGGAGGCCTAAGGGAGGAGAGAGAAAGGCATTGATACTATAGCCTCTTATAGCCCAAATCAAGTCTGATTATCCCTGTGCCTCCTACACTTCCCAGGTTCAGGAAACCCTTGCTTCCTTCCTTGAGATGTTCACCTCCTTTATGTGACATCCTTGTGCACCTTTTATGGAAGAAGATTGTTGAGGCTTGGGCTGGATGAATCCGGAGGACGGTTTTGCTTGGAGCCGTGGCTAATTTAAGGTGATATCTCCATATTCTTTTACATACATCAATAAAGAATATTGGTCCCGTTCCTGATTTCATGATCTTATATGTCTATTATACATGTTAATGATCTTATAATTTCTAATTTCATGATTCTTTTATGAGTTTATATGATCTAACATACTCACATTTAGGATATATATGTTGTACAACTAGTCTATGTGTTTTTAGAGAGTGAGTTGCAGGTCTTGAAGCATGTGGAGAAGCTGAGGTCTTTCACCCTGCGGAAATGAACTCAAATGTAGGACATATGAGTAAGGTCATGTCTCCCTAGTTTACTAGTTTAAGCATTAGGACCTTTAGTTTGATTGCTCCTTGTTGTTGTATGCTTTACGCTCTATTAGGTCGCTCAACCCAGAACTTAGGGTAGTTTTTACCGCAATAGAATTGGCAACTCCACTGGGGATTCAATCCATGTAATTCCTTGTTTGGGTTGTTTTCTCTGTATTTTGGGTTCCATGACTGATATGATCACTTTCCCAGTCTTCTTGGTTCTTTATCCATCCAAGAAAAAGCCCTGATCTTCTCGACTAGGCTTGTATTTTTTATTTTTCCTTGTTGTATTTTCTATACGCAGCTTCTAGTGCACACATTCACGTATACATCTATTTTTTTCCAAATAAACATGCGTATACACAAGTTTCCTTAGATACAAACGCGTATACACATAGGTTGCACACAACCAATCCACATATGTCCAGTTTAAAATGAAAACTTGATTTTTTGGATCCTGTAAATTCTTTCTGCCTACTTTTGGTCACTCCTATAGAACCTCTGATATGGATGGATAGTGTTTCTCCTTGATGTGTATCAGTTTCTCTCTTTCTTACTTGAAAACCTAATCAACCTAGGTTTTTCCTTGATTGGTGAAGTTGCAGTTGTGGTTGTTGCACCGGGACTTCTCTTTGAGGTTCTTGGTTGTTCTGACATTTCAGAAAAGTGAGTTTGTGTTAGTACACTCATGCTTTGGTTTATCATTGCTTCAATTTTTTGTTTTTGGCTTGTTGGCTTGTTTGGTTTTCTTGGTTCTTGAGATTAGCGTTTGTGGCGAATGTTAAAGTTGTCTTCTTGGTTTCTTGAATTTTTTGTGATTGCTAGAGTTTTATGCTACTGTTTTAAATCATTTTCTTGGGTTAGTTACTTCATTCCACTTATTGAGTCCCATCATGAAAATGACATGGTTGGATTAACTAATTTGTATTTGCTTGTTGTCTCAATTTGTAGATTTGAATCCCTTGGTAGTTTGTGCTTTTCTCAAAGAGTTTTTGCTGTTTCCTTAAAAAGTAAAAGGCTCAAAAAACATTGGTATTTTCCGTTGCTTTTTCTTTTTGTTTTCGTTTCATGGTTTTCATGTTTTTGGAGCCAGTTTGTAGTTTGTCATTTTGGTTCGGTTGCTTGGTTTTGGGAGAAGTTCTGTAGTGGGCTTGTATCTACTGTATCAAGTTTTTTTTTGGAATTTTTGTGCAAAGAAGTTCTTGTTTTGGCTTGTCTTTGCTTTTGTGTCAAAGCGATCAGACCTATCTTGTTGAGAAAATCATTTTCTTCCCTTTGTAAGTAGTCCTATAATCTACATTTTTCGTTGGTATTTTTTCATTAGTGTAGTTGCACCGTTAATAATATTTAGTCTTTTGATAATTTTTGAGTGTGTGAGCGTGATATTGAAAAGAAAAGAAAAAATTCTCGCTTTTTATTTGTTTCATAGAACCTGATTAGAAATCTCTTTCATCGAAGAAAAATTTGCATATGCATGTAGCAGGTTTCTATTAATTTCTCTTTTGCATCAAAACATCACAAGTTGCATTCTCCATTTACCCCTGACTTAAAAAGAACATGCATTAAAATAAAGTGCTTAATTAAAATGAACTATAATTTTTTGAGTTTTCATTAATATACACCAACTATTCTATGTCATAGGGCCTTGGAATAGGTGAGTGGAGACTTAACTCTCCAAGGCCACTCAATTTTTCAAACATAGAAGTTGATTAATGAGTGAAATCTAGCCTCGTTAAGTGGACTAGGAAATATCTCCTCCATAGAGTCAAGCGTGAGGGCTAGTGAAGGTAGAGAAGAGAGATACCACCTCTCCTATTTGTTGAGTCCTAACCAAAGACCATTTCGCCCGGTTGCCGATATGATCTGGTGTCCATAGTTGCTATTCCTAGGTATCACATAGGTGACTGCAGGGGGTAATACCCATGGAACCTGAGGTAGATGTTGCATCACTCTCATTAGTACTTCTAGAGGATGCCCTTGCAAAGCTTGGGTAGTTGCACCGACAAAGGATTTTGCTAGGAGTTCAACATATTTTTTCTGTTACCTTCGCTAGTAGGCCTGGGACACCAAAATAATTTGGAAGGTCCTTATATTCGCTTTCTTGTATTTTGGTGTCGGGTCCTAATAACTCAGAGTGGAAATACCTGAAGGCTGCTTGATTGATGTATCTAAGAGAAATTTTTGTAGACAATACCCTTTGCTCCTAGATTGACAAATATTTGTAATTTTTTGAGTCTACATAAAATCTCATATTTATTAAAACTGGTTGACCGATTGATTCATCGATCGAGGAGGATTCGTGGGATTTCTCCCACAAGTATCAATCATTCTTCAAGAAGGCATAGTAGCAATTCTGTTGGTGATTTTCAGCTAGTAGTGGCAAACACATCGGAGAGTGATCCTTCGCTTGGGGCTATTGTTTTTGTGGGTGGTCCTAGTAATAGTGGTGATTTAGAGAGGAGTGCTCTGCTCATGTCTCGGGTCCTTTTTCCAGTAGAAGAAGTTGAGGTGAAAGAAATTCCTGAACCTCTAGTTACTCCTTCCTCTCCTCTTCTTGCTAGTTTTCTGGATATTCTATTGTACGTTGGGCCTCCGTCTCAGATATCGGCTAGCCCTCATATTTCTCCTTATTTTATTTCGTTGGCCACAGCTAAGAATACAACTTCGGCTATGAGCACTTCCAATGTGCATACTCCTCTTTCATATGAGGGAGGAGGTACCATTGCTATTTCAACCATCACTCCTAGTGCTGCAAATTTTGTCTCTACCTCCATTCTGTCTATGAGTCGGGGCACCCAATATTTTTCTTCCCATTCTGGTCCCTTCTCTTTTGGAATGCCTTCTAGTGAAATTCTTTAAGTTTCTCTCACTTTCACTATAGTTGTCTCCATGCCCATTTCTTCTATGGCTAGTGGATCAGCTTCTTTTCAGGGTTTCACCTTCGGAAGTGGCCATATCCCTCATTTGAAGCCTTCCTTAGGTTCGTTTCCTTTCTCTGCTCAAGCTAATATTTTTAATACTTTTCTCGGAGGCCAAATCTCTAATGATTTTCAAGGTTGGAACCCTACTTTCACTGGGTTGGGAACTGGGAATCAATTTTTTTATGGTTAGCAAGGGAATGTTCCTTTCTCCTTTGTAGGTGCTTCTCACGGTTTCTCTCCATTCGCTAATGCTTGGAACCCTTACCAAGGGGTTTCATCTTCATTTAACACTTTGATTGGGGGAAATATCCCTGTTTATGGTAACGCTATGATGGGAGGGGGTCCTACTATGAATGCATCTGGACTATAAGGTTTCTCTTATGGTTCAAATTTTTTTACGAATAATCCATGGAAACATAGTGCCTTAGCAAATCTAGGATATTATTTTCAGAATATTTGGAATCCCTCCATTGGTGGATGTAATTCTCAAGCTCCTCTGCACTCACCGTTCCTGGAAATTGTAAATTTTCCATATTTGTCAAAATTTACTAATGATCCTATTCGATACAGTTTGGGTTGGCCTTCGGTCCCTACTAAACTTCCATCAGATATTCCAAAATTTGAAGGGAAGATTGGTGAGGATCCATCCGACCATGTTACCACTTTCCATTTATGGTGTTCGTCAAACTCCCTCATTGATGATTCGATTAGGTGGAGACTATTTCATCGCACCCTAACTGGAAACAATGCTAAATGTTACATTGAGCTTACTGAGGGCACTTTTGCTTCATTTGGTGAGTTGGCTACCTGTTTTTGAACCATTTTCAGTTTCCTATTTGATATGATGCTGGAACTGAGCTTTTGGTCAATTTTCAGCAGGATAAGGTGACACACATTTCTGACCATATTCAGAAATGGAGGAGAAGGAAGAGGCTCATTAATGCCCATATTCCTAATGAATTCCTTCTCAAATGGTTCCTTAAATCCTTACAACCAGAAATCTCGAAGGATGTATCTCTCTCTGGGGTATTTTCGGAGGAGAAAGTTATCTTTAGAGCCCAACAGTTGGAATTGATTTAATCTCAGTCTGGGATTCTTAATAAGATTTTTCCTGATGCTCCTCAATCCAAAGTGGATTTAGCCAAAAAAATCCAGGTCCTCATGCTGACAAGATTTTTAGTTCAATCGATAGTGGCATGACTAACCTTTTGAATCAATTGCAACAGTCGTCTCTACAATCTTCTCCTTCTATTCAGGCTACGTCATCAGTGTCTCCTCTCTCCTAGCCCTTAACCATTAATGGTGTTCAATATTCTAACCCTAAAGGAAATAAAAAATCTGATGGGAAGAAGAAATGATGGAATAATAAGAAGAAATATAAGGATGGGAAGGGTAATGCGAAGAAATCCAACGACAATGTTGGATAGGGTAAGAGAGAGGCAAAGAAGAAAGTTAAGTTTGCATGCAAGTTATGCATAAGAGACCATCTCACCCATCTCTGCCCTAAGATTCACTGGGATGCTCAACGCTTGTTAGCTCAATAGGGTTTCTCTGGTTCCCAGGCTATCCTGACTAACCCTTTTCCCCAAGGGCAAAAAATGCTTGCTGGCATGAATGCAAATACTAGAGCGCTTGCAAGGGGCAACCAGGAAGGGGAAAATTTCTCAAATTTATATATGATGAGTGCTCATGTTGATGTCGCTATGAGATCATGTGATTATGGTGAATTCGAGTCTTCGAAGTCTAAGGGTTATCCTGATACTTCTGAGCCACTCCATATTGAGAGGCCCGCAATCGAGCTTATACCTCGCATGCCGAAAGGTTCTGCCAGACGTTCGACAATCAACCTTAATGCCAAGGCAACCCAAAACTAATCCATTGTAGAATATCTGGCTCAGAGTCCTTGTGCTATGTCTGCGTTGGGGCTACTCCAGTCATGCCCGACACAAAGGAGTGTGCTGCTCATTGCGATTGAGGCATTTGATCCAAAGAACTCTCTTATGATCAAATTCGATATGTCCAGTCTTAAGAAGAGACTTCCTCATCACATGGTTTTTCAGATCAAATCTACGTATCAAAAAATATATATTTTTCGAATGGTAGTCGATAAAGGTGCTTCCACATGTGTCATGTCTATCTGATGTTGGAAATCCATTGGATCTCCTCAAGCCGTTTCTTCTCACTGCATTTGATGGCCATTCTCACAAGTCACATGGCATTGTTCTGGCATTTCCCATCTGTGTTGGGGGTAAAGTTGTCAATATTTAAGTGGAGATAGTTGATGCCAATTTGGACTACAACCTTCTATTGGGGCAGAATTAGATTTATGAGATGGATGTTATTACTTCATAATTATTTTGCATCATGTGTTTTCCCCATGAAGATAGGATTGTCATTGTTGATCAGATGGACTATTATCTGATAGATCAAAATGCATATTATCAATCTATTGTTCCCTTGGTGAATGATTCCAAGCAACCCATGGAGAATTTAGGGGTCAGAATGTATACCTCATTGATGGGTACCTTTGATCTTCTGCCTCCTTCAGTTCATATTAAAGCTATCTCATCCTACAGGGCTCCTACTCGAAGAGAGTTCTTCCGAACTCATTATTTTTCGGACCCTTGGAACTTAACTTCTCATACTACCACATTGGAAGAAGGTCAATTGGGGGGAATGACATTTCCTATATCTGCAATAGAGCTTGCTTATCAGTTTGTTGTTGACTCTTCATTTTTCGTTCTAGTTTCTCTTTCGTCGAAGGATTTGGATGGAGATGTGGCTCCGGATTGGACACTTAATTCATCGTCCATTGAGGACTTCCTTGATACTGTTCTACCATATGAAGAGGCTATCCTCGAGGCAATGACTAGTGTGGAAAGACCGTGGGATGATTTTCATCATCGATCCTATTTTCTACCATATTTGCGAGAAGTTGAGTCAAGAATGTCTAGCTCTGTGTCTTCTAGTTCTATTCATCTGATCTTGAACCCTTTAGCTCCAGCACAGGTTTTTGCTGAAGGGAACATGGCTGTCATTTTTGAGAAGATCTCGGTGAAAATTTCCAGGAATCCCAACGTTATAGAGAATTTTTTCATCGGAGCTGAATTTTCCCTTAAAGAGGTTTAGACTTATACTAATCTCTTTAAAGAGTTTCGTGATGTGTTCGCTTGGTCTTATGAGGAAATGTGTGGAATTGATCCATCTATTGTCTAGCATGAGATCAAGACTTACGATAATTATAAGCCTATATGGGAGAAGCTTCATCCGGTTAACCCTAGGAAATCTGCAGCTATCAAGGCCGAGGTTGAGAAGCTCCTTAAGGTGGGTTTCATTTACCCCGTTCCTTTAACTGAGTGGGTTTCGAATCCAGCGCCTATGGACAAGAAACAAGGTTCGATCCGTGTCTACATTGATTTCAGGGATTTGAATAAGGCATGTCTGAATGATAAATACCCCACACCATTTATTGATCAGATTAATGATGAGTGCATGGGGAATGAGATTTTCTCCTTCATAGACGATTTCTCAGGATAAAATAAAATTACCATCCGTACTGAAGATCAGACAAGACTACTTTTATTTTCCGCTGGGGTACATTTTAATACAAAAATATGCCTTTTGGTCTTAAAAATGGTGGAGCTACTTTCCAGCGGGCCATGTCTTATTCTTTCCATAATATCAAGTATATCATCGAAGCTTATTTGGATGATGTAACTTCTCGTTCTCGAAAGATAATTGATCATCCCTCTCATCTTCGACAGATTTTTGAAATACGTCATTATTATAAAATACGGTTGAACCCTAATAAGTGTGTTTTTTCCGTCACATCCACTTGGTTGTTGGGATTCTTGTGTCTACTTAAGGTATTCAGGTAGATCCCTTCAAGGTTGAGGCAATACATCAGTTTCCTCCCCCGTCTTCTATTCGTCAACTTCAAAGTCTTCAAGGAAAAGCCAATTTCTTGAGGAGATTCATCGTTAACTACGCTGAGATGACGAAAGGATTTATGATATTTTTGAAGAAGGGAATTTCATTCTTGTGGGATGAATTTTCTCAACACTTGTTCGATGCTTTGAAAAAAGCATTGACCTCTGTTCCTTTATTGATTCCACCTAATTATAGTAGATAATTCCTTTTGTATCTCACCACGACAAAATCTACTATAGGTATGGTTCTGGTTTAGGAGGATGATTCTCTTTATGAGCATGTTATTTATTACCTAAGTCGAGACTTGGTAGGTCCTGAACTGTGATATTATCCCATTGAGAAGTTAGCTTTGGCAGTTGTCCATGCTGTCAAGCGGCTTAGGTATTACATTCTCCTTTGCAAAAATTATATTTTGGCAACAGTCAATCCATTTCAATTTGTTCTAAGTAGGCGAGTGATTGGGGGAAAATAAAATCTATGGATTGTCATTTTGCAAGAGTTCGATCTCAAATTACTATTTTCCAAATCCAAGAAATCATTGGTATTTTCCGAGTTAATTTTTGAGTTGCCTTGTGGAGATGAGATTATTTATGAGGAGTTGTTCCTTGATGAACATATTTTCCTCATTTCTTCACAAGATCCTTGGTATGGGGATATCATTTTTTATCTCTAGACTTCGAATTTTCCCCTCGCTTTTTCAAAAGATGAGCATAGAAAGTTGTTTCACTTGGAAAAAAGTTATCTTATTATCGGCGACACTCTTTATTGTCACAAGGTCGACTCGATCCTTAGATGTTGCTTAACTCTCGAAGAGGTTGAGGTTGTGTTGAATGATTTCCACAGTGGATCTTGTGGTGGTAATTTATCTGGGCTTGCTACAGATCAAAATATTTTACGTGCCAACTATTTTTAGCCCTTGATTTTCAAATATTGTATTGAGGCCATCAAAAAATGTCATCCTTGTCAAGTTTATACTCGAAAGATGCACGCTCATCCAGCTTCGCTCTTTCCTGTTATCACTGTCAGTCCGTTCACTAAGTGGGGAATTGATTTTACTAAATGTAACGCGCCTTTGACCAAAGGTCACAAGTACATTATCATAGAAGTGGACTACTTCACCAGGTGGGGTGAGGTTATGCCTACTTTATCGAACGATGGTGAAAAAACAACCCTGTTTCTGTTTAACCAAGTCATTTCTTGCTTTGGTATTCCCAAAGAGATTGTCACTGACCATGGCAGTCATTTTCAGAACTCCATGATGGATGAATTGAATCTTAAATTAGGTTTATGGCAGGAGGATTTGTATTTGTATTATCCTCAGGCTAATGAGAAGGTTGAAGCCGTGAAAAAATACTTAAAGGTTATCCTTCCAGGGACAATCAATAAATCTAGTTCCAATTGGCATGTCATGTTGTATCTTGTGCTTTGGGCATATCATATTTCAGTTAAGACTGAAACCGGTTTCACTCCTTTCTAGCTAGTTTATGGTCTGGAATCAATATTTCCTATTGAGTGTGAGATTCCTTCCCTTAAGTTGGCTGTGGAGCTTCTTCTCGAAACTTCAAGTCTCGAAGAACGCCTTCTATATCTAGAATGTCTTGATGAGCAGTGCTGATATGCAACTATAATTAACGAGGCCCATAGGATAAGAGTGAAGGTTTAGTATGATAAGGCTGTCAAACCTAGGGTTTTCTCTAAAGGTGACCTCGTTTTGGTCTACTATCAGGACAAGGATGCCTTGGGGGCAAGGAAATTAAAATCCATGTGGTATGGCCCTTTCATTGTCAAAATAGTCCTTAATAAGGGAGCTTATGCTTTGGTTTAGTTCGATGGAAACGAGTTGGTGGAGCCCAGAAATGGGCTTTATCTTAAGAAGTATTATGCCTAGGCAATTGCCTAGCATTTGCTTTGCTTGGATATATTGTATTTTTTGTGCATATATGTCTATCGATTCTAGTGTGACCTTGACGTTTTTTATCTGCTTTGGCAGGTGTGTATGGATGATATCAATCATTTTGGCTTTGTTGATGGTGCTAATCAACATACCTGAAATATTGCTTCCGTGGCTTGGGTAATATACTATCCATCCGGTCAGTTGCTAGTCTCAAGGGGTGTGTGTATTAGTCCTACTTCGAACAATGTTGCAGAATATATTGTTTTGATAAATCTACTTTCAGAGGAAATGTATCTTGGTATTCATTTGTTAGTAGCGTACTTAGATTCGAAACTGGTGGTTTCAAAGTTGAATAAAATCTATCGTGTCAGAGATCCATTTTTATATCATTTATTTTTTAGAGTTCATTTTTTGCAAGGGTCATTTAATTATGTGACATACATTCACATTCAACGTTCAAAAAATTCATTTTCAGATTCATTAGCTAATCAAGCAATTGATTGGAATATTAATCAGTCAATACATTAAATATCAAAAACATCAATAATCATTGTATATATGAGGCAATCACATCATAAAATCGGTGTGTGTGTGTGTGTGTGTCTATATATATATATATATCAGATTTTCTTTAAAAAATATACAAAATTGGACAATTATGTCCTACAAAATTAGGGCTTATACTCGATCATGTCCATCATAAAAAAATATTATAGTCATCCGGTCATCCTAAAAGTCTTTTCATGTGGGCCCTGCCCTGGATAGGTGTCACAGAATAACACTATGGTAGTAGCCACATAGTGGAATAGTCTCACCCAATCACTCGGTATGCTGACCACACGTCTCTGAACTGCCTCAGGGATGTCCTCTACTGCAGCCATAGGGACATGGTGGGTTAAAACCTCCAAGTTCCTTTGAATAGCATGGAGAAATCTCCCAGGGTATTTTGCGGCATCCTCAACCTCTCTTCCGCAGTGCTTATGCCTTGGGAAGCCCTCGGGTCTGACTGGTCCAATATCTATAACATGATAAATAAATTTGTAAGTCAATTGTCCTATAAAAATATTTGTTCATTTTCATAGTTTTATTGAAAATAAAAAAAATCAAATAATCAAAAAATCATTTAAATGCGATCTTACCAATCACTCCCCATGCTGCACCGGGTGGTAAGAGAAAATCAACATCTCCCCTAAATTCCATTCCAACATAAGGGTAATCCTCCATCGTGATCACTTTCTCTCCCCACCACAGGAAGAACTCATCATCCCAGGTAGTTCTAGGGACTTCCCCACCCCCTAGCATCTTCATCAAGTCAGCACCTCATGCTATACGTGGATCTTTTGGGGGGCTAATAGTATACATAACTTTGGGTCGAAGCCTTGGAATACTCTCAAAGAAGAATGTGCATAAAATGGTCCCATAACCAAAATGTTTATTTTTATTCTTCTGGATGGAGTTTAACTTTTTATTCAAATTGGTTAGCAAGGCAATGTACCAATCATACAAAGTAGTCAGGCATTCCACTGCCAAACTCATGTTCCATCATGAGGCTTGGTGCAATGAAGCCGATCCAGCTACTTTGACTATGGTGAAAAGAAGAATATTCATGTGCAACCCTTGCACATCTCTAATTGGGATCTGAGTCCCAACCTTATGAGTACCCTCAACACAGTATATGCGAATGTAATCCTCAACATTCAACCCTCTTGTTGTATTTCCTTGTAAATGTATTGGTTCTCCCCTTCGAGAGAGTCCAGTTATAAAATATATGTCTTAAATATCAATCCTTAAAGGCGTTTGATCAATCATGAAGCATTCCTCCTCCGGGTCCCAGTAATTGACGACAATTTCAAGCAATTTGGTGTTCGTTTTCATATTTGGCATCTTAAAAAACTTGAGAAAACCACATCCTCAAAGTATATATAAGGGCAATTGGTCCTCCATTACCTCATTGTCAATTATGCTATGCTCCCTCTCTCTCCAACTAATGGTCATCCAGAATCAATTCATTAAAAAACCCCTTAGATTTTTATTTTAAATTTTCAATATGTGCATACACAAGTTCCTTCCTACACAGTCGCATCTAGACGCAGGTTCATAATTACGAACCCACATATGTGCAGAGTGTTTTTCAAAAAACTTAAATCCTATGGTGAAATTCACAAAAAATTACTTGAATTGATAAAAAATTGATTACTAAGCTGATTGAGAAGAATACCTAGAAGATTTGGGCTAATTCGGCTGAGAATTGGTCTGGTTTGAATTTGGGGATTTTTTTCTCAAGATTTTTTTCTCAAATTCTTCAATGCACAAATGACCAAATGTGAGTCCAAAAGGCCTATTTATGCCCAAAATTCAAAACAAATTCAAAACCCACTTGTCTAAATTTTTTAGTTTACTTTTTGAATTTGTCCAAGACTTTATGACCTTTTTAGTTTACTTTTTGAATTTGTCCAAGACTTTATGACCTTTTGGCTTGTAAGTGATGGGATAGGTTGTTTTCAAATTAATATGATGATTTCGAGATGATTCCATGTCTTCTTCGATTCCATGACCGCTGAACTGTCATGGAAGGTATTGTGTTCATAACTGGCATATAGGTTAGGGAATTCACTTTCCGTTGTATTTATGCATACTAGCCTCCATACTGAAATATTTCCATAGGGTCGACCCCATGATGTTATGATTATTAGACCATTTTCACTCGCTGACTTATAAATCATGATATGTTGGTAGAGTCATCCTTCACATGGGCTTCTTAGTTAGATCCTCACTAGCATATGTTTCCCATGCTGCAAATTGAGTAGGCTCGGGAGTCCTCTTTAGTCCCGCCATGACTTATGTGATGAAGCTTCATTATTCTTCTTCTTCGCTATCTTTTTGGCTTTATACTGTAGAGGCTCCCATTTTATTGTTGAGTTTTTTTGCTGCATTTCATATTGACCATTTGTATATATTGGCCTTAAGCCAGCTTCACTTGGACTTGTGTATAAGCCACCTTTTTACCATGTCTTTCTGCAAATTCAGCCTTGAAATCACTTAGCCTTTGCAACTCGACAACTTCTTCCCGTGGATGGAACATTCCTCTGAGTGTCATTTACTAGTTTCACCACCTTGGATTGAGCATAGGATTGTTCCTATCCCAGGAACTAGAGCATTTGTTCATCGACACTCGATCCACTGTACTATAGGCATTGTTTTATTATTTTTCAAGATTTTAATATGAAAAACACAAAAAAAATCAAATACCCAAAAAATATTGGGATCGAGACATTACTTCCATATTTTATGGAAACTAAGAGTCAGTTGTGTCGCCCTTGAACAAAGCACAAAAAGCTATGTCTTTTCTCCATTTTGGGATGGGCTTTAGTTTGAATTAGGATAATCCATAACCTTTTTATCAAGTCAGTACTCCCCTGGTTGGTTATCTCTTCTAATCATATGGGGGGTTTTTTTGTGCCTCCTGCATGAAAAACTTATACAAAGTTATCATATGCTTCCATATTCAAAATGAGTTGTGATTTTGTTCAAGGGAAGTAAACCTGAGTCAGCCTTTCTTCGATGTCTGTTGACTCACTTTTCAATCACCCATCCCCATTCTGTCAGAGTCTTGTTCTATCACATCAGATATTTGTTCCTTTGCTCATGCTGGTTTGAGAAGGTCTCCATTGACTTCTTGTCGGCTAGTTTGTCTCTTATCGACTTCGACAAATTTCTCTAAGAGTAAACCTAGAGCCGCACCTTGGCCCTATTTACATTATAGATTGGTGACCTTGTGCTCAGCATTTGATCAACACCATGGGTCTTTGACTGAGTGGTTTCCCTTGTGTTAAACTTCAGTCATTAGAACACTTTGGATTCGTGCAGTACCTTGTTTTCCGTTTGACCCTATCTGTGGATTCCTCACCCCTTTGCCAACTTTCATTATTGGTTGTTTCAGAGGGTTTTTGTCATGCACTAGCTACATTTTGTGCATGTTGGAAATGTGCTTCGGGTTGGTTACTTCACTTTTATTCTTCTGATTCCTTCCAAATTTTTGCCTATGGGTTACACTCACACTGGATTGATGTGGGATGCCTTAATGCCTTCCTTCCAGCAAATATTTTCCCATCGACTTCGACACATTGCTCTGGGAATAAGGTCTAGAGTCCTTTTGTCAGTACCTTAGGGTTTGTAGTCATTAGTGGCAGATTCCTTTGCTATCGATAGTGAAATACATCAATTTCTCTTAATTGGTAGATTCTGTTATCACTCCGCCAAATTACCAAAGCTGAAGAAGTAATCCCAACAAAGGTAACTACAAACCAATATTTTGACTTGGTAGCTAGCCCTACCAAGTCAGAGAGGGCTCTCTCGAAAAGCACACAGCCAAAAGGGTTGGAGGAATTAAGGTTTTTAGGCTAGATATGAGTGCAGGGGTTGTTTTTTATTTGATTGGGTTGGGTTTCACTGGATGAAGAAATTAGGTCAAGGGAGCCAGGTCAGGGAAAATGAGATAGGGTTGCAGGGATCAATGAGGCAAGGTAGGCATAAGGCTTATCACTTATATATTATTGTGTTGAGATGGTTTTAAGACTGATGATAATATAGGAAGAGCATGGGAGATGTATTCTTCCTAAACAAAGGAAAATGGACAAATTATGATCACTTTCCCAAAACAAAGCATGAGCAAGCATGTGTTCTGCCTATCTAAACTTGAAAGAGATCATACCATAGAAATGTAATGAACATGAATACAAGAAATTATAACGTATGAAACTGAAGAAAAAACAATGATAAACATCATACCACATGTATCCCAAAAAATAGTTGCAACTCTTGTTTATTAAGTGGCAAAAACTGAGTACAATAGTTCCTTGATCAACAAGCTAACATCCAAATTGATTCCAACCCTTGCTAAGAGTGAAGAAAGGAACTAAATAGACATAAAAACAACATTCAATCATCATCAGGGGTCGAATCCATGAGGTGAGGAAGTGATCCACAAAATACTGAATTGAAAGATGAAGTGTAGGATGGTCCAAATGAGTCATTCCTAATTACATTCAAACTGATTCATTTTGACTCAATGATAACTTTTACCTAATGAATCTACCCCTAGGTAACTTATCCTTGACATAGTTACATTTACCATGATGAATTACATAAGTAAAAACATAATTTCTTGAAGAAAAGTCAAAATTTCATAGAAACTTGGAAAAAATCAGAAAATTGGTCATTTGTGTCCCCCGCTGTGCATTTGCGCCCTGGTAGTGTCATTTGCGCCCTCTATGTTCAGGACCACTTTTGGCTGACCTACAAGTGTCCAAATCAGGCCTAAGATGGCTTGTTGGAAATCCCTGCCTGTCCTCTTTCTGAATATGCCTCAAGTTATGAAAATGAAGGTCATTTGCCCCCTCAAAAAGTCATTCTCCCAAGATTGGTATTTGCGCAGCGCCTATGTCAAAAAAGGGGCAGAAAGGTGATTTTTTGATGGTTTTTTTAGCTTTTCACCTATCAAAAATGAAAACCAAGGCTGGAAATATGGTTTTCGAAGATGCATTTATCATTAGGAATCGAATGGTACCTTTCTTTCCCTCAAAAATTTTCCCAATCATTTGCGTAGCGCCTAGGGTATTGCGCAAATGACAAATTTTCTACTAAATATCTGTCCCAAAAACATATAAATTTCTAGATTTTGCAAAAAACTTAGGAAATGCCTCAAAATTATTGGAATGGTTGATGGTGATGTGTCTAGGCTTGGAGGGAAGCCTTAGCAAGAATGTCAAATCTCTTCTTTTCCTCCATGGTCAAGTCGTCAATTTTTGTATTGGCACTTTTGATCTTGGACAAAACAATTTTCTCCTTTAGTGCATGGTGTTTGAATTTCTGCCTCAATAGGTAATTATATTTATTTTGCTTTGCTAGAAGCTTCTCTAAATGTTGATTGGCTCTATCAAGCCAAGGATCCATGTTCTCACTAATCACAATAACAAGCTGCTCATTTAGGGTTAGATGATCAGCAAGCTCAGCTTCCCTTTGCCTCTCTAGAGCTAGAGCTCTTTTAAGCCCTCTAGTTCTAATTTTCTTCCTTGGTGTTTGTTCTTTTTCATCATCAAGTAAGCCTTATTTTTCAAGTGTTTCATCTAGCATGACTTTGGATTTTTATGCCTCCCTTTGAGCAGTGAAATACTTGACCTCATCAATTACCTGCTTAGTCTTCAATTGCTCATTTTCTTGCTCAAGGAAGTTTATGACATATATGGCCCTGCCAAGATTAGTTTGGAGCTCCTTAATATTGAAATCCTTACCTTTGATGACTACATTAGTGATTCTGTCATTTTCATCCTCATCTAGGTCAACAAGTTGAAATTCTTGTTATGTTTCATGAGGATCCTCCTCATTATGACTGACTGCCTCAATCACATTTTCTTTACCTTTGTCCACCTGATGTGTTGTTGTAGAAGGCATGGCCCCTTCCAATCCATGAGGAGAAAACCAATGCATGTGGCATCTATGGTATGGTTTTGGCAATGGCTCAACCTCAACCATACTAGCCCATTTAGGCTCAATATCCTCAATCCTGCTAGGTGACCCAAAATCATGATGAGATGGAGATGAAAGAGGTGAAGGGGATTGATCTGATGATGATGAATGTCCTATGGGCTGAGATGGAGGGATGGAAGTGGATGATTGGGATGATGAATGGAAATTTGTGCATGCCGAGTGGATGGCTCATTGAAAATATCATTAGCTATGAAGGTGCTCCATGCAATATTTAGTTGATTGAGATGGTGGAGGACTGATTTTTATGAGGGAATGATGAAATAGACTTCTCATTTTCTCTTTATACTCCTTTTTATGGGCAATGTATGGAATATTCTTTATACTCCGAAAACGATAATAGGGTATATAAAGCATCCTTACCCTAGTGAAATGCATTAAGAGCCGGATGTGATAGGAATAGAGCCTTGAAAATATGCCTTCACATGAAAAGTATTTCATGATTATTTTCATCATTAGGGCATATGTGTCTAGGAGGTGAGAAAAAGGAAAGAACCTCTTTGTTTGATTTTGGTGTCTTGGTTTTAAGAAGAAGTCAAATTCATGTTTCTTCAAATTACCTTTCTTGAAGAACTTCTCCCCAACATTTGGGATCCCAGTGGAAGCTCAAATAATAGCAGTGGATAGAGTGAAAGTGACACCAGCTAATGTAACTTGGTTGTCATGGATTCTGGATATGAAAAGTATAGTCAAGATGGGATGGTGTTGGACCCTTTGAGTTTTCTCACAAAAATAATTGCAACCCACATGTTTGAAGCATGTCACAGTCAATGGAGAAGCCAAGATTTCCCTAGTGTTGGTAGGTTCAAGTATGAGCACTCTTCCCCCTTTATGTGGCCTCCTCACCTATGTTTCATCTCCTTCACTGAATGATGTGTTTTCTTCCTCTGTTCCCATGGCGTTTTTGTAAAAAACCTAGGGATTAGGAAAGGGAGATGGGAAAGGGAAAATGAGGGAGATATTTGCTAGGGATGTGTGAAATGGGGAGGGGATAAGGAGTACTAATATGATAGATTTAGGATAGGGATTTTAGTGATTGGGAGCCTAGGTAGATGTAACACCTAGGGCTTAGGGTTTTGGGATAAAATTATAGGAAAATGGAATTTTTCAAATGAAGAGTTTGGGAATGATTTTTTATAAGTGTGGGAAGGATGCAAAGGGTAAGGGAGTGAATTTTAGGAGTTTTCACAAGTGTAATGGGATACTAGGGTTTTTCCTCAATTTAAACACCAAATTACAACCTCAACTTACAAGACTTCAACACATATACTTATGAAAATGGATTTTTAATGGCATGAGCATCTTAATGGTTTGCTAGAGGTTAGATGAGTGAGTTGGTGGAGCTTTGAAGGCAATTTATCACCACTTGAACACTTTCTAGGGCTTTTTAGTCATTTGCGCCATGAACAGAGCATTTGTGGCCTTGACTGAGTATTTGCTCCCTTTCCTACTCATTTGTGCCCTCGACTACACATTTGTGCCCTCTGCTAAGTATTTTCACCCTCGTTTTAGAGTTTGTGCCCTGCCTTCAGCTCTTCTGCCAATTTCGCCTAGAAATTAGAAAATTTGGTCTCTTAGAGTGCTTGCTTGATGTTTGGAGGAGGAAAATTAAATTTTATCAATGTCAATGAGTTATAAATAGCTAAGTGAATTTGAATTTGAATTGAAAACCCGACTTTTCTAATGTCTCATTTAACTTTTTTGAAAACTTTTGCTGATTACCCTTTCATTTGATTTTTCTTCCTTGCAGGATGATGTTGCTAGTGTTTGACACTTTTCTCTTTCAATTTGGCATATGTGATTTGAGTTGGAAGCTAGGGAAATAACATATTACATATAAGAAGCATAAAATTACATATTAGTATGAAAAGCATACTTTAAAACCAAAATTACAACTTTAAAAATGATATTTACATGCTGATAATCCTCTGCAGATGATAATGAAATGTTTATTGAGTCACTCTCACACCTTTTGCTGAGCTTATTGAGATGAAATGGTGCATTTTGGACCTTGAAAAATGAAACCTAATTACCTAATGGGACCTTGAATAACCTGACTCCATGGTCAACTTTGACTGACTTAAGACATAGTGAAATGAGCTTTTCAAAAGTGTTTTTATGTTTAGTAAGACATAAAGGTGGGCCAGAAAATGTGAAATTTTGAGGGAGAGTGAGGTTTTATGACTAGGTCTACCATCAATGAATCAATTTGTTGCATGACCTAATGGAATGATAAAAAATTCTGAGTGGGACCCCTAAAATGAATATAAAGAAGTAATTTTGATCACTGATGGAAAAATGCATATTTTGACACTAACATTGGCCTTATTGGGGATTGCATATCCTTGGAGGTGTCAAGAACATCATAGACCAAGTGTCTAACCATTGGGCCAATACGGTAAAAAAAAATTCAAACTGAAATGCATGACTAAATACTGACAACTTAATGACACAAACTGACTTTGAAACTGACTGAAATTGACTAGAACAATGACTCAAAACTTAACTTACTTTTTCTGAAAACTTAACTTGAAATGGTAGAAACTCAATGAAGCTCCATGGACTTCACTTCGGGCTCCAAACTCCAATGCTTTTCTACTTCACACTTGCAGGAATATCAAACTGATATATACAACAAGGATGGATTTTTTTTCACAATTTCAGATAAAAAAAGATAGTGCTTCAGGAGCCTACCATTAATTGGGCCTCCTAAGAAAATTTTCCCATCCATTTCTTCCAAGAGATATGCATTTTTTCCATGAGAAGCTGCAATCTTAAAAGGTCCTTTCCATAAATTATCAAACTTCCCATGCTTACCCTTGTCTTCATCCCTGTCATCCCAACATAGTACTACATCACCGATCTTGAAATCATCTTGCTTGGTTTTTCTGTCATAGATTTGCTTGATCTTATCATGGAGCTTGGAAGTGTTCTAAAACACTTCTGCTCTTGTTTTTTGTAAGTGAATCATTTGGTTTATGCGGCGTTGTATGTCATTTTCTTCACTTCCTGCTTCTTGTAAAATTTGCATGACTGGGATAGCCAATGAAGAAGGAAAAATTGTATCCACACCGTAAAATACCTAAAATGGAGACATGCCAATGGATTTCTTGTTGCTTACCCGATCTTCCCACAGTGCATTAATTAGCTTCTTGTGAAAATTGTTCTTGTTCGCCTCCAACATATTTTGATTATGCTGATCAAAGACTTATTGGAGGACTCTGCCAATCCGTTTCCCTATGGATAATATGTTGTAGAATGACCCAACTTAATGTTATATCTATCACAGAATTCTGTCATTTTATTTTATTTGAAAGTTGTGGCGTTATATGTGATGATATTTCTTGGACAACCAAACCGGGAAAAGATGTTAGTTTCTAGAAACTGAATTATAACTAAGTTTGTAGCTTGCCTAGTTGGGATCGCTTCGATCCACTTTGTGAAGTAATATGTGGCGGTAAGTATCCATCTGTGTTGAGCAGATTAGGGTGGATATATTTCACCAATAAAATCTAAGCCCCATTGCTGGAAAGGAGCTTAAAATGAAATGGGATATAATGGTAAAGGAAGAAGCTTGCATTTACCTTGGTAAAGTTGGCATTCATGGCAGCTCATGACCGTCTTGTACAAATCTGTAAATAATGTTGGCCAATAGTAACCCACTCTCAGTACTTTTTTGGCCGTTGTGTTCCAGTATAAGTGACCTCCATAATCTCCTTTGTGGAAATCCTTCATCACTTCTTTGGATTCATCTGCAACTAAACAATTGAGTAACACTCCTCCAAGATCCTTCTAGTAGAGTGCACTATCTAGTATGAAATATTTTAAAGCCATAAGTTTAAAGGACATGCTCTTAATATTTTACATGCCCGGAGGAGGGTTCAAATGTTGTAAAACATAAATGATATCAGCATACCGTGGAGATGATTAAAAGAGATCTGATACTTGAGTAATACTTACACCTTCTTCATCATCGGACAATGCTGATATGAGATTGAGGTCAAGTGCATGTAGATTAGACTCAGCCATGAGCTTGGCTAAGCCTTGCCCTTTGATTAACTTGGTCGGCTTGATCTCAAGGTCATACTCTAAGAGCGCTACTATCCATCTACCTCTTCTTCCTTCTGGATTTGTTTGCATGAGTACTTCTTTAACCGTTGCATTTGGAACATATGCCAAAATATGTGAGTGAAAAATATAAACGCGGAAGTCCTTGAGTTCTTTAACCAAATCCAAGGCCTGTTTCTTGATTATGTTGTATCAGAGGGCTGCATCCCTTATTATGTGACTGAATAATGCTATTGGTAGCTTTGTCCCATATATTTTCTACATTAGCACCGCTACCAAAGTATGCTCAGAAGAAAAAGAAAATATAATGAAATCTAGAGAATAATCGAGACTTATAAAAATTGGAGCAGTGGTCAAATAAAATTGTACCGATCTGAATGAATTACGATCATTTTCAGAACATTTTACATCATTCTCATTCTTCAGCATATTAGTTAACTCTCTAAGATGTTCTGCTAAGTTGGGAATGAACCTACATAGGAAATTCATCCTACCGTTGAATGCTTGGACTTCCTCTTGTTATGAGGAAAATAAATTTGCTGTATCACTTCAAATCTAGAAGGATCTATCTGAATCCTATATTTTGAAATGATATGACCGAACAACTTTCCTTCTTCCATAGAAAATAGACACTTTTTAGGATTTAAGGATATCCCAAATTTTCTACATCACTGGAACACAACTCTCAAATGGTGTAAATGCTCATCATATGAATTTGAATAAATAGTCAAATCATATAAATAAACAAAAAGGAATACATCTTTCTCATTACCAAAATCTATTTCCATGGCACGCTGGAAAGTAGCCCCGACATTCTTCAAACCGAACGACATCTTGGCATATGTAAACGTACCCCATGGTGTAGTGAATGATGTATTATCCTGATCATCTTCATGCACAAGAATCTGATTGTACGCTAAGTAACCATCCAGCAATGACATCCTAACGGCTCCTACAACTCGCTGAAGTATGTGGTCCATTTTAGGCAGCGGGTAATTGTCTTTCAGTGACACTTTGTTTAGATTTCTAAAATCTATACATAGTCAGATTTCACCAGTCTTCTTCCGCACTAGAACCAAATTAGAGATCCAATAAAAAAATATGACTGAAGCAATAATTACGGCCTTATAGAGCTTGTTTACCTCCTTCTCAATAGATGGAAACAACTTTGGGTTTATTCTCCTGAGCTTCTGCCTAAAAGGATTTTGGTCTAGCTTTATCGGGATAGTGTGTTGAATGATATATTTATTGTACACATTTAGATATGATTAATCCAAAAAAACACGTCAGAAAACTTAGTAAACAAGTCAACATATTTAGGATTTACCTCTCGAGGCAAAGACTTTGAAAGCTTGATGAACTTTGGTTGCTCCGCTGTTCCAGTATTAACATCTTCTACGCATTTTTCTGTGGGAACCAAGGTAGGTTTTCTTGCCACGTCATCTTGATAAAATAATTCTTCCAAAGGTATAAGACCATTTGGAATGTTATTGTCCTTGAACTGGATTATGTCAATCTAATCTTCCTTGATGATTTGACCATCCTTATCGTACACTTCGTCCATAGAACAATTTTCAAAATCACCTTTACTTTGAAGGAAATTGTTCACTTGTTTATCATCCCAGAATACTTGCCAAATTTCAAGTTATCAGGAATGGCGGGCATGTTCTTTATATGAATCTCAAATTTTTTATTTGAAAAAATTGTAGATCTGAAATTACTTGCAGCAGTGGCTAATGAATCAGCCATCAAGTTTTACAACCTTGGCACTACTTTAACTGTTTATTCTGAAAACATTTTCAAAATGTTAAGTGATGCATCCTATATTGCCTTATCCTTGGGTGATTATCTTGATGCTCACCTTTGATTTGTTTAATTACTAGATCTGAATCACCGTAGATTGCAATTATTCTAGCTCCCAATTTTTTCAAAATTTTCAGACTGGTAATGAGTGCCTTATATTCAGCCTCATTGTTCGTAAAATCGAATGCTAATTAATAGGAACACAACCTAAAATTATTAGGCACTTTATTTTATTGTTGAAATGGGCTACAGATCCATAAACCAATGTTGGCCCCGTCTTTGCCAACGGAACCATTAAAATCCATACTCCAAAGACCATCTTCTTCCTCAAGGTGTTGAAACTCTTAACTCTGATTTGAAAAAAATTTCTGATCTGAATCCTTATGTTGTTCTAAACTTTCATCTGCCTTCTCTGATGGATGTTCGGATATAGTAGGTAGATTCTCTTTCTCTTTTTCTAACATTGTTCTAATTCAATCTGAAACTTCAGGAACATCCTCTATTTCTACTAATTGACAATCTACATCATTTAATCCAGATTCATTGTACAATATGAAGGACTCTAAGTCTATATGTACAACGTTTATAGGATAATTATTAGGCCTTTCCTTGTTTGTGATCATGTATTTCATTTTAGTCTCACGGTATAGTTTTCTCATTTGACCGAAGACAAGAATTGTTGCATAGGAAAAGTCCAACTGCAATGTACCTCTCAATTTAGCCCCCTAGGATCTTGATAAAAACATGCTGAAACATGGAGGAATGACATCAACTACCATGTTCATAAGGACATTTTTGGCTAAGTTTTTCTCTAGGGAGATAACTAGATATTTGATTAGACCCAAAAAACGGACACGACTAGAATCGAAAGAATATAAATCATGATATGGGCAGGTTATGTCAAGGCCAAGATTTTCCATGATGGCTTTTGGCATGAGGTTGTGGGAGGCCCCAGAGTCTAACATAGTATTATGAAGGATGAATTTATGGACTTTGAGACTCAAGTAAAATGGTGGGACCTCACTATCTTCAGACTGACCATTGATTGCGGGACCAAATATTAACTTGGGCTAATCATCCTCTATATTAACCATGTGGGATAAAGGGTCAACTTTCAAGGTTTTGACTACATGGGATTTATATTTATCAACTTTGACCAATTCAGTAAGAGGAATAGACACCTTTAACTTTGAAATTTCTGACTCTAAATTAAAAGGTATAGTTCTGTCTACCTCTTTTACGATAATATCTATTTTCCAAACATGATCTCTCAGTGCAGTTTCTTTCCTCTGAATATCTCTTTCTTTGACAGGTGCACTTGTAGAAGGATGATTGCTTCTGATCTAATTTGGAGCTGCAATCTCTTTACCCTTATTTTGATTGGCTTGAGAAACTTGCTTCTGTGATACTTCTTTCTGCTGAATTGTATTTTTCGGAGGTGGATTGAATGGAACATCACGAGTCCTCAAGGAGTACTACCTTTGTTGGGAACTCAATGCATTCAGTTATCCTCTCTGATAATCATCAGATTCTACTTCTAACTCATGATCATTTGCCAATATGAAGTCTTTATCACTAGGTGAACTTATTTTTTCCACATATTCCTTCATCTCCGGTCATAAATATGGGCTGACCATCGACTGTGAAATGAAGGTTCTCGTCTACTATTGGTTCTTCCTCTTCATCACTCTGAGCATAGTTATGTTGTAGCGGTGTCCTAATTTGCTGTTGTTGTTGTGTTTCGGGGGCTCTTTTCTCTCTCTGCTTTATCCGGAACTGAGGCTGATGTTGTTGGCCTCGAAAGTTTGAATTTCTAATTTGTGGCTCCATCTATCTATATAAAATAGACATTTTATCGACCATTATTTCCATGGTTCTAAGAAAAGCATCAAATTTAGTATCAGATGAAGTGAAAGGTTCCTCTTTAATGGTCACTTTGCGTTCAGTTTTGACTTTTGACTTTTTAATTAAGAGGTTGGCCTCAACACTCACTGAATTTCTGATAATTTCTTCTAGAGTAGTGGGATTTATTTCTCTCAATGAGTAGGCCAATTTTTCAATTTTGGAAGTACTTGAAAATGTGTGCAAGGTATCCATTTCCATTAAATTAAATGTGTGCAAAATTCTCCATGTCTTGCAATTTAAACAAAGTGTTTTTGAGAACTGCTTATGAGTTTATGTGTGAGTGAAAGTTAATTTAATTTGTTGTTTAACATATTAAATTAGAAATACACAGCAAGATAACTTCGGCATAACATGACACAAATGTTTGGTGAGCATTTCACCCCTCCTGGGCTACGTCTGCTAGATCAAGCCTCCAAAAATGAGCTTGTCCTCTTGTATTATAATGCTCTCAAATGCAATACAAGTTTAAAAGTTCCTAAATAGGAAAATATGAATGAAAATACAGATTTAGAAGACATGAAAATGCTAAAAATTCCTTTCCATATTCACTAAACAGTGAAAAATTACCAAATACAGTGCCTTCTTCATTGGGCCCTGATAGCTCTTTGAACTCCTTTAAAGCTTTTAAGGCTGTATAAGTCCTCAAAAAGTTCTAAAACCTCTTCCATTAGGTTCATAAGGTCGAAAATAGTTGAAAATGGTTTTTGGTTCACCTCAAACAGTGAGGTACAACTCCAGATAACTCCATTTTCCCAATGGCCCTAATGGCTCTCCAAGATTCCCTGAAGCTAAACAGGTTGTATAACACCTCTAATACCTCTTTAAATTGTCCCAATGGCTCTAAAATGCTTAAAATAGTCAAAATTGGTTTTTGGTTCACCTTAATTGGTTAAGCATAGCCCAAAAGGGCTCCAACTCCCTCTTGGCCCTGATGGCTCTGGAAGCTTCCCTGAAGAAAAAGTGGCTGAAGATCAGCTCTAATAGCTTTGAAACCTATCTCAATGGCTTCAGAATTCTCAAAATACCCAAAATTGACCAAAATTTCGTCAAATTTGGTCCAATATTGGAGAAGTTATGACAGAAACAAACTTTTGCCCAATGTCAAGTGAAAACCCACAAAAAATGGGCTAACTATAGTTAACTAGAGTTATTTTTGGGGAAAGGTGCCAAATCTGGGCGTGTCCTCTAGATTCAGCAGAACCATTTGAATTGGCATTTAATTTCGGGGTATGGGCGGTCACATGACCATCGCCACACCCTCCGTTTAATCCGCCACATAAACTGTGGTTACAAAACCGTAGCATTTAACTGGTTTTAATTGTTGGCCACATGAATTAATGTTAACGGTTATGTTAACTGTATAAAAATACGCTGGTGAAAGGCCCTAGGTTCTGGCCTTGTGGTCATGTGGTATGGGGGCTAGCCCCTAGGAGTTGGCCCCCTTTTGCCGCCAACCAAAATTAATTCAAACCATAAATATTTGCGGTGATCCATAGATGTTAAGAAGTAAATTGATGGCACAATGGTAAGTCATGCACCTTGTGGAGACGAGGTTTCAGGTTCAAATCTTGCTGAGACAGAAAGGTTTTGATAAAATAATTTCTTCAGCTGGGGGCCACGTGGCGGCCTCCGAGCCTGCCACATGGCAGCTCCTGGTTGGTTTAAAAAACCAAAAGTCAAACTATTGGCGAATAACAGAATGCCAAGTGTCAGAAAATAATTGGCCCAGGTGGAATATTCCAGGAAATATTTAGAGGAATATTCCAAGAATATTCCTCTAAATATTCCTTTTTTAATTTTTCAAAATTTGAAAGTCAAACCTGGTCAACTCAGTTTTTGGAGTTTACTGAAAACTTCAAACTTGCATAACTTTCACATGCGATGTTGGATTTGAGTGTCGTTTGCGGCGATAGGATCCTATCAACGATGCCTATCTGGTTGTTCAGGTTGCAATTGATTTTGAAAAATTGCAATTTTGAGCTTTTTCCATAGCTCGGACTTCACCTCCTAAATGAGAATCTTTTGGACCCCAAAAGCTCACTGAAATGCTGAAACTGAACTGTACAGAAAATGAGAGAATAACAACATCCTCTTCTCTTCAGCCTTCAAAACTTTTCCTGACTTTGCCAACTATCCTCATGGTGAATTTTTGCTGAATGAACCATGTACTTGTGCCGAATCCTGACCAAGTTTTCTTGCCATACCAATCTGCCATTCTGAAACCAGCAATGGCACTTGCTGAACTTTGTGCCCTCTTTGCTTGCATGCCTTTCCATTTTCAAGTAATTCCAAAACTAATTTCAACTATTTTCAGCATTCTAGAGCCATTGGGACAGGTTCCAGAGGTAGTACTAGAGGTGTTCCACAACCATTTTAGCTTTAGGGAAGCTTGGAGAGCCACCAGGGCCATTGGGAAAATGGAGTTATCTAGAGTTGTACCTCACTGTTTGAGGTGAACCAAAAACCATTTTAAACTATTTTCGACCTTCTAAACCTAATGGAAGAGGTTTCAGAACTATTTGAGGACTTCTACAACCTGAAAAACTTTAGAGGATTTCAAAGAGCCATCAGGGCCTAGAGGGAGCCAGAGCTGTTTTGGGCTATGCTTAACCATTTGAGGTGAAAAAAAAGCCAATTTATACTGATTTCTATGTTATGAAGTCAATTTCACAACTCATTTTTCCTGTTTAGGCATTTTTCTCTCTGTATAACTCATTTGAACAATTTAATACAAGAGGACAAGCTCATTTTGGGAGGCTTGATCCAGCAGACGTAGCCTAGGAGGGGCGAAATGCTCACCAAACATCTGTGTCATGTTATGCTGAAGTTATCTTGCTATGTATTTCTGATTTAATATGTTAAAAAAAAAACTAAATTAACTTTCCCTCAAACATAAACTCATAAACAGTTACCAAAAACTCTTTGTTTAATCAACAAGACATGAAAAACAATTTGCACATTTAATTTAATGGAAATGGATACCTTGCACAAAATTTCAAGTAGTTCCATTTTCAGATCAGATGGTATCAGAGCTCAGGCTGAGACTTTTTTTTTTGTGCAAAAGGTCTTAAAACAGTGTAAAAGATTGACTGTTTTATTGGTTGCAAAATGGTTGAATGTATGAGTTTGCTTGAGTTGAAAGGATAGCTGATGTTAGCTATGTGTTGGAAAGGAAAAAAGAGTTGAAGACTATTTCCTTACCCCAATTTACCTCAAGTTTATCTTTGGAAAACAAACCCATTTGATTAGTGTTTGCTACAAAATCTATTGGAGTTTGTGTTTTATGGCTGTAAAGACATTTGGTTAAAAGCTTGTAATTGTTTGGAAAGCTTTGAGAACTTTTCTTTGAAGTTCCTCTTGTTGCTTTGAACATTTACATAATGTCAAATTCTTCCACAAGTGAAGTTTCATCCTTCACGAAATTCTTCAATGATGAAATGAAGAATGAGTTCATTAAGGTGAAGGACATGGTGCAGATTCTCATTGAGGATCAAAGATAAAGTGTTAAGCTTCATTCATAATTGTTGGCTATGAAGGAAGAGAAGGAAAAAATTCTCCAAAGACTACATGACATGGAGAAACAACTCCTTCAAGCTCAAGAAGCTTTGTCCAAGTAAATGCTCGAGGATGAGGTAAACCATTCCAACTGAGTCTTCAATTTCCTCAATTGAAAAGTGTGTTGGTTCTTTTGAAAAACATACAAGGGGTATAGGGTACAAATTAATGTTTAAGATGGGCTATCATGAAGGCAAAGGTTTGAGAAAGCATGCACAAGGCATGGTTGACCCTATTTCGGTTGTGGAGCGACCCAAGAATGTTGGTCTTGGATATGAGCAGTTTAATGGCGAAGAATCTAAATCCTTGAATACATGTGATGTAAATTTTAAAAGAACCTTTATTCCAAGTTCTAAAATGCATAAATGTCAAAATCGTTTTAAGGATGATTGCCATTGTTTTAAGCCATGATTGCAGCATGTAGAGGGAAAACATGTCGCTTATGGTGAGCATACAAGTGTAAACAGTTTTCAAGACAAGAACAGTGATGAATGTCTGAAAAAGAAAACTCTCTCCTCTACTAGTTCATTGTCTCTCGAAGACAAAAAGGATGGAAATTCCATGCAGAAAAAGAGGTATACTTATTCACATGATCAATTTCATTATGTTTCAGCAAAGAATGATAATTTTTCTTGTTCAAATGAAAGAAATTTTTGTTTCACATTTTGTGGTGGATTTAACCATGTTGCTTCAAGATGCTGGTTGAAAAAGAAAGCACATAGGAAGCAGAAGAGGCAAAGAAAACTTTCTCAGAAAGTGCTTAAGAGTTTCACATTTTTTCAAAAGAAGGGACATGATGTATATCATTGTTGGACCTTGCATCCAACTCATCGTCCAAAGCACATCCAACTTGAGGACAAAAATATTGGCGCAAGTGGATCTATGGATTCCATTATCGATGTGGAAATGGAAGATTCACATGAAGAATTGTTGTTGTAACAAAATACGCCAGGGAGTTGGCTTGGTAGGAAGTGGATTAAATTCTTAATGCAGTAATTCATACTCATTTTGTACATGTAAATTTCATATTGGTATGCATGTATTTCAGTTGAAAAGTTGATGCAAGATTGCATGTAAAAGTAGTTTTAGTTTGAAGCAATTTCTTTGTTGTTGCAAAATTTTTCCATGGAGGTGTAAAAGATGAGTATGATACTCACTTATATGGCAGAAAAGTCTTTCAGTTCAGCTCTTAGTCACCCACATGCTTTTTTTTGGGATGATGTACTTGTTAGTATTTGAAAAGAAGAGTTGAAGTTGCACATGTACATAGAGGTTGTATGTGTAATTAGAAAACTGTATATAGTTCATTGTACATGATACATACACATGTGTTTGTAAAGATGTGTCTTGTTGTTGTCGACTTGTGTCAATTGTGTGCACACTTTTTACAGATTTTGTGTGTCAATTATATAGCACATTTCAGGTCAACTTGTTGTTGATGTCGTATGTTGTACAAGGTGCCTTTGATGTCGATTGGTGCAAAGAACGAAGTGTCAGTGCAAAGCGGTGCAAGATTCCATGAGATGGAAAGGCATGCAAGCAAAGAGGGCACAAAGTTCAGCAAGTGTCATTGCTGGTTTCAGAATGGAAGATTGGTATGGCGAGAAAACTTCGTCAGGATTCGGCACAAGTACATGGCTCATTCAACAAAAATTCGCCATGAGGACAGTTGGCAAAGTCAAGAAAATTTTTGAAGGCTGAAGAGAAGAGGATGTTGTTATTCTCTCATTTTCTGTACAGTTTAGTTTCAGCATTTTTTCAAGTTCGAGCTATGAAAAAAGCTCAAAATTGAAAGTGTTCAAAATCACTTACAACCTGAACGACCAGATAGGACTCATCGATACGATCCTATTGCCATGAACGACACTCAAATCCAAAATTGCATGTGAAAGTTATGCACGTTTGAAGTTTTCAGTAAACTCCAAAAACTGAGTTGACCAAGTTTGACTTTCAAATTTTGAAAAATTAAAAAAGGAATATTCCTCAAAATATTCCGTGGAATATTCCACCTGGGCCAATTATTTTCTGACAATTGGCATTCTGTTATTCGCTAACAGTTTGACTTTTGGTTTTTTAAGCCAATTAGGAGCTGCCACGTGGCAGGCTCAGAGGCCGCCACGTGGCCCCCAGTTGAAGAAATTGGTTTATCAAAAATTTTGTGTCTCGACAAGATTTGAACCCGAGACCTCATCTCTACAAGGTGCGCAACTTACCATTGTGCCATCAATTTACTTCTTAACATCTATGGATCACCACATATATTTATGGTTTGAATTAATTTTGTTTGGCGGCAAAAGGGGGCTAGCCCCCATACCACATGACCACAAGGCCGGAACCCAGGGCCTTTCACCAGCAGAGTTTTATATGGTTAACATAACCTTTAACATTAATTCATGTGGCCAACAATTAAAACTAGTTAAATGCTATGGTTTTGTAACCACGATTTATGTGGCAGATTAAACAGAGGGTGTGGCAGTGGTCATGTGACCACCCATACCCTGACATTAAATGTCAATTCAAACGGTTTTGTCAAATCTGGAGGACGTGCCTAGATTTGGTGCCTTTCCCCAAAAATAACTCCAGTTAACTACAGTCAGCCCATTTTTGGTGGGTTTTCACTTGACATTGGGCAGAAGTTTGTTTCTATCATAACTTCTCCAATATTGGACCAAATTGAGATGAAATTTTGTCAATTTCGACTATTTTCAGCATTCCAGAGCCATTGGGATAGGTTCCAGAGGCATTAGAGGTGTTCTACAGCCTGTTTAGCTTCAGGGAATCTTGGAAAGCCATGAAGGCCTTTGGGAAAATGGAGTTATATGGAGTTGTACCTCACTATTTGAGGTGAACCAAAAGCCAATTTATACTAATTTCTATGTTATGAAGTCAATTTCACAACTTATTTTTCCTGTTTAGGCATTTTTCTCTCTGTATAACTCATTTGAACAATTTAATACAAGAGGACAAGTTCATTTTGGGAGGCTTGATCCAACATACGTAGCCCAGGAGGGGTGAACTGCTCACCAAACATCTGTGTCATGTTATGATAAAGTTATCTTGCTGTGTATTTCTGATTTAATATTTTAAACAACAAACTAAATTAACTTTCCCTCACACATAAACTCATAAACAGTTACCAAAAACTCTTTGTTTAATTAGCAAGACATGAAAAACAGTTTGCACATTTAATTTAATGGAAATGGATACCTTGCACACATTTTCAAGTAGTTCCATTTTCAGATCACTCAATGAGTATGCCATATCTGGGTTAAAAGTATTGGGATAACGCAGAAGGGCCAAACCAGGAGGTGGTTTCATTTCATTTGGGATGGATTTATAGATTCTAAGGTATCATGAATTATAATCAGGCACTGATTCATTAGGATTGCGCTTCAAGGAGTCATAATCAGAAAGGATTTATAAAGGGTTTTTCTTCTCATCCCACCTGGCTAAGAAAGCATCGGTTAGTTTAGTAGGAGTCCTAATAGAATTAGCTGCTAGGGCATGGAACCAAACTTTAACCTCACCAGAAAAAATTTGTGCGATGATTCAGATCTTGGCATGATTTGCATCTAACTCCTCAATATCTATGAAGGTTGTGATTTTTGCCATGTGCTGACGGGCAGTGATTTCAGAGTTTTCATTGAAGAGGGGAAGTATTTGGCATAGCCTTGAGGTAAGTCATGCAGTTGGGTTGGTAAGATGAATGGGGAAAATCTTGCCATAATTCCCGATGAATGGAATACTGGATTGATAATAAGAGGAATTGGCTAAATAGGTAAAGGAGCTAAAGTTGTTGGTAGTGAAGTGGCAGGTATGTATTATGAAATTGAAGGTGCATATGAACATACTATAATTGACTGAGTTTGAGGTTCAGATGAAACAAAAGCTTCTTTTGGATGGTAGAATTGGATCCACTCCTTAATGTCAAGGTCAGATTCGGGCTTAATTTCTTCGAAAAACCAATCTTTCAAAGGACTTAAGTCTAATTAGGACAAAGATTTTACCTCAGATAATTTTAGAGGATCAAATACCATATCAGACAAAGAAGTTTCAGATTTGTATTTAAATAAAGACAATTCAAACTTCAGCTCATAAGGTATATCTTCTAGAGAAAGTAACTTAGAAGGTAGAGAAACCCATCTTACCAATGGAACCAGTCCTGATTGAATGTGTGGAGTTTGATATCGATGTCTTCGAAAGAACTTCTCTAGATCATCAACCAGATCGACTAGATCAAGGTCTGGATTTTCTCTGGTTTATCTTGTAGAAGCCAAATCTGCTATGAGTCACTACAATTATGAAATCAACCTTATGAAACTCGATCCTAACATCCAAAGGATTAGTTTCTGATAAATCTTTGTCATACACCCAGGGAAAATCTGATCTTTTGTTCCCCGACAACGGCGCTAGAATGTTATCACTCCGCCAGATTTCGAAGGCCAAAGAAGGAATCCCAACGGAGGCAACCACAAACAAAGATTTTGACTAGGTAGCTAGCCTTAATAAGTTAGAGATGGCTCTCTCCAAAAGGTCACAGCTAGGAGGGCTGGAGGAATTAAGGTTTTTAGGCTAGATATGAGTGCAAGGGTTTTTTTTATTTGACTGGGTTTGGTTTCACTGGATGAAGAAATTAGGTCAAGGGAGCTAGGTCAGGAAAAATGAGATAGGGTTGCAGGGATCAATGAGGCAAGGTAGGAATAAGGCTTATCACTTAAATATGATTGGGATGAAATGGTTTTAAGACTGATGAGAAGCTAGGAAGAGCATGGGAGATGTATTCTTCCTAAATAGAGGAAAACAGACAAATTATGATCACTTTCCCAAAACAGAGCATGAGCAAGCATGTGTTCTGCCTATCAAAACTTGAAATAGATCATACCATAGAGATGTAATGAACATGAATAAAACACATTCTAACATATGAAACTAAAGAAAAAACAATGATAAATATCACACCACATGTATCCCAAAAAATAGCGGCAACTTTTTTTTATTAACTAGCCAAAACTGAGTACAATAGTTCCTTGATAAAAAAGATAACATCCAAACTAATTCCAACCCTTGCTAAGAGTGAAGAAAGGGACTAAATAGACATCAAAATAACATTCACTCATCCTCAAGGGTCGAATCCATGAGGTGAGGAAGTGATCCACAAAATACTGAACTGAAAGCTGAAGTGTAGGATGGTCCAAATGACTCATTCCTAATTACATTCAAACCGATTCATTTTGACTCAATGATAACTTTTACCTAATGAATCTACCTCTAGGTAACTTATCCTTGACATAATTACATTTATCATGATGAATTATATATGTAGAAACATAATTTCTTGAATAAAAGTCAAAATTTTAGAGAAACTTGGAAAAAATCAGCAAATTGGTCATTTGCATCCTCCATTGTGCATTTGGGCCATGGCAGTGTCATTTGCACCCTCCATGTTCAGGGCCACTTTTGGCTGACCTATAGGTGTCTAAATCAGGCCCAAGATGGCGTTTTGGAAATCCCTGCATGTCCTCTTTCTGAATATTCCTTGAGTTATGAAAATGAAGGTCATTCCCCCCCTCAAAACATCATTCTCCCAAGACTGGTATTTGCGCAGCGCCTAGGTCAAAAAAGGGACAAAAGGTGATTTTTTTATGGTTTTTGATCTTTTCACCTATCAAAACTATAAAACAAGGCTAGAAACATGGTTTTCTAAGATCTATTGGTCATTAGGAATCTAATGGTACCTTTATTTCCCTCAAAAAGTGCCCCAATCATTTGCGCAGTGCGTAGGACGTTGCACAAATGACAAATTTTCTGCTAAATGTTTGTCCCAAAAAACAAATAAATTTCTAGATTTTTCAAAAAATTTAGGAAATGCCTTAAAATTTTTGGAATGGCTGATGATGATGTGTCTAGGCTTGGAGGGAAGCCTCAGCAAGAATGTCCAATTTCTTCTTCTCCTCCATGGTCAAATATTCAATTTTTGTATTGGCACTTTTAAGCTTGGCCAATGCAATTTTCTCCTTCAGTGCATGGTGTTTGACTTTCTGCCTCGATAGGTAATTATCCTTATTTTCCTTTGCTAGAAGCTTCTATAAATATTTATTGGCTCTATCAATCCATGGCTCCTTGTTCTTACTAATCACAATAGAAATGTTCTCATTTAGGGTTAGTTGATCAACAAGCTCAACTTCCCTTTGTGTCTCTAGAGCTAGAGCTCTTTTTAGCCCTATAGTTATAAGTTTCTTCATTGGTGTTTGTTCCTATTCATCATCAAGTAATCCATATTTTTCAAGTGTTTCATCTAGCATGAATTTGGCTTTTTCTGCCTCCCTTTGAGCAGTGAAATACTTGAACTCATCAATTACCTGCTTAGTCTTCAATTGCTCATTTTCTTGCTCAAGGAAGTTTATGACATATATGGCCCTGTCAAGATTAGTTTGGAGCTCCTTAATATTGAAATCCTTACCTTTGACGACTGAATTAGTGATTCTTTCATTTTCATCCTCATCTAGGTCAACAATTTGAAATTCTTGTTATGTTTCATGGTGATCCTCCTCATTATGACTGACTGCCTCAATCACCTTTTCTTTACCTTTGTCCATCTGTTGTGTTGTTGTAGAAGGCATGGCCCCTTCTAGTCCATGAGGAGAAAACACATGCCTGTGGCCTCTCTGGTAGGTTTTTGGAAATGGCTCAACCTCAACCATACTATCCCATTTAGGCTCAATGTCCTCAATCCTGCTAGGTGACCCAAAATCATGATGAGATGGAGATGAAAGAGGTGAAGGGGATTGATTTGATGATGATGAATGTGCTATGGGCTGAGATCGAGGGATGGAAGTGGATGGCTGGGATGATGAAGGGACATTTTGTGCATGCTGATTGGATGGCTCATTGAAAATATCATTAACTATGAAGGTGCTCCATGCAATGTTTAGTTGATTGAGATGGTGGAGGACTATGCTTTTTATGAGGGAATGATGAAATAGACTTCTCATTTGTTGTTCATACATCCTTTTTCTGGGAAATTTATGCCATCTTATCTATACTCCAAAAATATAATAGGGTATTTTAAGCATCCTTACCCTAGTGAAATGCATTAAGAGCTGGATGTGATAGGAATAGAACCTTGAAAATCTGCCTTCACATGAAAATTGTTTCATGATTATTTTCATCATTGGGGCATATCTATCTAGGAGGTGAGAAAAAGGAAAGAACCTCTTTGTTTGATTTTGGTGTCTTGGTTTTAAGAAGAATTCAAAGTCTCGTGTCTTCAAATTACCTTTCTTGAACCACTTCTCCCAAACATTTGGGATCCAGGTGGCAGCTCAAATAATAGAAGTGGATAGAGTGAAAGTGGCGTCAACTAATGTAACTTGGTTGTCATGAAGTACAGATATGAAAAGTCTAGTCAGCATGGGATGGTGTTGGACCCTATGAATTTTCTCACAAAAAGCATAAAAACCACATGTTTGAATCATGTCACAATCAATGGAGAAGCCAAGAGTTCCCTAGTGCTGGTGCGTTCAAGTCTGAGAACTCTTTCCCCTTTATGTGGCCTCCTCACCTCTGTTTCCTCTCCTTCACTGAATGCTGTGTTTTCTTCCTCTGTTTTCATGGTATTTTTGTCAAAACCCTAGGGATTAGGAAAGGGAAATGGGAAAGGGAAAATGAGGGAGATATTTTCTATGGATGTGTGAAATGGGGAGGGGATAGGAAGTAGTAATATGATAGATTTAGGATATGGTTTTTAGGGATTGGGAGCCTAGGTAGATGTCACACCTAGGGCTTATGGTTTTGGGAGAAAATTATAGTAAAAGGGAATTTTGCAAATGAGGGGTTTGGGAATGGGTTTTGATCAGTGTGGGAAGGATGCAAAGGGTAAGGGAGTGAATTTTAGGATTTTTCACAAGTGTAATGGGATACTAGGGTTTTTCATTAATTTAAACACCAAATTACAACCTCAATTTACAACAATTCAACACATATACTTATGAAAATGGATTTTTAATGGCATGAGCATCTTACTGGTTTGTTGGAGGTCAAATGAGTGAGTTGGTGGAGCTTTGAAGGAAATTTCTCACCACTTGAACACTTTATAGGGCTTGCTGGTCATTTTCACCATGAATAGAGAATTTATGCCCTTGAATGAGTATTTGTGCCCTTGCCTACACATTTCCACCCTCGTTTCAGCGTTTGGGCCCTGCCTTCAGCATTTGCGCCCTGCCTTTACCTCTTTTGCCAATTTTTCTTAGAAATTTAAAAATTTGGTCTCTTAGAGTGCTTGATTGAAGTTTGGAGGAGGCAAATGAAATTGAATTGATGTCAATGAGTTATAAATAGCTAAGTGAATTTGAATTTGAATTGAAAAACCCACTTTTATAATGTCTCATTTCACTTTTTTGAATACTTTTGCTGATTACCCTTTCATTTGATTTTTATTCATTGTAGGATTATGTTGTTGTTGTTTGACACTTTTCTCTTTCAGATTGGCATATGTGATTTGAGTTGGCAGATAGGGAAAAAACATATAGGAAGTATAAAATTACATAAAAAATGAAATAAATTAAAACTCTGTTTTTTGAATAAAATTACATATTAGTATGAAAATCATACTTTCAAACCAAAATTACAACTTTAAAAATGATATTTACATGTTGATAATCCTCTGTAGATGATAATGAAATTTTTATTGAGTCACTCACACACCTTTTGTTGACCTTATTGAGATGAAATGTTGCATTTTGGACCTTGAACAATGAAACCTAATGACCTAATGGGACCTTGAATAACCTGACTCCATGGTTGACTTTGAATGACATAAGACATAGTGAAATGAGATTTTCAAAAGTGTTTTTATGCTCAGTAAGACATGAAGGTGGGCCAGAAAATGTGAAATTTTGAGGGAGAGTGAGCTTTTATGACTAGGGCTACCATCAATGAATCATTTTTTTGCATGACCTAATGGAATGATAAAAAATTTCTGCGTGGGACCCCTGAAATGAATATAAAAAGAGTAATTTTGATCACTGATGGTTGAATGCATATTCTTACACTAACAGATTCTATCAAGTGTTCGACTTCAACTCATTCATTTTCACTTGTTACATTGTACTGGGTACCTTGAATCTCATCATCATTATCAGTGATTTGTCTCACGTTTGTTAATGGTATACATCAACAACCAGTAATCAAACAATTTCTCGCATGGTCGACTTCATCTCATTTATTCCCATTGTGTAGAATTGTACCATTGTGATCGGTGAAGACCTTGGGTTTGAATTAGCATGTTTTGGTTCACTTTGACAGATCCTTCATTTTTCTACCAGTGACCCCATCCACCCGTATATGTTGCAGTTCATTACAACGACATTCTATATGTTGGCACCCAAGTTGCATGCAGTACCACTTTTTACACCACTTATGATGTGGTACTTGGAGATTCAGTTGTGACTTTGGTGATCAGATATCTTTGCAGCATCATTGATCAGTCTTCTACATGTGATACTTTGACATGAATTTGATATAAACTTCCGAGAAATGATCATATGATTCACTTTGTATTTTACAGTTTCTGCTATACTTGTATACATATTGGATCCGCTCCATAATTTTTATGCGAATATGATTTAATTTCACTGAGCATGGGTATGCCTGCCTTAGACATGAGCTTAGTTTCTGGTTTCTTTCACTGATTTTTGGCAGACTGAAATCTGGTGAAGTCCTCTCAAGTCATCGCAATATTATTTCTTATGCACATAATACATTTCAGCCATCATGTACCCCTTCTGACCTCATATATTAGTGAGCATCTGTTACAACATAATTTATCACCATTATATACTTAATGATCTATGTATTGGCCTTGGGCATCCCTTTCCATTCAGACTTGGTAATTTTTTTTAAAAACATTATTTTGAATTCCATTTGTGACTCTGCCCTGTCTTACATGCGTGTAGACATAGTTCAACTCATATTTGACCCGCGTATACAATTTAAAATATTAAAAAATTTATAAAATCCCTATTTATTGGGTGGGGTTTACAAGTTTTACCTGAATCCCACCTACACCAGCCCGTGGCCAAACTATTTCCCAACTGAAAAAATTGTTTTGAGGAAGTATAAATACACCTCCTTGGGAAGGCCTAAGGGAGGAGAGAGAAAGACATTGATACTATAGCCTGTTATAACCCAGATCAAGTCTGATTATCTTTGTGCCTCCAACACTTTCCAGGTTCAGGAGACCCTTGTTTCCTTTTTTGAGATGTTCACCTCCTTTATGTGACATCCTTGTGCACCTTTTATGGAAGAATATTGTTGAGGCTTGGGTTGGATGAATCCGGAGGATGGTTTCGCTTGGAGTCATGGATGATTTCAGGTGATATCTCCACATTCTTTTACATGCATCAATAAAGAAGCTCTGTCTCGTTCCTGATGTCATGATATTATATGTCTCTTATACATGTTAATGATCTTATAATTTTTAATTTCATGATTCTTTTATGAGTTTATATGATCTAACATACTGACATTTAGGATATATATGATATACAGCTAGTCTATGTGCTTTTTATTGAGTGAGTTGTAGGTCTTGAAGAACGTGGAGAAGCAGAGGGTTTCCACCCCACAGGAACGTCCTCAAATGTAGGATAGACGAATAAGGTCATCTCTCCCTATTTTACTCTTTTAAGCATTAGGACCTTTAGTTTGATTGCTCCTTTTTGATGTATGCCTTCCGCTCAATTAGGTCCCTCAACCCAAACCTTAGGGTAGTTTTTCCCGCAACAAAGTCAAGTAAAGGGATTTTCTTATTTAATAGGGCATTAATTCCTCAAGGAATGCATGATCAAGGTAGGTTGAGTAGAGTCAGAGAATTGGCTAAGTATTTGCCCAATTTTTCCTAGATCAGTGTGAGACAGTTGGCAGAGTGCAAAAGTTCTCTTGTGAGAGAAAGCATTGTATTGTTTCATGATCCTTGAATTTATACAATATACATATAGTGGAGTTTTAGGAAATGTTATTTCCATAGATACATCTTATGTTCTGCGATTGATTGTCTCTTTCTCTTACTTGTTTATGTGATTGTACAACAATGTCTTATTTCCACAAATTGTAGAAGGGATTCAATATCTTGTTTTAGTATATCATAAGATCAGATTGAATCCCCATGGTTAGATTTTTTACATTAGATTTGACACCATTTGGTATGAGATCCCATCCAGGGCCCGATTGCAATATGTGTTTGGTGAAAATTAGATTTTGGACAAAGTGAGAAAGAAAGGGGAAATAAGACCCCCAATTAGATACACATTAGAAAAACTTTATGGAAATACCTTAAGTAAAATACAAAAATAATATTACAACATATTTGTAAATGGACATAATCCCTAAATAAATATGATGAAAAATTTAATTAGGATGCATGAATATAGAAGTATAGTAGTTATCAATTGTAAAACAATTTGCAACTAATAACCAACATGAAAGCATGTGAAAATTAGCAAGAAATTCATAGAAAGATTAGAAGCTTTCAATTATTGAAATAGTTCGTTAACCTTCAACACATGAGCAATAATAACATAGCATTAAACAACAACAAAGTATATTATTGCATCATTCAATAAAATGTGAGAGAAAATAATTTCCCTGGACTAAAAGGCTTCTTAATATTAGAGCTGAAATATTCCATTCACAATCACACAATATCTACAAGAGACCCAATAGTTGGAATGCAAAACTACAACTTGATCTTCAAGGAAAGTTACAAGATTTCCCTTTCAAAGTGTTCCAAGGAGTCCAAACGCTAAAAGCCCTTTTTCGTTAACCTAGAGGGTATAATTATACAAAGTGAGGGGACTTTTCACCTTCCATAATCTTCATCTACCATGAAATTTCATCTACCCTCATGTCTAATTTATGACTTACTTTATTTATAATTCAATTAAATTTACATAATTACATCGAAAAGTAAAATAAATAAAATAAACATCTTTTATGTAATTAACTCCAAAATGGACAAGGTTTGGGTTTGAACTTACAAGTTACATGTGTGTACCAAGCCTTGTAATTGGCAACAATGGACAAGACTTCCCTGGAAATTCTAGTCATTTTCTTGCTACTAGAGTCTAGGCTTCTCTCACTCTGGTTTGAATAGAAGCAATTAGAATCTATGCCCAGTTGAATATGCTTCTTTCTTGGGTGCAAGTGTACATTAATGACACCCAAATCTCTTCAAATGTCCTTACATTAGGTATGCCATAAATTCAACAACACATAACCATGATTAGTTGATATACACTTCTTAGAAATTTAGTATTGTAAACCATAAACCTTAGTTTTGAATTTTCTTAGATCCTAGCACCAACTCCTAAGGATTTCATTGCCGCTTATTTAAAAACGGTCGTACCAGTTTGCTTTGAGAACCACTTGATACATGGAAATTTTATAGTATTTAGCAATGTGGGGATAAATGAGTGCCATTATATATTCACCATGAATATATTGAATGGTCATATCTCTAATATCAATTGATTTTATGATCCATTCAACAATCTCTCCACAAGGGAAGATTGCTTGATGTTATGAAACCAAGACCTTTTGACATTCCAGTATACTTCAATGTTCTCTTCTTTAGCGAGTATTTCCTTTTGGGAAAACAAATGATAAATTTCAAACCAAGTAATTGACATGGATTTGTCAATAAAACAACCTATATTTGTGTATATTGGAATAGAGGCAAAAAAAATTTCCTCTGAACCTTCTTCTCCAATCTCTTTTCCTGGTCTATTATTTGGTGGTGCTATCTTACTTGATTATGATGAGAGGTTGAAAAACTGTAGATATACTGTATCTAGCCACCATATGAATTGCTCCTGCATAAGCATACTTTTTAAAGAATGAGAATTAAATCTAAATCTAAATCTAAATGCAAGGCTACTTCGTTAATGCGAGGAAAAAATGAAAGCTACTATAACTCGACACATAAGAAATAGTTCCTAAATACCAAGTGCAAGGATTGAAAGATAATAAGGAATTAACATGTGTTTGATGGTCAACATCAAATTGTTGAATTAGTTATAACAATTGATATTATTAATGTAGTACATTCTATGTTTAGATATTAAAATGATAAAATATGAGTCATTAAAACATTGAATTAGTTCACACACTTTTAATAACAATTAAATCACTTTATGATAACAAATTTATGAGTAAATAGTTACTCAGTAATTTGTTTAAATGCAAGAGCAAATCAAAATATTAGTGGTTGATCTATATAATTATTAAAATCCTATAGTTGATCTAATAAACATAAATTTTCATATGACAATAGTGCTAAAACATGGAATCACTCACACAAATCTGCCATAAAATAATAAGGTTATATTTGCAAATATTGGTATCTGAATTACCATTAGAGAAATTTTGAGGTAAAAAATGTGTCTCAAAATAAAAGTTTACAACCAAAATCAACTTTATAAGAACCAATATGATTCAAGATGATTGATATCAACGATGGGGGATGATTCACCATTTTTGGAGTGAAAAATTAAAATGATTAAAAAATAAAATAAAAATAAAAACTATTTTTTCAACTCATATTTTCAACGTATCTCCCTACAGTTTTACTCAAATTTTAAGTGGGAGCATTCATTGGATGCATAATTTAATTCCTCATCCAAGTAGTACCCATGTTGCATACTTTCGATGGAACTTACTGAATGAAAAATGAAAAATACATGAAAAATGTTATTGCAATCACATTTTTCATGTATTTCTCATTTTTCGTGTAGCAAAACCATAAAGAGTATGCAACATGGGTACTCCTTGGATGAGGAATTAAACCATGCATCTAATGAGTGCTCCCACTCAAAATTTGAGTAAAAATGTAGGGAGGTAAGTTGAAAATATGATTTGAAAATAGTTTTTTTTTTTAAATTTTTCTCTCTAAAATTTGATGATGTATTTAATCTTATTTTATTATTTCCACTATTATTTTATAATATTCTTTTAGAGGCTAATTTTAGACCTCAATTTCTCTAATGAATCATAAACCTGTGAATTTCGTACTCTATCTTTACAATGAATTTCTTCAGCAGTCCTCCCAAGACATTTAGCTCTACCAATGGAGAGTGGAGCCACAAGTGTGATATCTACCTGTCCAATAGATTTAATCTCAAAAGGAAAACCCCCAAGCTAAGATCTGAGTATTCATATTAAATCTAGAGGAAAAATAATCTTTGCAGTAGTGCACATAATACCCTCTTTGCAAAAAAAAAGGAACCCTTGACTCATCTTTTGAGCCTCTATTTATAATTTACAAAATCAAATCCTACAAGAACGTGTATGTTGCAAAAAATTTAGATCTCTTATTTTTAGAGTTGGAAAAAAAATATTTTCTCTTCCGTTGCTCCAATCCTATTGCTTTGAAGCTCAAGATCCTTATCCCTTGGAATAAAATTTGGAAAAATTACAAAATTAAAATTTAAAACCAATTAAAAATGGAGAGAAAACTCAAATTCTCAAATTTGTCAAGCAAACTAACGAATTAAAATCTCAATTAATGAATTAATAAAAATAAAATCCAAGATTTCCATTTCTCCTCGTTGAAATTTCACTAGAAAATGAGAAATACGGGAATGAATTAATGATAGTAAATCTTTCCAGCCAAATAAATTTCTCCAAAACAAACTCAAAAAATCAAATTTGGTTTCAGATTCATAGCCTTGAATTTTACTAAATTTTTGTGGTAGTAAATGGCTAGATTTGCTTGATTTAATACTACGAGATTGTTCTCCTTAGAGTTAGTTTTCCAATAAGCCCTCATTTCCTTGATTTGGTGGAGTATAAATCGAGCTATTAATCACCAAAGTCAAAGTCGTGAAACTGATCAAAGTCTTTTTTTAATAAAAGTTTGGGCATGTAATGTTTTAAATTTTTGTTGTAATAAATTAAAAGTATTTTAAAAAAATGAATTAAAAAAAAAAAAACATATAATTTTAATTTAAAAGGAGTGGTAAACTTTGGTATACGCATGTTTAATGTTTCACACACTTATGAGGGAGTACACAGAGGTAAACATATGAGAGGGTAGTGGAGGAGGGGACCCATGTGGGACTCTTATTAGAGAAAAATTAAGGTAAAAAATGGGTCTCAAAACAAAAATGTACAACAAAAATCAACTTTATAAACATTAGTAGGATTCAATATGATGATGTCAACCATGGGGGATGAATCACCATTTTGGCAATAAAAATGTAAAAAGATATATATATATATATATATATATATATATATATATATATATATATATATATATATATATATATATAAACTATCATTTTCAACTTATCTTCCTATGTTTTTACTCAAATTTCGAGCAAAAACACTCATTCGATGAAAAATTTAATTTTGCATCCAAGGAGTACCCATGTTGCATAATTTAGATGGACCCTACTACACAAAAAAATGTGAAATACATGAAGAAACATGATTGCAATCATGTTTCTTCATGTATTTCACATTTTTCATGTAGTAAGGTCCATCGAAAGTATGCAACATGGGTACTCCTTGGATGCAAAATTAAATTCTACATCCAACAAGTTCTCCCGCTCTAAATTTAAGTAAAAACATAGGGAGATAATTTGAAAATACGAGTAGAAAAAAAATAGATTTTTCTTTTTCGCTCCAAAACTTGATGAAGTAATCTAACCTTATTTTATTATTTCCACTATTATTTTATAATATTCCTTAGGTGCCCATTTTAGACCTCCACTCATCACTTAAACATTCATATGACTCCTTAAATATATGCATGAGCTCCCTTTAGTATGATATGTGACTGATCCCACAACATCTTGGCGGATTTCATTGGGGCTCCAAATGAAATCTTGGGGGTATTTCCTCCATGGTGATGTTAGCCTTGAACCTGGTGGTTTTTTTAATATATATTTTAATTATTAATATTTTATTTATAATTAATATTTATTATATTTTGATTTATGTAATTATTTTACGTATTTACAATATATTTTTAATATATAAAAGTTCAAATATATTAAAATTTTAAAATTAATAAATAATAATAACATTAAAATTATACTAACATTGTTAATTAAGATAATAATTTACTAAATTAGTCCAAATAACAAATTAACTTTAATTAACTAAATTTAATGAATTAATTAACTTCAATTAACTTAACTTAATTAATTTAATTAACCAATTTAATAAAAAATTATCTACATATTAAAATTAATTTTATTTATATTTTATAAACACATAATAAAATACATATTTACATATTTTATGCCCAAACAGTAAAAAAAATACAAACTTTGACCCTGATAGGAAACAAAAGTAATGAAGAAATAAAAAATTAAAACTAAGAAAAATGAAAATCACCCAAAATTAGCAAAATTAAAACATCCTAGAAGTGATATTAGCCAAAATTTACATGGAGGGCCCCATAATTTCAAAGAAATTAAGGGGGCTTGTTGAGGCCTCAACAAATCGATGACTTGATAAAACAACTACCTCTATAAAATGCTAAATACTTTACTAAGTTGGATCTCAACTTTGGATACTACTAGTTATGAATAAAATCAACACCTAATATAATATTCCCAACCGATTGATCCCAATTTGCAAAATAAAAATAACAATAATAATAATAATAATAATGAATGGAATAAAAGGCAAGAGCACATGGTATTTGCCCCAGGTAATATTAACCACAATACTTGGCCATGGTTTCTCTCAATAAATCAAACTTTAAAAGGAGGAGGGGGATGAATGAGAACATGAAATGGATTTGGATTTTATTTCTTGGAATTTTGATTGAAGGCTGGGGCAAGTTTTTAAGCGAGGATTTTAGGTGAGATCCTTAGTCTAGCTTCAGTGGGACTCAATCGCACCTTAGTTGGAAACCCAACTTCAATGGTCCTCAAAGTCTCCCTAGTTAGCTCAATATCTTTCATTTTTTGCAACAAAGAGGGTATACACATCAATATTCTTTGGGTCTAAGGGCATTAGTCCATTGCAGGGACAAATTGATCATGTTGTTTCATGAAGACCATCGACCAGCATTAAGGGCCAGTGCATTTCATCATAAGGCTGCATTGTTTCGTGGGAAGGCCAACATACCATATCAGTTGTCGCACAGGCCTTGAGGTCCTAGCACTGACATCCAAATTTAGAGAAATAATTATTCAATTATACCAGGGTCGAGTCATGGTTCGAGGGTCAATTATCAATGAGTGACAGACACATGTTGCATTCATTAAATCGTCAATTCTGACTGCAGTAAGGTGTAGCATGAGAAATTTGTTTTTTTTCTTCTTTAGAATCACATCGCTATTATTTACATGAACACCAGAAGAATAGACAATCATTTTTTTGCACCACCGAATATTGAAGTGTAAGTGTGTTTGTAGAGCCAAGGGATAGGTGGTCATTTAAATCATGTGGCTCAATGATCATGAAACCATATGGGCACAGTGTGAGCTAGGTGGGTAATGTGGTTGTCGACTGTGATCACACCATTTGAAAATTGGGTGTAATGTTGAATGAGTGGGTCATGGGCCACAAATGTTTGGGCTAGGCGGTTGTATGAGTTGAAGGGACATTGGTCGTGGGATCAAGGTTAGGGAAGGGGGTTGTGGTCACATCGGTTGAGCGAGGTGGATAACCAACCATTGGGTTGTGGATCAGGTGGGCCATGTAGGGGGCACGGTGATAACTCTCATGGGTAGTGGGTCGAGGGCACATGATTGAGTGATAACGAAGATCATAGGAAATTCAAGCAGTATGTCGTGGGCGTATCGGCCCAGTACATGGGAATCATAGGGTTCAGGGATGCTAATGATTTAAGCATGGTGTGTGCCATCTTTGGGTATATTTGAGGGTGCATCAATGGGAAGGTGCAAAATTACAGGGTTGTGGGCACTTGGGTATGGTAGACGAAGATCATAAAGGATAGGACCACCAACAATTGTAACCTCCCATCCCATTATAAATAAAATGAAAACAATGTGTGTGTGTGTGTGCGTGTGTGAATTTTTCATAATTTAATTGATTTGATATACATCTAAGTTGAAGTAATTGTTTACTTTAGATTATTTCCTTAAAACATTCAGCATAATTTCAGCTTAAGCATTTTACACCTAAAAAACGAAAGTATATCGACTAGAAAGCTCTTAAAACAATTATCCTCAAGTATCAACATTTTCTACCTAGGGTTGATGACTTGGTAGAATAGATACATCATTATAAATAATTTACCAAATTGGATCTCAACTTGGGATATCATTAGGTATGAGTAAAAGAAGGAGCCACCTAAAAGGCCAACTTCAAGATAAAGTCAGGTTTACATAATGCACTATTGATATTTATGTATTTCATAAATAATGCATTGTAGTTTTCTAGAATAATTTGTAATTATTTTAGATCATATATTGATTTCAAGCTACACATGGGAAGAGAATATCTCACATCTCACATAGGGGTTGAAGACCCTCAAAAAGCCTTGATCATTAAAAATATTTTAGCAAATGTGATTTTTCCCAACAATCATACATGGTTTGAGTATGGACTTTTAAGAATATTATAAAGGGTCTGAAATCGTAATCTTAATTGATAGTTAAGGTAGTGTTGAGGCTAGAAAAGTGGTGCAACAACATCAGGGAAAACCACCCGGTCGAGGACTTAAAAATCGTCCCTTTTCCATTTGAAATGGTGGCTCCGACTAGATTTATGGTACCAATTTCCCAGTTTGATATAGTTGGGGTGAATGGATGGTTTTATCACTGTATGGAACTTGATAGATGGAAATATTAGCAAGCTTACAATAAACAATATATCTATCTACTATGTATCCCAAGATGAAATCTGTTCTCTGTGTGATCTACAAAAAGAACCTTTCAGTGGAAGCAAATAAAGATCATACATTGACTTAGAGATATGAAAATGTTTGAGATAATTGATTTAATTAAATAGTTAATTAAATAAATTGAATAAAGCTTATATCACAACTTTAAAATGCCTATATTGCATATGTGTCAAATGATATGTGATATTCCTTCTTAGTCCAAGCTAAGGAGAATATTAAATTTTGTTTTATTTTCTATTTCATGCATACATAAATTAAGGAGGACATATAAAACTCCTCAAGAGATGAATAAATCAATGCCCATGTAAACAAAGCTATATCAGGGCTATGAAAATGAATTATTTATAGGTATGAAAGGGGGTTTGAGCCATGTGACCATGTCAAATTGACCAAATCTATAGCGTTGTCTATGTTCAATGAATCTTCTCAAAGGGACTTCACTGTCTAGAAGGAGGCCCCACATGTGGAAAGGGCTAACTCACCAAGTGGTTTAGGGTTTTCAAGGTGCTCCCATCTCATAAAATAAGGAGGAGGCAACAAGAGGAGGTTGTTGATTGATTTTATTTTATGAGTATCTTGTCTGTTTAGACAAATAATATTCTCTGCTGTTTAGTGGAGAATTGTGCTGCTTAGCACTTGAGATTCCTGTTTAGGGATTTCACCTCTTCCTTGAGTATTGTTGGAGGAGAATTTGCTGAAGTGAACCACTATCTGGCTGAATACCAAGCTCCACTTTCAATAGCAGCGCTGCTCCTTGAGGGTTTCTGCTTCTCTTGCAAGTTGTAGCAAGTGGGTTTCTAGATCTGCATATATCTAGTTTGTATTGAGATCTTCTACTCTTGGAGTGTGTTCTTTAACCTCCAAGGAGAGAGCCTTGCCACATTTTGTATCAAATATACATTTTATTACAGTTTATTCAGTGTATTCCACCCTTAGCATAGTTTCAGTCCCATACTGCATTATTTTGCAAGAGGGTTTTCTCTTATACTTTGATATCAGTTTTGAGGGAAGATCTCAGGTGTTGGGCTTGCCTTTCCCTTGGTGATCCATGGATTAGATTTCTGATCCATGTCTCCTTAGATCTGATCTTTTCATTAATAAATTTTATCTTTATAAATTTCTGTGTATTCTGCAGTACTGCAATTTTTAATTCAGATCTACAGTTTATTATGCATGATTTTGCTTAAATTCCAAAGGGATCTTGTAAAGAAAACTATATAGTTTCCAGATCTGTAATAGATCTGATGTTTCATCCATAAGTTTTCCATATATCTGAGTTTTAACATACAACAGTGGAACCTCCTGAAAAATAATGTTGTTCCTCTATTTCTGTTGTTTATTTACAGTTTGTAGCTCTATTTCTTGAAGGGTTTTGCCTTATTTCTTCCTGTAATCTACTGCAAATGAAATACACTTAATTGTAAATCTAATTTACTGTTATATGGCTGAAATATGAGATTCATGGCTGTCCTCCTCTGAGTTTGAGTCAAAACTGTCCAAATATTATGGCAAGGTTTTCATGTTGCAGTAGCCCTTCTCTTTGGCTGATTTCTAGCTAGTCTTGACTGTGGGAGATCTGTTTAAGGCCTTTAAAATTATTTATTTTTTCTGAAATTTAATATATAAGTCCCACACAACCTAAGCAAGGGGAACCTAGCCCTGGTCTACATTATTTTTGCACTTTTTTTCTTATACCGTGTTCACACTAAGCAGCTTGTTAAATTTCCTGAACTGGGATTTTCCCGCTCCTAACTTAGTTGGTTTTTTCTCCTCTTTGGATCCTGATTCTAGATCTTCTAATATAAGGCTCCCAAGGGTAGCTAACTCCAAAGGAGTGTGTTAATATACCTTTTGCTGTTTTATCCCTGTTCTCTATAGACAGAGTCTGGAAAGGGCCAGGTAGCCTCCGGATCTCACCCTCTCTTTAGAGGTGATATATCCGGTAAAATCCCCTCCAGTCCATCTCTGGCATAGAGTTTATTGTGTGTGAGTGATATTCCTTTTCAGGAATATTAAAGTGGTATCAGAGCTCCCTTCTTGGCATAGCCTATGCTACATTGGGGGCCTTACAACCATGGTACATTCAGAAGGAGAAGAACCTCCTCTTACTGAAAGGGAGAAGAGGTATCAAAGTAGAAGTCACAAGAGGTATGATTATACCTCATATGATCATGACAAGGGAAAAGGTCCTGAAACTTCCAAAGATAGAGATGCAGAAAATTTTGCAAGAACTCTGCTGGTGACCATGCAGGATCTTGCCAAGGAGATCAAAGATATGAGGATGGATAGAATGAGGGATTCTCCCGGGAGGTTCCATCTTGGGGAAGATTCTGATATGTCCCATCATTGGGCTAGTCAACCAATGAACCCATCACAAGCCCCTCAAGTTTCACAATGCTCCACCATGTCTTCTTTCTTGGCTGTGGAGAATGAAGGGCCACAAGAGCAAGCTTCTCTTGAGGACTATTTTGTAAAATATGATGCACAAAGTCAGAGATTCAAGGAAAAATTGAGTTTCCAAGATTTTTTCCATCTCAAGGATAGAAGAAGACCGAAGCAGCAGTATAGAGATGGTGGATTCTTCCATAATCATGATAAGAACCACTCTATGGGCAGATTCTTCTTGGCCAAGTTTGATGGGTCATCTTCCAGCTCTGCCAAAGCATGGGTAGAGAAGCTGTATATTTATTTTTAGTCGAATAAAGTTTCGAAGGCTAAAGCCATTAAGATTACTGCGTTGCACCTAGAGGGTGAGGCACATAGTTGGTGGTTCCATGGGTTGTCCACTTTAGGTCACATCTATGTAAATACCTATGTTGAATTTACTAGAAGACTAGTGGAGAGTTTTGACAGGAAGGATCCCGAAGCACCTTTCATAAGTCTTGCAAAGCTAAAGAAAACCGGAGATGCAGAGACTTACATCTCTGAATTTTTGAGATTATCAGTCATGGTTCTTGATTTATCTGCAGCAAGGAGAGTTTACATGTTCCTTGATGGCTTGGAGGAACCTTTGCATGGGTTGGTCAAGTCTACCAAACCCATCACATTGCATGATGCTATTGAGAGGACTAGAGACCTCCAAGATGCCTTGCCAAAAGCTAAGGAAACCTTCCCAAGAAAGGCCTCTAACTTTTCAAAGGGGAAGGAAAGCAAATCTGCTCCTCCAAAGGAGGGCTCCTTCAAGAAGGTCCTTGATGTTGATCTTAGGAGGGAATTAAGGAAGAAGAAGCTATGCTTCACTTGCCAAGAATCATCAGCACCAGGGCATATATGTGCTGCAGGAAAAGAACATTACATAGAAGTCTTCTCAGATCTTGAGGAGGATGATGATGATGATGAGCACAAGAGGGGTCGCAGTGCTGGTGAGGGGGAGGAGGACCATACACCATCTAAATATGGGAGAGGGGCCTTTGCTCCAATAAGTGGGACTCTTGCTTCCTTGAGAGGAGTGCCTAAGTATTTGACCCTGAGAGTACAAGGTTCAATCATGAACCAAAGAGTTTCTGTTTTAATTGATAGTGGGGCAACCCACAACTTCATTGATACTCAACTTGTGTAGAAGAAGGGGATTCCCACTGAATCCTTTGAAGGGTTTTCTATCTTGGTTTTAGGTGATAGAACCATGCAATGTATGACATATGTTCTAGCACTCTCTATCACTATGCTATCCTATACTCTAGTGGATCATTTCTTTGTGGTGGACATACTTGATACAAACATCATTTTGGGTGTCCAATGGTTGATCACTTTGGGCAAAGTCACCATGGATTGGAAAGATTTGAAAATGGAGTGGGTGGACTCCAAGAGTGGGAAGCCACAAATGATCCAAGGCATGCACACCTACCCTTCATCTAGTACTTCCACACAAAGAACAAAGATGGATTTGCATTGTGGAAGTAGGGACCTCACAGTCCCCTCTCTCATGTTCATGAGGATGTTCAGATCTACGCTGATAGTGGAGAGGAAGGGAGGGAGCAACCCTCCAACACAAGAATTTGGCATAAGGGAAGCCAAGAGGGAGGAAGAAAAGATTAGCAACACAAAAGATGTTCCTATAGAGATATCACCAGCGCTGTTGTTGTTGAGGAGAGTGGATCCATATTGAAGGTCACAACTCCTTGTGGAATACTCCAAAGATCTGCACACCAGGATGATATTAGATGGCATGAAGCAAGGAGGGGGCTATTTGGTCTGTGGAGGGGTCATATATCATCTTGGGAGAGTACTCTTGTCTAAAGAATCCAAGCTCAAGCAAGAGATACTACGGAAATCACATCAAGAGTTCATTTCTAGCCACATGCAATCAGCAAACACCTACATCTTAATCATGAGTGGCTTTGATTGAGAGGGTATGAAGAAGGAGTTGCATGAATTCTATGATTGGGAGGAACTACATCATCACTTGCAAGAGTGCATGAGTTATGAAGAGTTGGGGTAGCCAAGGGACTCTATTCAATAGCCATTTTAGCCATCTCTTCCTACCTTTGGAGGAGGAGAAATACCCATGCACAACTCCATATGTATGAAAGATTTGAATGGTAAGAAATCTGATCATAAGATGCATATTTATTTTTCTGGTATAACACATTCTCTTACCACAGGTATGCAGGACCATTTTCATGATGGGTCCTCTCCAAAAGCACCAAACATGCTTCTCTTTTTCAGCCATGATGAGGTAGCTTTTGTAGCAAGTGGGTGGTGGGGGAGCCACCCACCAAACATTAATCTATTGCAAGAAGGAGATACCCTGCGCTGGTACCTCATGTGGGGTCTAGATCCACCTCCCTATGCTCAAATATCAGTTTGCCTATATGTACTTTTGCTTCCATATTTGGATGACATAGTTGTGTTGTTTATGGGAATGTATGGACAGAGTATTAGTAGTGCGTATGTGCCACATGGCTTGGAACTTCAACTTATCCTTCATGATACATGTTTCATACATAGCACTACTCCTCCCATGCATATTTATGTTGATTTCTTCACTCCAAGTTGGAGGGACTATGCACATATGATGATGACCTTGGAGGAACAATTTCTGGGAGATTGGCTTATTGAGCACCTAGTTCTTGATGGGGACTTGATCCTTGAGGGCACCATGAATGAAGAGGAAGCACTACAGCTCTTACCCTCTGCAGTTGCTTGAGGACAAGCAACATTTTTGGAGGGGAGGACTGTGATATTCATTCTTGGCCCAAGCTAAGGAGAATATTAAATTTTGTTTTATTTTCTATTTCATGCATACATAAATTAAGGAGGACATATAAAACTCCTCAAGAGATGAATAAATCAATGCCCATGTAAACAAAGCTATATCAGGGCTATGAAAATGAATTATTTATAGGTATGAAAGGGGTTTGAGCCATGTGGCCATGTCAAATTGACCAAATCTATAGCGTTGTCTATGTTCAATGAATCTTCTTAAAGGGACTTCGCTGTCTAGAAGGAGGCCCCACATGTGGAAAGGGCTAACTCACCAAGTGGTTTAGGGTTTGCAAGGTGCTCCCATCTTATAAAAGAAGGAGGAGGCAACAAGAGGAGGTTGTTGATTGATCTTATTTTCTGAGTATCTTGTCTATTTAGACAAATACTATTCTCTGTTGTTTAGTGGAGAATTGTGCTACTTAGCACTTGAGATTCTTGTTTAGGGATTTAACCTCTTCCTTGAGTATTGTTGGAGGAGAATTTGCTGAAGTGAACCACTATCTGGCTGAAGACCAAGCTCCAGTTTCAATAGGAGCGCTGCTCCTTGAGGGTTTTTGCTGCTCTTGCAAGTTGTAGCAAGTGGGTTTCTAGATCTGCATAGATCTATTTTGTATTGAGATCCTCTACTCTTGGAGTGTGTTATTTAACCTCCAAGGAGAGAGACTTTCTACACTTTGTATCAGATGTGCATTTTATTACAGTTTATTCAATGCATTCCACCCTCAGTGCAGTTTCAGTCCCATACTGCGTTATTTTGCAAGAGGGTTTTCTGTTATACTTTGATATCAGTTTTGAGGGAAGGTATCAAGTGTTGGGCTTGCCTTTCCCTTGGTGATCCATGGATTATATTGCTGATCCATGTCTCCTTAAATCTGATATTTTCATTAATAAAGTTTATCTTCAGAAATTTCCATGTATTCTGCAGTACTGCAATTTGTAATTCAGATCTACAGTTTATTATGCATGATTTTGCTTAAATTTCAAAGGGATCTTGTAAAGAAAACTATATAGTTTCCAGATATGTAATATATCTGATGTTTCATCCATAATTTTTCCATAGATCTGAGTTTTAATATACAACAGTGGAAACTCCTGAAAAATAACGTTGTTCCTCTATTTCTGCAGTTTATTTACAGTTTGTAGCTCTATTTCTTGAAGGGTTTTTCCTTATTGCTTCCTGTAATCTACTACAAATGAAAGAAGCTTAATTGTAAATCTGATTTAATGTTATATGGCTGAAGTATGAGATTCATGGCTGTCCTCCTCTGAGTTTCAGTCAAAACTGCACAAATCTTATGGCAAGGTCTTCATGTTGCAGTAGCCCTTCTCTTTGGCTGATTTCTAGCTAGTCTTGACTGTGGGAGATCTGTTTAAGGCCTTTAAACTTATTTCTTTTTGCTGAAATTCAATATATAAGTTGCACACAGCCTAAGAAAAGGGAACCCAACCCTGGTATACATAATTTTTTCACTGTTTTTCTTATACAACGTTCACACTAAGCAGCTTGTTAAATTTCCTGAATTGGGATTTTTCTGCTCCTAGCTTACTTGGTTTTTGCTCCTCTTTGGATCTTGATTCTAGATCTTATAATATAAGGCTCCCAAGGGTAGATAAATCCAAAGGAGTGTGTTAATATCCCATTTGTTGTGTTATTCCTGTTCTCTATAGATAGAGTCTGGAAAGGGCCAGGTAGCCTTCAGATCTCACCCTCTCTTTAGAGGTGATATATCTGGTAAAAACCTATCCAGTCCATCTGTGGCATAGAGTTGATTGTGTGTGAGTGATATTCCTAAAAAGGAATATTACATGATAACAATATAACATGTTCAAAAGTGAATTAATGTCAAACTATATTCAAATAGATACATTAAAAAAATCATAAGATAAATAAATTTTCTCATTTGAAGCTAAAATATAACAAATAAGATAAAATTACCATGTATATGTTTACTCTGTTAATTTGAGAAATATTACTTGGTCCAGTCTTTTCCATTCATAAAACTTCAAGAGTACAAAAGTGCAACATTCGTAAAGTATTCTTTTCAAAATTTCAGGACCCCTTCTTGAAAGACATGAATGAGTTTAAATATAAAAATAATAAGTCTTAAAATAGTTATTATAATAAAAAGCTGAGGAGGTTTAAAACAACCTTCCTTAAAGTAAGTGGAATTACAACATAAATAGAAATTAAAGGGATGACTTTCTCGAGGACTATCCTGATGTATCCTTTTCCATTTGTTCCTTCAGCTGAAGGATATTAAGCATAGGCTTAACCTCTGGAGGTTGGCATGGCCTAATGCGTAAATGTGCAGTAAAAACAGCAACAGAAAGTGGGGGAAGCATGTAGAAGGATGTATCTGTGAGACAATGCAGCATAAGCCACTAGATGTGAGGCTTTACTAAATATATCTAATATTTATCCCAATCCATATTTTCCAGCTTGATGATATGTTCTTCTTTTACCTTGACATTTCTTGCCACTGTATTATCAAGTCTTTCACTAAAGGCAATGCACTAGGAGGATATATTTCGATAAGATTTTTTGCAATGAGATTTTGGATAACAGTTTCCACAATGTTAGTAGCAACATCCTTTGCCCTGCAAATGGCTCTCTCTGGATGCTTCAACTGTATATCTGAGTCAGTAAATAATATTTCTTTCTTTGAATCCTCAATCCTGGGCAAGTTGGCCTTTCAGCCATCAGCAGAATCCTTCTAGGTGAAAAAATGGGATGCCTTATCATCTATATCATCAAAACTAATCCTCATATCTGCAATGTTATTCACAAGTGAATCGCTCTATTCACACAATTCAAAAATACTTGATAATTTCTGAAAAAAAACAACTTATTGTTGTGCCAACAAAGTGTTTAGTTCTAATGCTTCTTTTCTGAATTCATCAATCTTTGGATTATCTTTTACTTGCTCAATAGACAGCTGCAATTGGTGAATTAGAGTATCCTTTGCACTAATCTCACTCTGATGCTGATTTTTTAAATGGTCCATGCTCTCCTGGAGTTGTGCGATCTGTACCTATAACTTTTGACTGACACTTATTTTCTCTGCTTGTAACTATAGTTCAAGTTGGATGATTTTCTCATCCTTTTGTTTCATTAGCTGTTGAACTTCTGATGCTTTTCTAATGGTTGTTGAAGCATAAGCTCTTGCAAACTGAGTTAGGCAAGTTAGATCCTGTGAAGGATATGCCTGAGTGTCTTTTCAAACAACATTCATTCATACATCTCCTTGTACAAGGGGTTGGGGTTGCTCTGATATTCTTCTTTTCTTCTCTTGGCTCATAACCACCTTGTGTTTTGGACTATAGAAAATGTCCAAAGGAGGAATTTCTTCAATCTGATGAAAAATTTCGGTGGTAGGTATGGCTAGGATGAATTCCATTCTTTCTATGCTTATTAATTTTTTGAGGGCTCAGTAGTGAACGAGTTCTTACTTTTATTTTGTGGAGTATGCACAATTTGTTTTTTATCACTAAATGTAGCTGCTTGTTATTCTTGGAGTTTTAGATCAAGATCCTTCCAAACATCCTTTAGATTACTAGGGAAATCCAAATCCATAGTTTGAACTTCGGTTGATTTATCTTGGTCTATTGTGCTAAGGACTTTAGTATCCTTAGTTATCGATTCACTTTCGTTATCCTTCTGAGCTAATGGTTGTGAAACATCCATCATTTTCAATGGAATTGTTTCAAATCTCTTATTCCTATATTGCTTAAATTCCTTCTGAGCTAATGGTTGTGAAACATCCATCATTTTCAATGGAATTGCTTCAAATCTCTTATTCCTATATTGCTTAAATTTCAACAATTTTTGCGGATGGAGGCGTAAAGCTGGAAACTTTTTAACTACAGGATAATTGTCGACAAACTCAAGCAGGTCATCAAAATCATCATCTTAGTGCATTATTAGCAACTTTAATTGGATCATACTGCCTATTTTGAATTGTAAATAACTTCAAACATTCAATCTGACAAATCTCAACAACAACATGCTTATAATTATAAATTCCATAAACACCACAATTAATCGGAAAAGAAGCCCATAATGCTTTCTTTTCCTCTTTTAGAAATATGGTTAGGTCATTTCCAACAGTCTGATATGCAACTTATCTTGTGAGAAGCTTGTCAGGAACATACAGGGGAAAAACGTGTGGTCGAGCTAAGCTTCCAAATAATCGGACATAGGTGAATAGCTCTTCACCATACCATTTTCCTATAGAGGAAAATTCAACTTGGGCATCTTTTGACACCCTGGGGGCTTTCTCATTAAAAACAACTTGGAACAGTGGGATAATAACTCCATGGAAATTTTTGTAAAAATGGTTCTCATACTTATATTCCCACAACATACTATGTAATATATGAATAGGTACAGGGTCTTGGGTAGTCCATTTCCATCTCATGGCTGGAAAATCCGAGGTAGCACACACACCATCCATGATATAGGTGCTCATATAGAATGGGGGAAATTTTTTGGAGGAAATGGAGCGGTTTTTTCTATATTCTAAAATTTGAGTGGAAATATTATTAGATAAAATATTTCCCCAATCCATAACATAGGAATCTGCAGCGGCCTCCATGAGAGGGACCCGTTCTACTAAAAATCGAGTAGTTTCTGACTGACCAAAAATTCTCAACATCATCGCAAAGACATAAAAATAGAGGCTTGCAAAGGAGTCAGTAGAGTACATACCCTTTTCGCCATTCATGTGCTTGTTGGTATTACTCCTCAATTTCATGATTGGATTCGATTTGAGCTCATTTTATTTGGAAAACTGTGCAAGAGTTCTTTATCATAGACCTTTTCGGGGTCTGGGATATGGTACATCAACTTCACATCTTTATCTTTGAAAGAACCAATCATTTTCCCCCTACTGGTAAGAAATTTCCTATCCCAGATATTGAGATTATCAATTATCCATATTACCATATCAATCTATGGTAATATTTTTGGTTGGGAAGAAATTTGACGTCGAAAATAATTAGCTACTTCTTCAATTGTAGCCTCATAGGAATCGGGAGCACCGATAGTTGCCTTTCTTTGAACTTTGTGAGGTTTTTCATCCTTGAGAAACTTGTACATGGATTCCCATGAAGAGGATCCACTTTCTGGTCCACACGTAGTATCTGTAAAGAGAGGCAATATTTCTGTTCTCTCAGTTGTAGCGGGTGGAGGGTTTACTAAGGCTATATGCTTCTTAGCTTTCTTGAGAGCTTTAGACATCTCCGAAGACTTATGCTTATTCAAGCTAGCCTACAAATAAATGAGAAAAGATAATTGAAAGAGGGAAATTTTGGTTTTAAAATATGCACAAGTAATATAGCAATAGAAACGCTCAAATGGATGAAAATTCGCACACTGTCAAGATATGAAATGAATTCTTGTTACATGAAAATGATTGAGGGGGTATGGGAGACAAAACCATTAATTTATGACATTAATAGTTGATATGGGTTGTTGTGCCCATATAATCATTTCTGCATTAAAACCATATTTTTCACATTGCAACATTGCTCATGTGAAAATATTCATTAAATACTGACCGGCTTGGCTTTCTGCCAATTTCGATATCTCAATCGCAATATCGGAAAAAGTGGGTGGAGTGCGAAATGTTTGAGTTGACAAGAGTGTGATGTGCGATATGTGATGTGCAATGAACTATATCGCATCAACGAATATGGTCGAGGGAAAAATAATTATTATGCTTGTGGGAATGCGATGTGATGAGTATATCGCATCAGGGAATATGAGAGATGAAAATAAGACCATCAGGATTGGAAATGCGAAATGCGATATTGGATAGCTTACATGGTGGAATTGGGTCCCGCAAGCATCCCTTGTGGAATTTGCTTGAAAGTATGGTTTTTAATATCTTAAAAGTGCTTTTTCTTATATACATTGGATCACAAAATGTTTCAAGTGACCTTTTAGGAGTTATATATGTTTCATCGTGGTTTTGCGATTACGATGACGCGATTTTACTCTGCTTAAGTGATTTTAAAGCCAATATTTAAGGTTTTATCCCTTTTTTATCCTTATTTCTATCTAATGAATTACTCTAAGGGTTTTATTTCTTTTAACTCTAAAACATTAAAAGGTTCCCCATTGTTTTCTAAGGTAACTATTTCTTAAAATAATGGGGTGTTGAATTTTGCAACAAGAAATAGTGAAGGAGGCATCCTAAAACATCATCCTTGATCCTATTTGGAAAATAATCACCTAAACTAGGTAAGGGCCCACACAGGCTATTTTTAGGTGTATGTCTATTTTTAGATTATGTTTATTTTTAGACATGGTGATCATATTTAAGAAGTTGCAGGATGCTATTTGTGGATGGTTGGTCAAGTTGGAAAAATAGATGAAATTCTATTTTTAGAATATTGGGCGAAGTCTATTTATAGATCTTCGATCTAAAAATAGATGCATGTCTATTATTATTAGCCCTTAATAATAATCCGACAAGAAATATCAACTTATTCTCTTGGAGCACTTTATTTCAGTGAGAAGATTTGGAAAATCAGTGGGCTGAAGGAATTACACAATTCCTAGGGTTTACTGGTGGTTCATGCATGGAGGACTCAGTTAGAGCTAAAGTGGAAAAGTTATGATAGAGTTGGAAGAGTAGTTTATGGAGTTGTTATTCAGTAAAACTCAGTTATTGGAGTTAACCTCAGTTGAGCTAGTTGTATCCAGTTTAACTGAAAGATACACTCGTGAGAGTTTAGTGAATTAATTAGTTAATTAATTCACAACTAATAACTCACTAACAACTGAAAAAATACATCATTTAACTACTTACATGTCAGTTCCAGTGGAGACCCAGTGGAGAGATAGGTGAAAGGGTGAGATAGACTATCTGTTGTGACTACTAGTGATGCATTGATTGCATCTAAATATACATTGGAGATGTCAATGAGAATAACATAGTCAAGGAGAGTGGGATTGCATCGAATTGGTCTTTGTAATCAGCTTGGATTGCGCAATGGAGGCAGGCAAACAGGAGGTAGAAATCAGTGTATGGATTTGCAGATTTCTTCATGATAGTGTGTGACGATTGTATTGTACTGAGAGCTTGATGTAATAAGATTTGTATGAGGATTGTTACATGATCTCCATGATACATAATATACAGATAGTTGGGGTTTTTAGCTTCAGGCTTTCCCACTAAACAACTTTGTTATGTGTGATTGTGTTTTTATTGCTTCATATGTTTGCAATTGAGTTTTTTGATTTCTGAAAAAGATTAACAGTGGAAGGATTCTGTATTTAGCAAGAAGAAAAATATTGCTAGATTAGGAGAATCTGGATATATAATGCATATGTTATATAATTTCTACATGATATCAGAGCTGTGTTATAAATTTTCTACATGGTATGAGAGCAGGAATTATTTGGGTGTGCGAGTTTGCAGAGAATATCTGAAAATTTAAATTCAAATTTTTCATAAAAAATAGCATATTTGGATTCCTTGCCAAAAAATACCCAAATTGAAAAAAGAAATCGGTCGAATCAAAGCTTGGATGAGGTAGATATCGTTGATTTAAAATCAACTCTTTTTGTTTGAAATTTTGCGACGGTGGGGCAATTGCAATGTGCACGAGCCAAGAACCTACATGCACTGAGGTACAAGATGCATGCAAAGCTTTGAGGAGAAAAGTAGAGGTTAGTGACTTGGTGGTTGATAGGGATCCTCTCAACATGCAGCTTGAGAAGTAGCCTCGGAAGGTTGTGGAGCAGCCACAACTGGAGATGCAGAAGAATCTCTATAGATTTGATGTAGATGGGATTTCTACAGAGCTTTCTATTGTTGGGAAGTGTGAGAAATCCATGCAATTGACACTTGAGAGGGAGCAGGATTTGCATGCAGGTAAGAGTGAACCTCAAGATATGGAGAATCCACAAGATGAGGATTATGGAGTGGGAGAAACCACTCATGCAGAGAAATTTTGTGCCAGATGGGTAGAGGGAGTGCATGTAGCTATACCACCAGGTGAGAGGTGGAGCGACATGCATGAGTAATCCCAAGAAGATATTTCTGGGCATGATTCATTGAGATGGTGTGGATCTCATGAATTGAAACTGGCTACGAGGCACCCACAGAGCAGCAATAGCATGATTAGTTGGATTGATGCAGTCAGATCAGAGTGACAGTGTCAGATACTGGAGCACGGATTAGAGTTGACAGCAAGTGCAGAGTCCATGGGTGTAGAGTTCAACAACGCAGTGGTTCCTGAAGACATGTGCAGTAATTAAGAAGAAGTCGAAGAATTTGATGACAGATGCATTATACTGATTGAGTTGTTTGGAGGCTATTGAGTTTCAGAAGTGTTGCAGCAAGAGTTGCAGAGCGGATGCATGGAGTTGCAGGGTGAATGCATGGAGTTGCATGTCACATGCAAAGACAATCCTTTCTTGTTGAGAGGGAGTGTTGAATTTTGCAATAAAAAACAGTGAAGGAGGCATCCTGAAACATCATCCTTGATCCTAGTTGGAAAATAATCACCTAAACTAGGTGAGGGCCCATACAAGCTATTTTTAGGTGTATGTCTATTTTTAGACTATGTCTATTTTTAGACATGGTGATCATATTTCATAAGTTGTAGGATGCTATTTGTGGATGGTTGGTCAAGTTGGAAAAATATATGAAATTCTATTTTTAGAATATTGGGCGAAGTCTATTTATAGATCGTCGATCTAAAAATAGATGCATGTCGATTATTATTAGCCCTTAATAATAATCCGAAAATAAATATCAACTTATTCTCTTGGAGCACTTTATTTCAGTGAGCAGATTTGGAAAATCAGTGGGCTAAAGGAATTACACAATTCCTAGGGTTTACTGGTGGTTCATGCATGGAGGACTCAGTTAGAACTGAAGTGGCAAAGTTATGACAGAGTTGGAAGAGTAGTTTATGGAGTTGTTTTTCAGTTTAACTCAGTTATTGGAGTTAAACTTAGTTGAGCTAGTTGTATCTAGTTTAACTGAAAGATACACTAGTAAGAGTTTAGTGAATTAATTAGTTAATTAATTCACAACTAATAACTCACTAAAAACTGAACAAATACAATAGTTAACTACTTGCATGTCAGTTCCAGTGGATACCTAGTGGAGAGAGGTGAAAGGGTGAGATAGACTATCTGTTGTGACTACTAGTGATGCATTGATTACATCTACATATACATTGGAGATGCCAATGAGAATAACACAGTCAAGGAGAGTGGGATTGCAGCGAATTGGTCTTTGTAATAAGCTTGGATTGCACAATGGAGGTAGGCTATCAGGAGGCAGAAATCAGTGCATGGATTTGCAGATTTCTTCATGATAGTGTGTGACGATTATATTGTACTGAGAGCTTGATGTACTAAGCTTTGTATGAGGATTGTTACATGATCTCCACGATACATAATATACATATAGTTGGGGTTTTTAGCTTTAGGCTTTCCCGTTAAACAATTTTGTTATGTGCGATTGTTTTTTATTGCTTCATGTGTTTGCAATTGAGTTTTTTGATTTCCGCAAAAGATTAACAGTGGAAGGATTTTGTATTTAGCAAGAAGATAAATATTGTTAGATCAGGAGAATATGGATATATAATGCATATGTTATATAATTTCTACATGGGGGCTGTTGATTAGCTCAACAATTGGTGATTCACTAGAAGAACCAGTTATTTCTGAAAAATAATTTCTTCGTATCTTTAAATAAGTAAAAAAAAATTTAAGGAAACAAGAACCATCTTCAAAATATTAAAATGAATAAAATTACTCTGAATATAAAACACTCATCTCTATCATTAATATTTCAGAAACCTTTCATAAATAAATATCTTCATTTCATTATATCAATCATTATATAGTTTAAAATATAAAGTAAGTTCCCTTTTGTAACTTAGCCTTTTGTTTTGCTCCTTTTGTCATAGGTAGAGCCATTGCTGCTAGTAAATATTTGTAGTTCAAGCAAGGTTACCTTTTAACCACCAATAATTCAGTATCCCATCCATTTTATTATTACAATTTTTTGAGATAAATCCTTAATTTTAAAACTTATTTTTTCTTTTTCTTAAAAAGTCATTGTCTTGGCTTGATGACCAGAAAGTGACAATGCCATTCACTGGTTATAATTGAAATGAACAAGCTGGCTCATGATGAGACCCCTTGTCTTATGAATTTAACAATCATGAGCCATTACCTTGATTTGGTATGAAATTGTGGTAATGTCAGTTAATTATTAACTTATGATCATGGTAAGAAGGCTCATAATGAGACCTCTTATCTTTTTAAGTTTTTAAAATTTTTGAATTACACTATAAAAAAAGTATTCTCAATGGATGGGGAGAATAATTGACTCCTTAAGAGTTTTGGATGACAATTTAGAGCTAAATATGATTAGTTACAGAAAGTATTTTCTTTGTAAAGATGAACCTTTTTGTGACTGATGCTAAAGTAAAAAGACTTTACAAATTTTAGGTTTACAAAATTTACAATTTTGACGGAAAAAAATTTCAAAGTTGTATAGTATTCATTCAATTTTCTAGTTTGGTAGTCATTTCCTCAAAATTTTCTATTTTTCAAAAATAAAAACATAAAATAATTCAGAGGTGTTGTGAACAACCAAAAGTATGTAATCAAACATTATTTTCCTAGAAAAATAAAAGTGTAGGTATAGTACATTTAGAAGGTATTTTTCTTCTAAGAAAATAAATTTTCAGAATTAGCCATTAACAGGGAGTAAATCTTTTCTCCCTTGAATGGGACAATTTGTTCAATGATTTGAAATGGTCTAAGCCACATTCTTTGGAATTTGGTATGCTTACCTTTTTCATCATGTGCCTTGTCCACTTGAGTACGAGGTATCCAACTCGGAAGTTTTTTGGGCAAACAAAATTTGCATCAAAAGAAATTTTTACTATTTGCTGGTGTCGAGCATGAGTTAACTTGGCCCTTTCTTTTTCCTCTTCCATTTTAAGGATCTGAGAAATTCTTATTTGTAGGGAAGAATAAGGTACTTCATCAATAAATTGAACTAGGGCTAACGAAGGAAGAGTTAGATTTGATGGAATCACAACTTCTTTCCCATAAAACAGATTAAATGGAGAAGTTCCTATAGAGGCCTTCTGAGTAATCCTATCTGCCCATAGTGAAAATGTTAAAGAATTATACCAATTTTTTTGATTCGGATCAATAGTCCTTTTGATGATTCTTATGAGAATTTTATTTGATGATTTTTCCAAACCATTCCCTTGGGGATAGTAGTTAGTAGAGTATTTAAGCTTAAAGTCGCTTTTGAGAGTAAAGTCAGTCATACCATTTCCCAAAAAAATAAGATGCATTATCAAACATAAGTTCATTGGGCAAGCCAAATCTCGTAATAATGAATTGATCAATAAATTCAATAATGGCCTCAGAGTTAGCTACATTTAGTGGAATAGCTTCCACCAACTTAGTAAAATAATCTGTAGTAGTGAGAATATATTTATGCTACTTGGATGAGTTAGGAACAATATCACCTACAATATCCAATTCTCATTGCTCAAAAGTTTGTTCAATGTTGACTAGTTTCAAAGGTAAGGTTGGTTTTCTTTGTCTTCCAACAGTAGTTTGGCATGTTTTGCATTTTCTCACATATGTAGGAGCATATTTAAACAGAGTGGGCCAATAATATCGTGCATGAAGGATATTATGTGCAGTGGTATCTCCACCGAAGTGTCCACCTACAGGTCCATCATGGAGTTCCTACAAATCCCTCTGTGCTTCAGATTTCTCAAGGCATATTAGTAGTACAAAGTCATAGTTCTTTCTAAACAAGACATTGTCTATGAGTTGATAGTGACTAGATTTCAATCTTAAAGCTCTTTTCCTTTTATAATCAAGTTCTATAGGGGCATATCCATTTTTCAAGTAAAAAATTAAATCAGTATACTGTCATTCATAGTCATTCAGGCTTACCTCAGCAATATGTACAATTTTACCTGACTATTCATCATTTGATAAGTTGGATGCTCCAGATAGAAGCCTACAGAAACCTTGTCCTCTAATTATTTTGGTTGGTCTTATTTCAATGTCATATTCCTATAAAGAAGTTACCCAATTTTCTCTCTTTTCTCCTACTTCCTTTTGAATAAGTAGTTTCCTTACAACCGAAAATGGAACTATTACCTTAGTGTGTGTTTTAAGGAGAAAAGGTCTAAATTTCTTCAAATATTTATAGATATTTAATGCGTGTTTTCCCATTTCTAAATAATTTAGTTCAACACCTTGAAGGTTTGAACTAAATAATGAAATGAGTGCTTCAATACTTTGATCATTAATTTGTGTTAACACAACAGCATAAGACGTTTCTGATGCAAAAGTATATAAAATAAAATGATTAGAAAAATCAGGGGTAGTTAGAGAAGGAGAATTAATGATAGATTCCTTGATTATATAAAAAGCTTCTCTTTCATTATGTCCCCATTTGAAAAGTGCATTTTTATTAATCATTACTTGCAAAGGTAAAACAATTTGGGAAAAATTTGGAACAAATCTCTTGAAAAAAATTATCTATCATAAAAAGGACTCCATGGATTTTTGTTATGGGGATGTGAGAGTTTAGAAATTTCCTTTATTCTTTTAGTATCAATGCAAATGCCTTATTTCGAGACGATAAATCCTAAAAAAAATCCTTCACTTAAAGAGAAATAATACTTTTCGAGATTTAAATAATTTCCATATTTCAAAAAATGCTCTAGGATTTTCTTAAGATCATGATAATGGTCATTTATTTTCTTGGAGTAAATAGTTATAACATTTAATAAAAAACCACTGTTTTGTTTATCAATCCCCTAAAAGCAATATCCATTGCTCTTTGAAAAGTTTCTCCTGCATTGATTAAACCAAAGGCCATTTTTTGATAGGCATAAGTGCCACATTTTGTTCTAAATGTAGTATTTAATATATCTTCAGGATGAGCTAAAACTTGATTGTAGCCTGAAAATCCATTAAGAAAAGACATTAATTCAAAACCAACAACTGATTGCAAAATTTGTTCCATTAGTTGTAATGGGAAATTGTTTTTCAGGAAAGATTTGTTTAAGTTTCTAAAATCAATACAAATACGAATATCGCCATTATTTTTCCTAACATAAACTAAATTTGAGACCCACTTTGAATGCCTAACAGGAAATATAATCTTGGCATTAAGGAATTTGTTGAGTTCACTTTTGATTTGACTTTCAATATCAGGGTGAATTTTCCTTAGCTTTTGTTGTATAGGATTTTTAGTGGATATCATTGGGATAGTATGATGGATGATGGAAGTATCATAAGTTTTTAGATCTTCATATTTCCATGCGAAGACATTTTTGTATTTATTCAATAAATGAATGAAGGCTAATCTTTCATCAGAGGAAAGGCCAAGTCCTAAGTTGATGTTCTGAGGGTTTAGATATGTTCCAAGATTTACCAGTTCAAACCTCAAAGTTCATTAGGGGAATTTTGAGGTCTAAAATGGGCCTCCTAAGGAAATTATAAAATAATAGTGGAAAAAATCAAATAAGATTTGATGACATCATCAAATTTTAGAGAGAAAAATGAAAAAACTACTCTTTCAACTCATATTTTCAACTTATCTCCCAAAGTTTTTACTCAAATTTTGAGTGGGAGTACTCGTTGGATGCGAAATTTAATTCCTCATACAAGGAGTACCCATGTTGCATACTTTTGATGGGTCCTACTACATGAAAAATGAGAAATACATAAAAAATGTGATTGTAATCACGTTTTTTTATGTATTTCCCATTTTTCATGTAGCAGGGTTCATCGAAAGTATGCAACATGGGTGCTCCTTGGATGAGGAATTAAATTTTGCATCCAACGAGTACTCCCACTCAAAATTTGAATAAAAATTTTGGGAGATAAGTTGAAAATACGAGTTGAAAAAGTAGTTTTATTATTTTATTATTTTTTAATATTTTTACCCTTTTATTTAAAAAATGGTAAATCATCCCCCATGGTTGACATCATCATCTTGAATCCTGTTGGTTGTTATAAATTTTATTTTTGTTGTACATTTTTCTTAGGAGGCCCATTTTAGACCTCAAAATTCCCCTAATGGAACTTTTGAGTTTAGAATTAGTAACATTTTTGAATCTATCTTTGAGATCATAAAGATCTTCAAGTTTGACCACAGACTTAGATATGGCATTTTCTTTAGGTTTCTGTTGCAATTTTCTTTCATGCTCATCTTCATTGATTAATTGATTATCATATGATCCTTCTAATGTAAGAAAAGTTATAACATCATAATCATCATTGAATACTCTCCAATTAGTAATATTATTAGGAATATATGGGTGAAAAATCAACTCTGGAAAATCTATCTAAGTTGTAATATTCTGAAGGAATAATCCTGGATGCTATATTAATTAGAAATTCTGCACTTGCATTTTCAATCCTTGGAACATATGAGATATTGAATGCTAAAAAATGAGAGGTAAGAGATTGTACCAATGACTGGTAAAGTTTAATATGACTAGAAATACAATGTATGGTATTTCTTACCTGTTTGAAAATTATTTCAGAATCACCATATACTTTGAGATACTTGACACCAAGAGAAATTGCTTTGGTTAAGCCTTGGACCAATGCCTTGTATTCTGTGGTGTTATTTGTGCATTCAAATTCAATTATGCATGTTAGCATTATCTTTTCACCTTCCAGATTGATTAATATACAACCAAATCCTGCTCCTTCATTGGATTTTGATCCATCAAAGTATAATGTTCAGAACAAAGTATTAATACATGTTTTATCTACGATATTTATACACTTGGAAAAATTTGACTGAGAAAAAAATTCAATCTCATAATTAACTGAGTTGGTGAGAAATGGAGATTTTTGAGCATTGAAATCCCCTAAAAAGTATTCAGCGGAGTAATTGTTGAGAATTTTATTAGTAAAATCCATGGGTTAATTCTCTTCTTCGATTTTAGTTACCGAGTATTTTAAATGCTTTTCACGGTCTACTTTGATTTTATTTGGCTTACCATTAGGCTAATCAGTAGAAAAATAGCCATGAAGTTTTTCTGACCAATCTCTACTTAGGATTGGACCATTAAAATCTGGAATATCAGCAACTAAGATATCACTTACTTGATAAAATTTTGGGTTGGATGCTAATCTGATAAAGACTTAATTCATTTCTCCTAATACCTTAAATTTTGTTCTGTCAAATTGCACAATATGTACTGCAGACTTCTGAGGAGATATATTCAATTTCAGACAAATAGCATATGGCATGATGTTTGAAGAGGCTCCAGAGTCAATTAAAAAATTATGCACATTTTTTTTTAACACTTCAAAAGTTAAAAATAAAGGAGGAGTGCATGAATTATATCTGTCACCGACCGAAATAGCATCACTTGCATCAATTTTCTCAGGTGAATCATTAGGGGGATTACCTTCTCCTTTAGCTGCTTTAGAAGTTACAAGAGCAGGAAGGGATGCAGCAGGAATTGCATTCAACTATTTGAGTCAAATTTTATGTTTCTATTTCAATTTGCTCAGCTCATGTAAGGAGATATTTGCTTTAATATTCTTCATATCTTCCACTATATTATATTCAATAGTATTAGATACTACTGATGTTTTAGATGTATATGGAAGAGTAGAAGAAGTTGGATTTGATTGAGGAGAATATGTCTTTTTATTAACTACTTTATCCTTAGCAACAGAGGATGAAGATTTTTTCTTTTGGGGTGGCTGAGGTAGGTCAGCAGAGTTTTTACTTCTAGTATTAACCAGAAGTGCCTCATGTTCATTTTCATCATTATAAGTTGGAAGGATGAAGTCCCATAGTCCATGGACTTCAACTAGTTCTTCTTCTTGAGACTCTTATATAGATGATATTTTTTCATCATGATCTTCATGTTGATCTGATTCAACATTTGAGATTACATTTGGGGGTTGGGAAGCTTGGTTGTTCTTAACAGATCTAAAAGGTTTCTTTGAAGAAGACTCAAAGACTTGTTTTTTTATCTAAACCATATCATTTGACATTTTTTTGAGGACTTTATATAATCCCTCAAGATCATAAGGATCTTTAGATGTTTTATTTTTAGGTTCATCCTTAAATGAAACCTTCGCAGTTTTTATATCTTCTTGAGTAGTTTTCTTCTCTAAAGAAAGTATTGTTTTTTCAACAGAAAGAGCTTCTTTCATATTCTCTACCAATGTAGCCTTATTGGATCTATATACAAAAATAGAAATATTAGAAGGAAGAGAGGATATGTACCATTCTATTTTCACGTCTATTCCAGGCTTAGATGTGGTTGGGATATTTTTGGGAAATTTATTAAATCTGGAGTTGAAATATTTGATATTTTCCCATGTGTTTTCTTTAATATTGGAAAGATCATTGATAAGGGTGGTAGTAGTGTGATCATCCCCAAATTTAGTAAGGAATTTTTCTTCAAAAATATCCCAACTAGTAATAGTGTGTGATGGTAGTGAAAAATACCATGATCTAGCTAATCCTTGAAAAGTATAAGGAAATAATCCAACTACACAATATTCCTCTAAAAATTAATTAATATTTATGGCAAGAATAAATTTATGGAGATTTTCCTCTACAGGTAATCCATCATCCGGATTATACTTAGGAAACCATCTTTCAGGATGCTTAGGTAAAGGATGAAGAGGACCTGGTAATTAGACAACTCCACAATTTTTCCAAGGTCTAGCTACCATTATGTGAAGTGGAGGATTAGTTGGTCCTAAAGGAGGATTTGAAGTAGAAGTAGTTCCAGTAGTGGTTGAAGGTGAAGAAGAAACTACTATGGAACTAATACTACTTGAATTAGTAGTTGTAGACTGAGAAGAAGAAGGAATATGAATTAATGAAGAAATTTTTTGAGAAGATGTGAAAGAGGGAAGAATAAATGATGTTGTTTGGGGGGTGTTGGGCCGTTAATATGCCATTATTATTATCACTTGTGAACGCTTATTCCACCCATTTCTACCATTCTTCATCACGTCATTTATTATAATTTATTATTTAAATCCATTTTATAATGATTTATGCTCTTATGAATGAATATTATTTATTCTCCCTTTATTTCTAATAAATTGATGATTATGAATTATTTTATCAATGATAGTTTTAATGAGTTGGTTATAACATTATTCACCATTTTTAGCCTCCAAGGTAATTTCCAGATTGAAGATTTGATCATTAAAAGTGCCAACTCAGAAATGCGCTGGAATAAGGAGTGACAGTTTTGCGGTTGAGATTCTGAGCAAATGAAGACGAAACTGTAAAATCCGGAACATGGGTTTTGTCCAGAACGGACCCAATTAACTTTAGCAAATAACGGTTTGCCCAAATTTGACCTGTGTTGAGAGATTCGCAGAGTTATTTAAGCATGATTTTCTCAGTTCTGTTGTTGCGGCCGTCCTCCAAATCTCAGCTAAAAAGCCAAATTCGACTTGTTGTTGTTGAAAGATGGATGTAAATCTATTTTCTTGTTGATCAATTGGTTGGAAGAAATCAAATATTGTTATGGGAAGATTGTATTTACTATTCAATTTCTCCTCCTTCTGATTATAAAAGGAGAAGCACGTATTGTGTAGGGGGATGATTTGGAGATACGTTTTTTATGTAATTTTCCGTTAAACATCAGTTCTGATTATTGAGTCTCGTGAGAACTGGTTCATTGTACTTCTGTCCGATGCATTAATATAAGCTTGGTGGTTCTCTCATCTCTGCGTCTGGATTAACTTAAGGCGGTGTTCCCTTGGAGGCTAAGGGCCCGGCCCCGGAGGACACTTGCCGCTGTATATTATCTCTTTGATTTCTGCGTGGTTTTGCTTATCAGCTTGAATCGGTAATCTGGTGTGTTTTATTACAGCTCTGTTATATTTCCTATTTCGTTCTCTGCGACAAGAAAATCGTAATGTGCATTCTAACGTATTGCTATTCCTATAAAGTTGTTAATGTAACATTGTTGTTCTCCACATAACGTTATTGTTGTTTAATTGCAGAGTAACCAAGCTGTAACCTTCTTAAGCTGGTATTACTGTATTTTTCTATGGTTTATATTTCATACGATTGTTATTTCAATTGACATTGTGGTTCCATTATGAATTGTAATCGTTACTCTTTCTAACCAGGGATTAATACTTGCGGTATCAGACTCAGATTACTATTAACGTGTGCCTGTGTTAAGTTATTATGCATTTGTATTTGGCCTTCCAGCGTGTTGTGTGCGTATATGATTTATTAATGCTGTTCATAATTTATCAATAGTTATTGCTGTTCGATTAGCGTGTTCTGCTTAACTTGCCTTAAAAGTGAAAGATTGTTATTTGATTGCGAAAAGTACATTTGGGTTAATAGATTAAGTTTGGTTACGACTCGCGAGACTTAGCTGTTCGTTTGTTGTTCCATTTTGCTATCTGTCGTTCCATTTTACTCGCATTTGTTGTTTTGGTGTGAGAGAAGATCTAAGGCTGTAGTGAGCTTTGGCATTCACTGTCTAGCTCCCAGACCCGTGGTCTATGCTCTAATTTCCTTTCCATCAGTTTCCGAAGGGATGGGTTATCGCTGCCGAACCCTTGACTGATACATTGCTTATTTTTCCGAATGCATGATTTAGGTCTTAAAATGCTTTGTTGTAAGTAGATTTTATTTCCAGCTTTCATTTACTTTTGGATTTTAAGCACTATACTGCAAAACATTACTCTTGAGTAAATAGCCGCCTTAGACTGAGTACACTCTTGAGATAAAAAGTCATCCCTGGGTTGATAATTAATGTGAGGTAATTAGGAGTTACAAAGACACCTTTTTATCGCCCCACATTTTGGCGCCGTTGCCGGGGAGAGTGTAGCCATTTCTAAAGAGTAGTGTGAATCTGATGAGTGCCTGCTAGGGAAGAGTTGGATCTTAAAAACGGAAGGTAAGAACCTACGTGCAGAGCATGTAAATGCCCTGCTCCACTGTCCGCTTTCCTAACAGATTTGCTGTTTGAATTTTTGTGTGAATGACTAGGGAAAAAATAGAAATTTTGGAAAATGAATCACATGATTTCATTGAAGTGGTGATGTAAGCACCACCCATTTCACTAACTAATTGACAGGAACATTGGAAGAAAGAGCTTTGAAGGAACACATGAAGGACATCTTCTGTTATGGTAAGAAACTGCCCAACATCTTTTTGAATTTCCTGCTCAACTAATTCCACACCCTCACCGCAATAAACCAGTACAACATACTTACAGTGTTGAACTGCCAAATTTATCCACCCTTCCCACCCATTCTATCTCACATGCGCCATTAGAGAAAACTTACAATGAGATTCAGAATGTTTTAAATTCAAAAATTGTAGAAGTTATGGAGGAAAATGAGCTTACTTCTAGTTTGTATCAACAAACCATTTTAAAAGCTCAAGAACCTCATGATATGATGGAAAATCAAGAAAATAAAGGATATATTGAAGATTGGTTTCACTCCATCACTTGTTTGCAACATTGCTCCACACTTCAACAATTTTTGACTCCATCTTTTCAAGGGAAGTTGGCTTCTCATACCCTAATTTTTATCAACATGTATTTTTCAAATTTGGGTATGTGCATACTAGAGGCCTTATTTCTAAAATGGTTCCACTGAAAATACTCTTATACATAAACATATTCGATTCTCAAAGAAGAGTAGGATAGTGGAGAAAATAAAATAAAATAAAATAAGGACATAAATAAATGCATTTTGTTTTTTTGTAAAAATAGTTGTTTTTTTTGTTGCAACACGCTATCAAAATCAACATCGGTCATAAATATTTCAATTTATTTGTGTATGTAGATGAATTATATTGCAAATAACAATTCTATAAACATTTATATTCATTTTTTATCACCAATTTGAAAAAATGCTTGAATATCATTTTTTTGGCTTGCGGGCTTGATGAACTTTCTGGAAAAACAGTCGGGACAGTCATGTTTTGAGGGACCAAAAATGAATATTTTTAAAACCTGTTTCTACCCTAGGTAGCTCTTGATGTCTACTTTCTAACCCAATTTTAATCAGTCAATTTGGATTTGAAACTAAAAAGTTAGAACCAAAACATTGACCGGATGTCTAGCGGGCAGCTCAGGAACAGAGTTGGGACAGTCAGTTTTTGGAGGTCTAAATGAATGAATTTTTAAAACCTGTTTCTATGGTAGATTCCCATATGAATCTAGTTTACAATGCAATTGGAATCACTCATTTTCGATATCGTATGGGGAAGTTATGATCAAAATACTGACTGTCTATCGTAAATCAGCACCCTTAAAACTCTGTTTTTCCGGATGTTCCTTACAGTGTTTGACTTATCAATTATTCTTTTCTTCAAAACCTGTTTCTATTGGAGATAAATAAATGAATCTACTTTCATTTCCAATTTGAATCATTTGAATCCGACATCAAACGAAGAATTTATGCTTGAAATATCAATCATTGTTCTAGATTGGGTAATCGAAAATGACTCTATTATGCAGGTTGTTCTAAACAAATTTGACATATCATAGCATTGAATTTTTAAAACTTGTTGCTACTGGAGATAAACCTTTGAATTAGCTCTCATTTGGCTTTGGAATCACTCAATTTCGATGAAAAACAAAGAAGTTGTGATTAAAACACTGCTGGATAGTATGGTCGACCACTGCTCTCCCGCAAGTGACAAATAAATTTTACTTTGTTATTTTCTCAATGGATTTGTTATATAGAGTAACTACTTGTTGTTTTTTTGCATCATTCTTGGATTAGGGGAGCCCGATCACCTCTCTTTCTCTATGATTTAATGTTTTATTGCAGGTAGATACTCGTTTTTTGCAGGTCCTGGGAAAATAAAGAAGGTCAATTTATGGACGAGTGATTCTTGAAAAAAAAATTTAACGAAACAAAGGAATTTCATCTAAGTCATTACCCAACGGATTCATAATAGAAGAAATGAAGAATTGCTTTCAATCTGAAGATTCATGTCTTATCACTACTGCCAAAACATTTTTCAAAGAGATCATTTTTTGACATAACATCATAGCTGTTGTAACTTAATTTAGTTATTTACATATTGTATTTAAATAAAACATTGTTTCTTTTCTGATATTTTTTATATTTTGTGTTTCAGGTGTTGCTTCATTCAAACTGTGACCCATCCTCAGCATCAATACAGTGAACAACTAATTCATTCTTTGCATGCTTGCATTTCATGTTTGTGCATTTTTGCTGTTCTTTTTCTGAAGGGACAGCGTTTGTGTGCACTTTTGTCGTTTTTGCTGTTCCTTTTTCAAAGAGACAACAATTTCGTTTTATTATTTCTTTTCCAAAGGAACAACACCTTTTTGGTCAGCAATTCATTTTGTTGTTCCTTTGTCACGGGTCATTTTGCCATTCCTTTTCCACGACTCTTTTTGCTGTTCCTTTTTCACGTTTTGCTGTTCCTTTCCGAATGGAACAGCACTTCTGCACTTCCACTTTTTGTTGTTTCTTTCTGAATGGAACACCACTTCTACACGTTTTGCTATTCCTTTCCAAATGGCATAGCACTTCTGCATTTCCACTTTTTGCTGTTCCTTTTCGAATGAAACACCATTTTTGCATTTTTACGTTTTGTTGTTCCTTTCCAAATGGAACAACACTTCTGCACTTTCACGATTTGTTGTTCCTTTCCGAATGGAATAGCACTTTTGCACTTTTCATTTTTTGTTGTTCCTTTTCCAAAGGAACGGCACGTGTGTTTGCTGTTCCTTTTCCAAAGGAACGGCACTTGCATTTTTGCTGTTCCTTTTCCAAAGGAACGACACTTGCGTTTTTGCTGTTCCTTTTCCAAAGGAATGACACTTTTTTTCGCTGTTCATTTTGCCAAAGGAAGGACATTTGCATTTTCACACTTTTTTGTGTGTATTTTTGTTTTTTTGTGCATTTCCTTTAAGGAACAACACTTTTTGAGTGTTTTTGCTGTTCATTCAAAAGAGAAACACTTTGGGATTATTTTCGAGAGCAACCTTTTCTTCCTCTTGTGGGACTATTCCTAGTTCATCTCAACCACATTTGACTGATTCCCCTTCATGGCATGAAGTACACTATTTTTATAAGGACAAGAATTATGGATTCTATTGAAGCGAGTTAATATCATTCACGTTATGATCTTTAACAGGACAGCTACTTGATGATAGATTATTTTCAAAAGGGACACAATTATTTATATACTACTTTACTGCATTGTTTTCTGTTGAACATGATATTGATTGATCATCTTAATACCATGCTGGTTCCACCATTCCTGGTTATAATCTTCTCTGTCTATAATAAATGAGATTATGGGTATATTTTTTTCTATTGACATGTTCAACTTCTTCCACCATCCCTGCTCTTAAGGAGTGCTGAGCCTCCCTCTTTTTATCATAAAAATGTGTAATAATAACAAAATTTTGTTCGCAGATGGAGGATAGGGGGTCTCATTACGAGCCAACCTACCATGTTCATAAGGTTGTAAGAAAGTGACATTCCCATTATGGCCACCACACCAGGGTTATGATCCATTGGATAGTCAAATTATCCTTGGAACAGGAGGTCTCATCACGAGCCGGCCTGATCACTTTCGCTACATCCCAGTGAATGGCAGTGTGGTTATCTGGTTACCACGCCAGCACACTGGTCTCTTCTGTAAGAACAGCACTGAAACTCTCTAGTTATAAATTGAGGATTCCGGCTCATATGGGTTAAAAAGCAACCCTGCCGAGGCTATGGACGCCTGCTGGCAGCAGAGGCTCTGCTTATGGTATTGAAGTTATATCTTATCGTCAATTATTACTATAATACCCTTTTCTTATTTTTTTTTTCTTTTTATCAGAGAAGTTATTTCCTTAACTTTTTCCCTGTTTTGAACCTTTATGCATGAGAAATTGTTTTATGATCAATCGCATCATTTTCAGCTAGCATACTATCAGTAAAGCATCTTTTTGGCATATTGTTGTTCTTTTTCTCTTTTTCGTAACTTATCATCAATCCAAAGCGTCCTATCTCTTATTCATAACTATCTTTACACACTCTGCTCTCATTATAACCATAACTCTCGCTGTCCTATCCTTGACATGTGTACTTTGCTTTATTTACTGCAATATTGTTCATTCCCTTGCCTTGCTCTCAGCACAACACCTCTCATACGCTTTATGGTCATGGAATTCCCTTTCCAATTGGAGGGGGAATGTATGCATTATGGGATAGCATGCGATATGATTACTACACTCTGCCATAACTTGTTGATTTGACAAAAGTTTTTCTGACTGAAAGTTTTGCATGCATCTTATCTATTTCTATTCAAAACTAACACTATGGATTCAAGAACATTGTATGCAAAATAGTGCTTTGTTTACAGGAGAACAACAAGTATGGGCAGAATTCTATTCATAGCATGACCACACTATTACACTTAACAGAAGAGGCTCGTGCACGTGAACAATTCTTCAGACATGATGTGCTTACCTGGATTCCACCTTTTGTATCACTTTCAGCACCAACTTTGCCTACATCAGCTTCAACACTTGCCAGTACATATATGTCATTCCACATTTTTGGAGGTAAAACTTGAGGTAAAATCGCATAATTTTCTGATTTATTACGAATTTAGGAGAATTTCAAAAAACGTCCATTTTGAGCATTATTTATCATCCTTCATTCCACATCTTTACCACTTTCCCTTTTTCAGCAGCATATCATTTTCGAGTATGGGGGAGTGTTCCTTTCATTCATTTCTTTCTTATGACCATGTCATCCATATTTTTTATCATCCATTGTTATTCTTATTCATTCTCAACACCTCCATTATTCCATGTTGTTTTACACCAAGCATAGAATTCAACAGATGGTAGCAACCACCTCTATTTGTTTTCTAGCATCGCATGAGGGCATGCTAATTTTTCAGAGAGGGGGAGGAATTGCTACGCATGATGGATGTTTTCAATTTTATTTCTCATTTAAGGCATACAATTTCAGTGCAGAAATTGATTTCCATAATATTTTTAAAACTATGAACTCAATTCTTGTGATTTTTGGAAAACACGGACGTATCATTAATACAAACCCAGACAATTTCAAGATAAATTGGTTCATAAAATTTCGGAAATCATGCACTCTCAGCTACCGTCATTTTGTTTATATCTCATGATCCATGCATCAAAACAGTCTGATTTTTGGATCATAAAGGCATTCATATATTATAAATTTACTTGCCAAATTTCAACAAAAGCTGGTTTGTAGTTTTTGAAAAAATGGTTAATGAAGTTTGCTGTTACTTATATCATATTTTGCTGCAACTTCATACATATAGTTGAATGTCAATGTAAAAATTGTTATGCCTTCATCAAGATTACTAAAAGTGAATATTCATTAATTAAGGAAGAATTCATTTGTTCTATCCATTTCATGAGCCGAGATGAACATATTTTTTATTGCTTGGTTAACACATGGGTTTTGTCTTTGGGTTGCATGAGGACATGCAATATATTCAGGTTTTCGTTGCATGAGGACATGCAACATATTGAGTGTGGGGGTATGTTGGGCCGTTAATATGCCATTATTATTATCACTTTTGAACACTTATTCCACCCATTTCTACTATTCTTCATCACGTCATTTATTATAATTTATTATTTAAATCCATTTTATAATGATTTATGCTCTTATGAATGAATATTATTTATTCTCCTTTATTTCTAATAAATTGATGATTATGAATTATTTTATCAATGATAGTTTTAATAAGTTGGTTATAACATTATTCACCATTTTTAGCCTCCAAGATAATTTCCATATTGAAGATTTGATCATTAAAAGTGCCAACTCAGAAATGCGCTGGAATAAGGAGTGACAGTTTTGCGGTTGCGATTCTGAGCAAATGAAGACGAATCTGGAAAATCTGGAACATGGGTTTTGTCCAGAACGGACCCAATTAACTTTAACAAAGAACGGTTTGCCCAAATTCGGCCTGTGTTGAGAGATTCGCAGAGTTCTTTAAGCACGATTTTCTCAGTTCTGTTGTTGCGGCCGTCCTCCAAATCTCAGCTAAAAAGCCAAATTCGACTTGTTGTTGTTGAAAGATGGATGTAAATCTATTTTCTTGTTGATCAATTGGTTGGAAGAAATCCAATATTGTTATGGGAAGATTGTATTTACTATTCAATTTCTCCTCCTTCTGATTATAAAAGGAGAAGCACGTATTGTGTAGGGAGATGATTTGGAGATACGTTTTTATGTAATTTTCTGTTAAACATCAATTCTGATTATTGAGTCTTGTGAGAACTGGTTCATTGTACTTCTGTCCGATGCATTAATATAAGCTTGGTGGTTCTCTCATCTTTGCGTCTGGATTAACTTAAGGCGGTGTTCCCTTGGAGGCTAAGGGCCCGGCCCCGGAGGACACTTGCCGCTGTATATTATCCCTTTGATTTCTGCGTGGTTTTGCTTATCAGTTTTATTTGGTAATATGGTGTGTTTTATTACAGCTCTGTTATATTTCCTATTTCGTTCTCTGCAACAAGAAAATCGTAATGTGCATTCTAACGTATTGCTATTCTTTTAAAGTTGTTAATGTAACATTGCTGTTCTCCACATAACGTTATTGCTGTTTAATTGCAGAGTAACCAAGCTGTAACCTTCTTAAGCTGGTATTACTGTATTTTTCTATGGTTTATATTTCATACGATTGCTATTTCAATTGACATTGTGGTTCCATTATGAATTGTAATCGTTACCCTTTCTAACCAGGATTAATACTTGCGGTATCAGACTCAGATTACTATTAACGTGTGCCTGTGTTAAGTTATTATGCATTTGTATTTGGCCTTCCAGCGTGTTGTGTGCGTATATGATTTATTAATGATGTTCATAATTTATCAATAGTTATTGCTGTTCCATTAGCGTGTTCTGCTTAACTTGCCTTAAAAGTGAAAGATTGTTATTTGATTGCGAAAAGTGCATTTGGGTTAATAGATTAAGTTTGGTTACGACTCGCGAGACTTAGCTGTTCGTTTGTTGTTCCATTTTGCTATCTGCCGTTCCATTTTACTCGCATTTGTTTTTTTGGTGTGAGAGACGATCTAAGGCTGTAGTGAGCTTTGGCATTCACTGTCTAGCTCCCAGACCCGTGGTCTATGCTCTAATTTCCTTTCCATCAGTTTCCGAAGGGATGGGTTATCGCTGCCGAACCCTTGACTGATACATTGCTTATTTTTCCGAATGCATGATTTAAGTCTTAAAATGCTTTGTTGTAAGTAGATTTTATTTCCATCTTTCATTTACTTTTGGATTTTAAGCACTATACTGCAAAACATTACTCTTGAGTAAATAGCCGCCTCAGACTGAGTACACTCTTGAGATAAAAAGTCGTCCCTGGGTTGATAATTAATGTGAGGTAATTAGGAGTTACAAAGACACCTTTTTATCGCCCCACAGGGGGGTAGAAGAGGATTGAATCTCACTAGTTGATGATTGAGTTTCAAAAATAGGAGTTCTCCTACGATGAGAATGAAGAGGAAATTCAAAAGGGATTACTCTAAGTTTTTCACTCTTAGATCGAGTTAATACACCAATGCCTTAAAATATTGAAGTGATGCTTCCTTCTCATGCTTCAGAAAGTACAGGTTTTTCTGTTGAAATTGAAATTTATTCATATTTATTTATTAATTTTTATACTTCAGGTGATTCTGGATTATATTCTGAAGAGATTTCCTTATTAACATAACCAGGAGATTTGGGGGGAGATTGGAAAACCTTTGATTTATGAGTAGGGGATTTTGAACCAGGACTAGAAGTTTTGGCCTTGGAGGGAGAATGACTCTTCTAATGGTATTTGATTTTTGGATTAATATTTGGTGCCATTCATAGTCATATGGCCCTCCTTCTAGCACCAAAAAAATTGAGGCCCCAAAAATTGGTGCAACAACATCAAGGAAAACCACTTGGTCGGGGACTTAAAAACCATCCCTTTTCCGTTTGGAATGGTGATAATGACTGGATTTATGGAACCAGTTTCCCAGTTTGGTATAGCTGGGGTGAACGGATGGTTTTATCACTATATGGAACTTGATAGATGGAAATATTAGCAAGCTTGAAATAAAAAAATATATCTATCTACTATGTATCCTAGGATGATATCTATTCTCTGTGAGATTTACGAAAATAACCTTTCAGTGGATGCAAATAAATATCATACATTCACTGAGAGATATGAAATTTTTTTAGATAACTGATTTAATTAAATAGTTAATTAAATCAATTGAATAAATCTTATATCATAACTTTAAAATGCATGTATTTCATATGTGTCAAATGATAACAATATAACATTTTCAAAAGTCAATTAATGTCAAATTGTATTCAAAATGATACATAAAACAAAAAAATCATAGGATAAATAACTATTTCTCATTTGAAGCTAAAATATAACACATAGGATAAAAGTACCATGTATATGTTTACTCATTTGATAAATAATACTTGGTCCAGCATTTTCCATTCAGAAAAATTCAAGGGTACAAAAGTGCAACATCTGTAAAGTCTTCTTTTCAAAATTTTAGAAAAACTTCTTCAAAGACATGAAGGCGTTTAAATATAAAAATAATAAGTCTTAAAATATTTATTACAATAAAATGTTGAGGAGGTTTAAAACAATCCTCCTTAAAGTAAGTGGAATTAAAACAGAAATAGAAATTAAAGGGATGACTTGCTCGAGGACTGTCTTATTGTCTCCTTTTCCATTTGTTCCTTCAACTGAAGGATATTAAGCATAGGCTTAAAATCTGGAGGTTGGCCTGGCCTAATGCGTAGTTTTCTAGTGAAAAAAACATCGAAAAGTGGGGGAAGAATGTAGGAGGATGTATTTGTGAGACAACGCAGCATAAGCCACTGGCTATGAGGATTTACTAGATATCTCCAATATTTCTCCCAATCTAGCTTTTCCAACTTCATGATATGTTCTTATTTTACCTTTGACATTTCTTGCCATTGTCTTATCAAGTCATTCACTAAAGGCAATGCACCAGGACGACATATGTCGATAATATTTGTTGCAATGATATTTTGGACAAAAATTTCCACAATGTTAGTAGCAACATCCTTTTCCCTGCAAATGGCTCTCTCTGCATGCTAAAACTCTATATCCCAGTCAGTAAATAATATTTCTTTCTTTGAATCCTCAATACAGGGCAAGTTGGCCTTTCTTCCATCAGCATAATCCTGTTAGGTGACAAATTGGGATACCTTATCATCTATATCATCAAAACTAATCCTCATATGTGCAATGTGATTCACAAGTGAATCGCTCTGTTCACACAATTCAAGAATACTTGATAATTTATGACAAAAAATAACCTATTGTTGTGCCAATAAAGTGTTCAGTAAGTCCCATTTTCTGAATTCATCAATCTTTGGGTTATCTTCTACTTACTCAATAGAGAGCTACAATTGGTGAATTAGAGTATCCTTGGAACTAATCTCACTCTGATGCAAAATTTTTAACTAGTCCATGCTCTCCTAGAGTTGTGCAATCTGTACCTGTAACTATTGAATGACACTTTGTTTCTCTGCTTGTAACTCTTGTTCAAGTTGGATGATTTTCTCATCCTTTTGTTTCACCAACTGTTGAACTTATGATGCTTTGTCAATGGTTGCAGAAGCATAAGCTTCTGCGAACTGAGTTAGGCGAGTTAGATCATGTGAAGGATCTGCTTGAGTATCTTTACAAACAACATCCATTGATACATCTCCTTGCACAATGGGTTGGGGTTGCTCTGATCTTCTTCTTTTCTTCTGTCAGATCATAATCACCTTGTGTTTTGGACTATAGAAAATGTCCAAAGGAGGAATTTCTTCAATGTTAAGAAAAATTTTGTGGTAGGGAAGGCTGAGATGAATTCCATTCTTTATGTGCTTATTAATTTGTCAAAGGGCTCAGCAGTGAATGCATTTTGACTTTTATTTGTGGAGTATTAACAATTTGTTGCTTATTACTAGATGTAGCTGCTTTTTCTTCTTGGAGTTTTAGATCAAACTCCTTCCAAACATCCTTTAGATTATTACGGAAATCAAAATCCATATTTTTAACTTCGGTTGATTTATCTTGGTATGTTGTGCTAAGGACTTCAGTATCCTTAGTTGTTGATTCACTTTCCTTATCCTTCTGACCTAATGGCTATGAAACATCCAACATTTTCAATGGAATCGCTTCCAATCTCTTATTCCTATATTGCTTAAATTTCAACAATTGTTGCGGATGGAGGCGTAAAGATGCCAACTTTTGAGCTCTAGGATAATTTTCGACAGACTCAAATAGATCATCAAAATCATCCTCTTCATGCACAAAAGGCCTAATCTTCACTTGGGTAGTGAAATTATTAGAAAATTTAACTGGATCATACTTCCTTTTTGGAATTTTAAATAACTTCAAACATTCAATCTGACCAATCTCAGCACCAACATGCTTATACTTATCACGTCCACAAACACCACAATTAATAGGAAAAGAAGGCCTTGATGTTTTCTTGGCCTCTTTCAGAAATCTGGTTAGGCCATTTCCAACATTCTGATATGCAACTTCTCTTGTGAGAAGCTTATCAGGAACATACAGGGGAAAAACATGCAGTCGAGCTAAGTTTCCAAATACTCAGAAATAGGTGAATATATCTTTACAAAACCATTTTCCTATAGAGAAATTTTCATCTTAGGCCTCATTTGACAATTTGGGGGCTTTCTCATTAAAAAAAACTTGGAACAACAGGAGAATAACTCCATGGAAAAATTTGTAAAAATGGTTCTCATACTTAGATTCCAAAAATATATTATGAAATATATGAATAGGTACAAGGTCTTGGGTAGTCCATTTCCAGCCCATGGCTGGAAAATCTGAGGTAAAACACACAGAATCCATGATATAGGTGCTCATATAGAATGGGAGAAATTTTTGGAAGAAATGGAGTTGTCTTTTCTATATTCTAAAATATGAGTGGTAATATTATTAAATAGAATATTTCCCCAATCCATAACATAGGAATCTGCAACGGCCTCCATGAGAGGGACCCATTCTACTGAAAATCGAGTAGTCTCCGACTGACCAAATGGTTTGGACTTCATCGCAGAGACATAACAATAGGGGCTTGGAAGGGAGTCAATAGAGTACATACCCTTTTCGTCATTATTTTTCTTGTTGGGATTACTCCTCCATTGCTTGATTGGCTTCGATTTGATCTAATTTTCTTTGGAGAAATATGCAAGAAATTATTTATCATAAACCTTTTCGAGGTCTGGGATATGGTACGTTAGCTTTAGGTCTTCAGCTTTGAAGGAACCAATCATTGTTACCCTGCTGGTAAGAAATGTCCTATCCCCAATATTAAGATTATCAATGATCCATATTACCATATTAGTGTATGGTAATATTTTTGTTCGGGCAGTAATTCGATGTAGAAAATAATTAACTCTTCTTAAATTGTAGCTTCGGAAGAATCAGGAGCATCGACAGTTTCTTTTCTCTAAAATTTCTGAGGTTTTTCATCCTCGAGCAACTTGTACATGTATTCCAATGAAGAGGATCCACTTTCTGGTCCACACATAGTATCTGTAAAGAGAGGAAAAATTTATGTTCTCTCAGTTGTAGCGGGTACAGGGTTTACAGGAGCCATATGCTTCTTAGCTTTCTTGAGAGCTTTAGAAATCTGTGGAGAATTCTGCTTATTCGGGCTAGCCTTCAAATAAATGAGAAAGGATAAGAAGAAAGAGGGAAATTTTGGTTTTACAATATGCACAAGTACCATAGCAATAGAAATGTTCAAACGCATGAGACTTCACACACTAATAATATATGAATTGAATGCTTGTTACAGGAAAATGATTATGGGGGTATGGGTGACCAAACCGTTAATTTATGACATTAATAGTTCATATGGGTTGTTGTGCCCATATAATAATTTCTGTATTAAAACCAGATCTGTCGCATTGCAGCATTGCTCGTGTGCAAATATTCATTAAATACTGACCATCTTGGATTTTTTCTGATTGCGATATCGCAATCACAATATCAACGAAAGTGGGTGGATTGTGAAATGTTTGAGTTGATCAGAGTGCGATGTGCGATGAACTATATCACATCAACGAATATTGTTGAGGGAAGAAGAATTATTATGCTTGCGGGAATGTGATGCAATGATTATATCACATTGGGGAATATGAGAGGTGACAATAATACCATTAGGATTGGAAATGCGAAATGCGAAATGTGATATGTGATAGCTTACGTGGCGGAAGTGGGTCATGCAAGCATCCCTTGTGGGATTTTCTTGAAAATATGGCTCTTTCCATCTTAAAATCACTTTTGCTTATATACATCAGATCACAAAATGTTTCAAGTGACCTTTTAGGAGTTATATATGTTTCATTGTGGTTTTGTGATTGCAATGATGCGATTTTACTCTGCTTAAGTTCTTTTAAAGCCAAACTTTAAGGCTTTATCCCTTTTTTTATCACTATTTCTATCTAATGAATTACTCTAAGGGTTTTATTTTTTTTAACACTAAAAAATTAAAAGGGTCCCCATTATTTTCTAAGGTAACTATTGCTTAAAATAATGGGGGTTTTTTATTAGCACAATAGGTAGGAAAGAACTCTAAGCTTAACCATAGAAAAATATCATAATTTGTTAAATACTAGGTTGTTGGAAAAGTTGGTGGTGTCATTCTTGTTATATTGATTAGCGTTCCATAGTTGAGCAAAGTAAAGAAGTGAGAAATTGGATCAGAATAAAAAGAAATATGGTCCTATCATGACTATACAAACCATAATTGTCAATGGAAACTCCATAATGAGTTCACTTTTCTTTATATTTACATTTTTGAGAAGAAAATAACACTAGAGAAAATTCTAGGGGCTGATATTCATAGTTGGACTATTTTTCTCTACTTAAAAAAAAAAAAACCATTAATTTCTTTTTCTTTTTTATTTTTTTCCCCCAAATTCTATAGTATAGAATTATTTTATCTTAAAAATCACCAAAATTTTATATAGATACTATATAAAATGATTACAAAATTGAATATTTTTACAAAAATATCACTAAACATTTTAGAGATTGTGTATCATGTACTAGTGAGATTCACCAATGTTTCTAAACTTTAAGGTAAATTTCCATCCTTGAAAATTTTCTTGAAGGACAAGTCATCGTCCTCAAACTAGGACTTCCCATATTGAATTTCAAGAAGTAACTCTTTTGCTCATGGCATGGATGGTGTGATATTTTGATTTTCATTTTATTTTAGTGTCTTATGTTGTAAGATAACAATATCAAAACTTAATCATAGATAAAACACTATATATAAAAAATAATTTACAAAAACTTGTAAGAGCTATTATTATGAACTACTTCATGGCAATCTATAAATCAAAATGTGACATTATGTTTACCCTTTCCCCCCCTTCGTTTAAAACCTTCATTTCCAAATGGATGGTAATTTTTGTTTCTCTTTTTATTTAAAAATTAATTTACACTGTAAAGGTCAATATTCTTTTAATAAAAATGCTCATTCCATTCCAATTTTTATTCTATATTTTCTAATTTAAAATAATTTTATTCCATAGTTTTGAAAAGATTAGAATTAATAAATAAATTCACCAACCATATAATAAATTAAATTCATACAAAAACCCAAAATAAATATTGAAGTCATAAAACAAACCAATAAAACTGGTTTAAATATTAAAGTGACGAGGTTTACAAATAATAATTATAATGATAATTTTAGGTAACTAAAAGACTGTAAACAATTTTTTTTTTAAAACTACATTTTTTTAACAACTATAATATTGGTCCTTATATGAGATGGTGAAAACATTTGGGGAATTTTGAGGTCTAAAATGGGTCTCCTAAGGAAATTATATAATAAAAGTGGAAATAATAAAATAATATTAGATTACATCATTAAATTTTGGAGGGAAAAAAGAAAAACTACTGTTTCAACTCATATTTTAAACTTATCTCCCTAAGGGTTTACTCAAATTTCGAGCGGGAACACTCGTTGGATGCACAATTTGATTCCTCATCCAAGGAATACACATGTTGCACACTTTCAATGGACCTTTCTAAATGAAAATGAGAAATACATGAAAAACGTGATTGCAATCCACGTATTTCTCAATTTTTCATTTAGCAGGGTCCATCGAAAGTATGCAGTATAGGTACTCCTTGGACGAAGAACTAAATTTTGCATCCAACGAGTATTCCCGCTCGAAATTTGAGTAAAAACATAGGGATATAAGTTGAAAATACAAGTTGAAAACGTAGTTTTATTAATTTATTATTTTTTAATATTTTTATTTTCTTACTCCCAAAATGGTGAATCATCCCCCATGGTTGACATCATCATCTTGAATCCTATTGGTTCTTATAAAGTTTATTTTGGGTGTACATTTTTATTAGGAGGCCCATTTTAGACCTCAAAAGTTCTCTAATGTTGGGATTGTGGCAACCACAATATGTCACTTGGCCACCAACTTGTACAACACCTTATTACCCATTAATGTTACAGTTAGTGAAGTTGAGAAAAATGATGATTTTGGGTGTACATTGATCTAGGATGAGTACAAGCTCACCCAAAATACTCTGCAATGAGACACTAGCACGCTGAAATATAATGACAATTATGAGATCGTGGTTATGATATGGTAGTATAGAGGTACCAAGGGAATAAATCCTTTCCTATGAATGAGAGATTGAATAAAGGTTTTATGGTGTGAAATGAATAGTCGCTCCATTTCATTCGAGCATACTCTAAATCATGATAAATTTCCCTATCTAATCTATTTTCTCTAGGTGTTGGATGATCTCAAGCCAATAAGCTTGAGAGGTGTGATTTGTATCCAAACAACTTGAGCACCATTTGAGTTTTGATTGGGAAGATTGGGTAAGGAGTTGGATCTAAGGCCACTCAAGCACCAATTTGTTGTGGGTTGGGAAGCCTGGGTGAGGAGTTAGATGTATGGCTCTTATGGAGAGGTAATAGTGACCATTTTTATATTCCAGAATTAAAGGGATAGCCCACTCTAGCTTGGTATTTATAAGGTCAAATATAGAGGGTATAACGCACTCTAGCCTTCTAAGCCAAATTCCTTTGACACCAATGTTTGCACAAAGACATAATGAAAAAATGAAATGCACAAGCATAGGAGGAAAAATCAAGAGGCTCATGACCTCCCTTGAGAAGATTTATGCTCAAGGGCATTCAAATTCTACAACCTAATATAAAAGGGAATCCTTAGCAACAAAAGAGTTATTTTACTACTGCCTCCTTGCATTTGCAAAAGCCTCATTAGTATAATTGGGTGGAAGAGTTGAGGAAAACATGAGATGAATGGAGAATACATTCAAAAGGAAATGGAAGAGTGGGTTCAAAGCCCTTCCATTTTGAAGACCATAGAAACAAAGTTATTTTAGATTATTGATGTTTACTATATGGTAAAATCAATGTTGGCTCAAGCCCCGAATGAACATAATATTCTACAACAAGATATCATAAAAAAATTAGAGTGTTGGGGAAATTTGAAGTTGTTTATCAAGTTGTATTTGGATTCAGAATTGAAGTCTCCAATAATGTTGAAGATGAGGAGGTTCCAAGTACTGATAAATGGTTTAAGGGTTCTATTCATAGTGAAGACAAATCAATTCACTTTAATGGCGACCCCCAACTTCCAATCTCAATGGAAAAAGAAAAATAGATGATTAGTCAATCAATGGACCAATCGCTAAAAGATGATGTTTTTCTCTAGCATCTCTTATTTACCTATAAATTTTTCTTCTTCTGTTAATATACATGCTAATTTAGCTATAAAAAAATCATTCTGGTATTAATATATTCTTTAATTAATATATTAACTTAACACTCAATATAATTATGTTAATCATTATTCAAACTCATAATACATTTTTTTTTTTTTTAACAAGAACGGGTATGGTATATTAATTTGCTAGTCGAGACTGAAGCTCAAAAAGATTACATTCGCTTACATGTGGATACCCAATTTCAGAGGGGGTTCCATTCAAACAAAATTCCCCTACTCTACTTTTTTCATTTAGTTTGGTGATTTCCCAAAGACTTAAAAATCTCCTAATACAAACAAATTGCAGCAGTAACAAACTGTAATACATGGCAAAAAGAGAAGAGTCAGCTAAGGCAAAGGGTCACAGTAATATCCTTCATCACAGTGAAGGAATCCTGGCTGAAGGGGGACAACGGCGTTGGCTTCTTGGTCATCATCCTTGTTATTAATCCGGAGAACATGAAAGAACTGAAGACTTTCAAAGGTCTGGGCTAGCTTCCTGATGCGAGTTAGCAGCCTATGCAGTCGAAGGTCCTTGGGTTTCATACTTGTCACCATATGGCCAATAATGATTTGGTAATCTCCAATAATAGGTTCTTTCCTAATTCCCTACTTATTTAGCTGCTTCAACCCTTGAAGGAGAGCCAACGCTTCTGCATGATTATTGGAGGTGGTCCCCAGGCCGCAAGAGAAATGGAAAATTATGTGGTCTAAGGGGCTTCATATTACACCACCAGCACCAACCAGCCCCGAGTTTCCTTTAGCAGCCCCATCGAAGAGTAGAGAATGAATGTATGTGCTCTTTCTCCAATTCTGGAATTCTTCCTCCCCCAATATTATTTTCCAACAAGCTTTGTTTTTTGGCGAGTCTTGGGTGCTAGGAATTATCATATTTAGCTATTGACACCATTCCCCTCTTTGTTGGTTAAAATTTTTGATCTGCTGCTAATTTATTTTTATTTGCATAATTTATTTAAAAAGGCTTTTGTTATGCACTGCAATTTGTTGTTGTTTTAAAGATTTTTCTTGGAAAATCTGGCAATTGCGTTCCAGCCAGATTTTCCAGCAAATGATCTTGGGGATGATCAACCATTCTTCATAGGGCCATCCTTTCCTAATGAAAGGAAAAAAAGAGCTCCAATTTGACAGCATATCTCTAATGGTATTTGGAGGAGCGATGATGTTGTTCCAGACAACGAGAGTTTCTTACCACATGTCTCGGGAAAATTGGAAATTTAATAAGATGTGGTTGGAGGATTCCTCGTGTTGCATGCAAAGCGGGCACCGAGATGGGCCGTGAATGCCACGACGCTGGAGATTTTCGACCATAAGAATGCTATTGTGGCCCAACTGCCATGCGAAAATATCAATTTTTGGGATGCTTTTAATGTTCCAAACACCTTTCCAAACAGTGGGGTTTCTGGAGCCGAGGGGATAGCCTTGATACATTTGTAGCCCTGGGTAGTAGTGTAACAACCTGAAGAAGATCCCCAGCCTCTGCTATATTTTTTCCTTGCATTTAGTGGAGCTTTCCCAGCAAGCGAAAACATTAATTTTCCCTAAGCAGTTTCCCAATGGAGAGGGATCATTGGTTTCTTCCACCCTGCCCAGATGTTATTTTCCCACTCAGATATGTCCCAAATTGTGCTAGTCCCATTCGAAGCCATCTAGCCTTTGAGATGCTAAAGGTCTAGATTGTCCCCAATAGTTAGGTTGTTCATAATTTTGTCCTCCCATAAGTTTATATGTTTTCTGTTTCTTGGGATCCATTATAGATGATCTTGCATAAGTGGAAGGGCATGCAAGCACATCTTGTGGATCAGGGAGCCCTGTGAATGCTCACAGAATTTTTCCAGGCTTTGTAGGTGCCTCCCTAGGAAGTATTTTTTCCACATCTCCTTTTGGGCCCATCCCGAGTTTCTTGAAACTTGCCGCCACAGTTGCTTGGCCCCCGATGCAATGTTGTGCTCCTTAATATGTTTGAAATGGAGGCCTCCTTCCATTAGAGGCCTAGCAATTTTGTCCCAGCTGACCAGTGAGAGCTTATTCTCATTATCCTTCCCTCCCCTCCAAAAGAAAGAGCGAATGATCTGCTCCATTTTGCGAAGGATGCCAACTGGAGCCAAAAGAATAGAAGACTGATAGATAGGGAGACTATTGAGAACATATTTAATGAGGACAGTGTTACCTACCAAATTGAGCCATGAAGCACCCCATGATTGCATTTTGGATTTGAATTTTTCCAGCAAAGGTTCCTAATCTTTTCTTGTCGAACATCCTTGGAAAATTGGCAGACCAAGATATTTGAAAGAGCCCCATTTCGTGGAGCCTTTAAATCCTAGAATGCGGGAAATCATGATTAGATCAGCAGGAGTCAAATTCCAATCATAAATGAAGCATTTTTCTTTGTTGAGAATGCTTCTAGAGTTACTGCAGTAGCTGTCTAGCTCCACCTTGAAAGGGGAGGCCAAGATGGGGGAAGCACCCTCGAGCAAAATGGAATCATCTACAAAAAGAGCATGATTGACTTCTCGAACTCCCTAGCTATTCTTAGGCCCATAAAATCCTGATCTATTCTTTTTTTTTCGAGCATGAAGCTGAGGATAGAGGCTTGGATGACAAATAGGAGAGGGGAAAAAGGACATCCCTAATTAACTCCTCAGCTGGCCATAAATAAATCCGCAGTGCGACCATTGACAAGGGGTGCAATCCAAGGTTCTGTTATGCAGGCTTTGAACCAGTTGATGAACCGAGAATCAAAACTGAACTGATGCATAACCCCAAAAAGGAACTTGTGCCTTACATGGTCAAAGGCACTAGCCATAGCCAACTTTACAACCATGCATTTTTCTTTGTTTTGAATTCTGGAGTGTATTACTTCTTGGACCAAGATGAAATTGTTTGTAATCGACCTGCCTTTGAAAAATCCCCCTTGATTGACAGGGATAATTCCAGGGAGGAGAACTTTCAATCTATTAGCCATGACTTTTGTTATAAGCTTGTAGTTAATATTGCAGAGCGAGATTGCCCGAAACTGATTGAAAGCATTGGCACCCTTCTCTTTGGGGATAAGGGCCATAAAGGCCAAATTAGTGCTCCCATCAAGTTTATGGCAAGTCTGGAATTTCAAGATCATCTTGTGTAGATATTTCTTGATAATATTCCAGCATGTTTTGATAAAGCGGCAAGTGAATCCATCTGGTCTGGGTGCTTTATCTGGCTCCATGTTATCAAAGGCATGCTTGATGTCATTTATAGTTACAGGAGCGTTCAACATTGAGTTCATCTCCTCATTGACCTTTTGGGGGACAAGGTTCAACAAATTTGGGCATAGATTTTCCTGCTTATCCTTCATATACAACTCCTTGAAGTGTTGATGAGCAGCTAATTTTATGATGGCAAATTCGTTGTGGGCTTGTCCTCCAGAATTTATTTCTTTTATGAAGTTGAATCTCATTCTGGCCTGTGTCTGCTTGTGGAAGAAGGAAGTGTTTCTGTCTCCATCCTGGAGCCATAGACTGCAGGACTTGAGCCTCTAGTATTCTTCTTATTAGATACAAGTCTTATGGAAAATTTCTTGGATTTCTTCTTCCTGGGTTACACTGTCCCTTGATATGTCGATGTCTCCCATCTTCTTTTGATGACTTTCAAGGCTATTCAGAGCCTCCTTCCTAGCTGCAGACGGGGAAGGGAGTCCCTTGACCCAATCTTTGAGGGCCCTTTTCACCTTCCTCAGCTTTTCTTCCCATACAAAAAATGGGGAACCATTGACAGGGGGCTTCCAAGCATCCTCAACTATCCCCAAGAAATCAGATTGCTAGACCCAAAGGGGGCTAAAGCAGAATGGAATAGGCCCCAGATTCAAAAGCGGCTTCATCTCAAGCCGGATGGGCTTGTGATCGGAGATCGAAGAGGGGATGATCAAAGAAATAATTTCAAGACCAAAAAGAAGGAAAGAGCTTTGAATAAGAAAACGATCTAACCTTGATGCTATGTGGCCTGGCCCTGTTCTTGTGTTTTTCCATGTATATTTTCCTTTGATAGGCTTGATGTCAAAAAGGTCTCAGTTCTGAATAAGATCTTCCACCCATTCCCTGGTAGGGTCCCTTACTGTGCAACCCCCACGCTTTTCATCCTGGCGTAGAGTGAGGTTCATGTCCCCAGTAAGAATGACATTTTCCATCGGTAGCTCAGAGGCTAAATCACGAATGGTGTCCCAACAGCTCTGTTTATCTACCAATATGGCTAGAGCGTAAATATTAATGAGATTCAGTGTGTCCTTAGTTTGAAAATGCTAAAGTGAAATTAGAATCCGATTTTTGCATGTTTTAACCAAGATTTCTTTAAAGGAGGTCATGTCCCATAAAACTCCTAGACCTCCTGATGCTCCTCTAGAGGAGATAGCTATGCTTCTACCCTTACCCCAAAATTGTTTAATTTTTTGGAGGAAGTCTCCTTCCTCCATTTTGGTCTCCTGGATGAGAAGAATGTCAGGCTTTTCCCATCTTACCAGACTTTTCATTTCTTCCATTTTTTTGCTTCTCCCCATCCCCCTATAGTTCCAGGAGATGATCTTCATTACTTTATTTTTTGGGCTGAAGGGGCTCCCTTAGGGCCCTAGCTTTGATTCTTTCTTGGCTTGTGGATTTTAGCCAACATCTTCCCCAGGGTCGGCTGACTGCCAAATATTTTCCCTATAGGTCTCTTTCTCCAGCTTCTCTTTGAGGGATTTCCTCCCCCTGTTGGATCTTCTGACAGACGACTGGGATTCCCCTATTTCTTCCTCTTCCTCAGATTCCTCTGAGTCGAGGTCTTCATCCTCCGACCCTATTTCTTTCTATTTTTGGATTTCACTTTGGTTCTCACGAGATTTCAGGGAGCCTGAGGCTTCCTGCATGGGAGGGCCCTTTTCTGCATTCTTTGGGTCAGCCTCTTGATCTCCCTCAGTTTCCGAGCTTAGAGCGACGAAGCTGTTCTCATTATATTTTGAGCCAGTCACGGGTATGGAGGCATTTCCCAAAGGGATAGAGCTGCCTTTCCCATTATCAACTCGTTGCCTGTTTAGCCCTGGCCTAAAGGTAGGTTTGGCTTTTTTTGCTGGCTGCCATTCTTCTTCTTTCTCTTTCTCTGGGGTCGGATTCTTGGGACAACTTTTGGTGAAATGTCCATATTCTTGGCATGTGTGACACTTGAATGGCAGCTGTTCATAGTCAATCTTCTGAATGTGGGACCAATTCCCAACTGTGAGCTTGACGGCTTTAGGCAGCCCAACTTCCAGGTCGACTTCCACACATATTCTAGCACAATCATATTGTTCATTCTTGCAGGATCTGTCAATAAAATTCCCAATGGAATTCCCAATTTGAATCAGGAAGTCCCAGCTCCAACAGTGCACTGGAAGATTTGGGAGTCTGACCCAAACTGGGACAGCGAAGGGGACATCGACCGAAGGATCAAAATCAGGGGTCCAATGATTCAGGTACAGGCCCTGCAGACCCATGAAGTATGGTCCATTTCTAAAGATGAGTTCCTTGTCCTCCTTTGAATTTAACTTGAACATGAAATAGTCGCGCCCCAGAAAGTAAGATGTGACATTGTTCTTGATGAGTGGCTACCAATTTCTGTTTACCCAAGCTTCTATAGTCTTTGGAGATGGCCATAAACCTGTAAACTGCCCTATCAGTGCTCATTCCATGAGAGAGAGGGCCACCTTCATAGGTCCCTCAAGTGCAAGAGAAACCTCAGGGATTTCATCTAGTTTCTTCACAAACTTGGATACCTGTTGTGTCAGCTTCTTCTTCTGAGACGTGATCAGCAGGCAGAAAGCCTCCAACTTAGGAGGAGGGGATAGATGGGTGCCCTGAGAGGCCACTATCAGTCGACCCAGGTGGGGAAAATGCAGAAGAGCCCTAGTGGGAGCAAACAGGCAGCGACGACGACATCAGAAGCGAGATTGCAACAGTGACCCAAGCAAGAAATGTCCTGACAGGAATCGATGTGGCACTCAGAGGATATGCAGCAGAGGCAACAACAAGCCAAGGGAAACTAGGGCAGGAGCCCCGATGAGCAGCAGTGCGCGGGAGCCCTAGCATCAAAGCGAGAGCTTCGAAAAAAAAAATGCAACCTCAGTAATCGATGTATGATGATATGTTATCATTGTTGATATACATTTTTGTTAAAAACAATAAACATATATGTGTATACCAATTAAAGAACCAGATTTAGTTTTTGGTAGGCCTCTTTCACAAGTAACATTTTTGTAAAATATAATAAGAAAATTAAATATATAAAATTAACACAAAACCATAATACCTTGATTTATTTATAATTATTAAAAAATATTTAAAACCAATTAAACAACAAGATTATATTTCATAAGTAACATTTTTGTAAAATCTAATAAGAAGATTAAAAAAAACAAAACCTTAATAGCTTGTTCTCATCATTTTCCTGCCCAGGAATTTGATTTTATTTGCACTCTTGATACCTATGTTCTGAGAATCTCTGATGATAGCCATATAGAGTCAGAAAAATCCCATATTCTTGATGTCTTTGAAAATAATGGGTATATTAGAACTCAAGTCCTTAAGGCCTTTCAAAAATCCTGTAAAGGGTTAAGAGGAAAAATTGCTTGCGTGGATCCTATGGTTCATCTCTCGTTTATCCAAGGGACCATGGACATGATTTCCCATGTCCTTAGAAAGAATCATGTCTCATCTTTGTTCAAACCCCTTTGTACCATTTGAAATTCTCTTGGATCTGTTAAAGACCCCTTCGACCCTAAGGACATGAAAGGGGTTAACCTGGTTCCTTGTTCCTGTGGTAGTCCCTATATTGGAGAAATGGGTGGGTCCATTAAACAAAGAATCCATGAGAATGTTGCATACATTAGGCACAATCATTCCCGCACATCAACTCTAGTTGAACATGCGGAAAAATATTGTCACCATGTCTGTATTGAGGACTCTAGAGTCATTGCTAAGGTTGATCACCTCGACCATAGGAAGCTTAGAGAGGCTATTGAGATTGAGAATCATGCTAGGAATCTCAACATGTATGATGGTTGGAAATTGAGTAAGATCTGGATTCTGGCTCTCTCTTTGTGATTCCTCTCCCTCTCGCTTGGTTCTTATTGTGTTAGTTCTTTGAGTTTATTTCTTGATGTTATTTATTTATTTCTATTTTGTTCCATCTATTTCTAATTTACTTCCTTATTTTAATAATCAACCCTAACAAATTGTTTATTTATTATTAATATTGTTTAACCATCCTTAATCCTATATCTTTATTATTAATAAAATTTCCAAACGAATAAATAAGTTCCTAACTTCTTTATTAATTTATAATATTTTAATCCTATTCTAAACCTTTTGACTTTATTCTTTCCATTATTTTATATGTTTAATATATATACTCCTAATAGCTACTATTTTACAACTATTCTTAACCTTTATAAATAATAATTCGTAACCCCTCTTAACCTTTTAACATCTATTTAATTGATTTATGAATTATTATAAGAAATAGATAATAATTTGTAATCCTTTATCTTTATTATTATTATAAATCCATTTAATTAAAATAGATTAATTATTTGTCTAATTTAGAAATTATTTATTAAAATTAACCCATTTAATATATATATATATATATATCCTAACAACTAATTCACTAACGACTATTTTTGGGCAATGATGCATCTATACTATTTATTCCTGAAAATTGATTGGGATTTTCTCCTCGACTTGAGGATAAACCACATTAGTTGGTTTGAAATGTCGACCAAATCCTAATGATCTGATTACTCTGAAAAACATTTATGTACATTCTTGATCACAAAAGTCTTAGATCTAACATTATTTATAATTATTAAAAAATATTTAAACCTTTATAACTTAATTTATTTATAAATATTAAAATTTATTTTAACCTTTATAAATATTTTTATTAATATTTGTAAGTCTTTTTATTAATATTTATAAGTTTTTTTTACTATGTTAAATTTTAAATTATATATATATATATATATATATATATATATATATATATATATTATTAATTCATAGTTAATGTATATTTTTCACGAGTATTTAATGTATAAATTTTAATATTTGAAATGGAAAAGCATATAACTATTTCTCAAAATCAATGAAAATATAATCATTATTTTTTTTTTACTAAAATATATTTGATATATATATATATATATATATATATATATATATATATATATATATATATATATATATATATATATATATATATATATATATATATATATATATATATATATATATATATATATAGATAATTTCACTATATAATATTGATAGTAAGATGGAATCCATTTCTTTTCCACTTAAAAACAAATTTATATGGAGTTGTTTACGAAGGCTGAGGAATTGCCTGAACGACCAAAAGTGGTCAGAATCCGGGAGATTTTTTTTCAAGAAATCTTGTAGTAGCAGTGTTTGAATTATGTTTTTGATGGTGGAAATGGTTCATCACCATAAAAACCCTCTAGGGCACCCAAAATCTTGAAGTTTGATAGCTATAACCTACATTTACAAAAATCCCTCCGGGACTTTATTAAAATATTGCCTAAATTTCCATTATTTTCAGGCCAAAAAAACAGACTAGTTAGATTACAACCATTTATATTACAACCATGCATGCAAATTTTTTAATCTATCTTCCAATATTTATGGTAAAATGTAATTTCTGACACCGTTCTGCTTCAACCCCTCTTCTACACTCCAGAGACACTGTAAAATTCCTCATTCTGCGTTGACAACAAATAAGTAGTTTTCCAATGAGCATTAAATGAGTAGAGGATGTATATGCCCACCATTGGATAACTAGTTTGCCAAAATCCAATGGCAGGCATATACAACATATGCTCATTTAATTCCCATTGGCAAGCTACTTATTTTCAGAAGAAGCAAAATTTGGGACAAACCGGAGGTGATTTGATAGCCTCTGGCAATTTCCCTCTAGTGTGACCCTCTCCTGAATAGAAAATCTGAAAAAACATGATTTTTCTCGGGCAATCCGTTTCTGGTGTAAACAAAATTTTCAATTTAATTCCGTCAACGATTTTCCATGTACCTTTCCATGTCATTCATCATTCCATGCATCATGATGAAAATTTGAATTTTGAAATTCAAACTTGCCCCACTTTATTTTAAACTTTTACTTAACAGTGTGTAAATACACATGGAAACTTTTATTTAACAATGTTTAAATACACAGGGAATGACATGCCACTAAACCAAATAATGCAGGGTTAAGATGATGGTGGTAGTAGGATAGATGGTTGAATGGCTTCTCACGTACTACATACCCGCATCCATTAGAAAACTTGGGAAGCTTGAATATCTAAAAATTTTATTGTGTATGAGATATAACTCATGGACATTGTTTTGATTTTTTTTTCACATTTCATAGTCTGGTAGCTGCTAAATAATAATGAAATCCTTTTCTGTTTGTTGATGGCATAGCTGCGAACTACATTCTGTCCTTGTATATTTTGGAGTATTTACGGCTCAAAAGAGAATGTATACGTCGGAAGGCACGGGCTTCATCTTTTTAAATTGAAAGTTAACGAGAAAAGGAGAAAATTATCTGGGCAAGCCCTGGGGACCTTACCCCATAGTAGTGTTTTCTAACACTTACATGGAGGACATTATCTACCCAGCATGATGGCAAGACTGGGATAAGGAATTTTACAAAAAAGGTAAGATTCGATTATGTTATGAGCGTTCATCTATCCCCACACCTCCCTTGCATCTCAACATGATGTTATTGTTTTCATCTGCTTTCTCTAATGTACAGGACTGTGAGTTATGGCGAGCTCCAAAATACTGGTCCTGCAGCATCGAAAAAACAACGAGTTTCGTGTGTTGAGCATTGGAAAAGGTATGAATTTGCCATGTATTTCTTTATCTTTTTCCTTCAATCATAACTCATTTTTATTCTAGAATGGTACTATATTGAACTATTATAATAGAATTGAGGAGATTAGTGATTATTGCGAAATTAACTAAAGAATGGTCTTTTCTTATATGCAAAAAATAGATAAAGTGGGAAACCACCATTCGGGAGACAAAGACAAAGCAGAAGTAACTACTGTCCCTTCAACAAGAAGCCATATCCAGACAAGAAGGTCGAGATCAGAGCAGACAGTTAAAGGAAAGAAAGGAACAACACAGCATCAGTGCAAGAAGACAAAACGATAGCTGAAGATAGAAGATAGAGTGAATCCCTCGGGATCTCTCGATCCCGAGGGATCGCTGCTCAAAGCTTATCTGTATTTCTTGTTTTGTCCGCTGGCTGTTATAAAATAACAATGCTTGTAGAAATCGAATAGCATGAGTATTATGATTATGATTATTCAGACTTCCGTTTGTATTTATGATTTCTCATCAACTCTCGTTGATTGAAATAGAGTGCGATTGCTTGTAAACTCTGTTACATATGATTAATATATAGTCCGATTGTCGTTCCATTATTTGATACTGGAGTAGTTTGGCAGTGCTTCACTAGTGGCTAAGGGCCCGGCCCTAGTGGATCCACTTGCTATTTGTACCATTACTTTCCAATTCCAGTCGTGTGATGGTTTGCCTTAGTTTTCATTTCCTTTAATCACATTGCTTCACAGTTTCCATGTTTGATAGCTTACTGTTTCAATGCTTTATGAAATTGGTGTGTTGCATTAGTGAATCGCGTTGTTGATCCTTTCCAACATAACAAGAGTATTTATTCCTTTATAATTTGTATTGTTATGCTTTGCAGATATAGAGCTTCATTATTCAGGATTTGTTGTTCATTTCCATTCGATAGAATTTTTTGTTCATTTCCGATTGTTGCTCATTTCCATTAAATAGAATTTGCTGTTCATTTCCAGTAAATAGATCTGTTGTTCATTTTTGTTAACTAGTTTTACTATTTATTCTTTTCTTGCAAGAGTCTGGTTTCACTTTGGAATGTTATCACAATGAGCTTGCTTAGTCTATTTTCATTAGCAGCATTAGTGATTTAGCTCAGTTACCATTTCCATTTAATTTCTTTAGTGTGGAGTGTAAGATCATCAACTATAAAGGACATTGGTTACTACTACCTACGTTCTCAGATTGAGGATCTTGTTCATATTTGATTTCATTTACATTAGTTGACATAGGAAAGAGTTATTACTACTGCATCCTTGACTGATGATTGTTGAGTGAGTGATTGAATTTCAGAACATTGAGTTTCATATTGTTGTAATTAGATTTCATTTTCAAGCATCCATTTACTCTTGTATTGAGACATTGTACTACACATTGAAGAGCATTACTCTTAGATTAAATTTCCACCTCAGACTGAGTACACTCTTGAGATAAAAAGTCATACCTGGATTGATAATTAATGTAGGATAAATAGGAGTTAAAAAGACACCTTTTATACCTCAACACTTTGGCACCATTGCCAGGGAGAGTGTAGCCATTTATAAAGAGTGATGCATGTTTTATTTTCTCTGCTAAGGAAGAACTAGGTATTAAAAACAGAAGGTAAGAACCTGCGTAAGGAACGAGGAACATGCTCGTTCACCTACCCGCTTCATAGCAGAACTGCATAGAAGTCTAAGGTAGGAATGAATGCTTGCGTTTTTTGAATGACTAGAAAATCTAAACAAAACAAAATTCCTCCCAAACCTGAAAAACCTAAGGGACCGGTGACCCTTGGGTGAACAACCTTTATCGACGATATCCTTAAGAAAGCTGAATCTCAACCATCAGTAGGCCCTAGAAAAGCTGCTTCTAGACAACCTACTAGCTCCCTTCAGGCCATAGAGTCACCATCTATAGCCTTTGCTGAGGTTCATAGCCAAACAGAAGAGACTGAGCAAGATTCCCAAGAAATTGAGAATTCTCGCCCAATTTCTTTACAAGAAGGGAACTCTAGTAATCTCTACAAAGGAGGAGGAGAAATAGGGGAAATAGAAGAACCAAGATCCCCTCTCGAAGTAGTCCAAACAATGAGTAGCCCAGATAAGGGAAGTGTTGTCAAAATCATCCAAAACAGAGCTAAAGAACATGAAGAACCAAAATCCCCTCAGATAATAGGTCAACAAGGAACACTCATTATCCTAGACCAAGGAAGTGTTGTTAAGGTCATCCCTACTCCTTCTAGTCGACCTAGAAATAATTCCCTAGAAATCCCATAAGGATATTGGCACATATTTGATCAAATGGCCCACAACCAGCAACCACCTCAACAAACTTCCACACTGCAATATCCCATTGTGGACACTGCAGTTAATGCACCTATGAAAGCCATTCCTCTTCAGCATATTCCTACATTCCATGGTTTAACATCAGAAGATCCAGATGCATTTTTGTTTGAATTCGATGTATTATGCCGAGGGTATGACTATACCACCGATCCTAAAAAGGTAAAATTATTCCCCTCCACATTAAAAGGAGCATCTTTACGATGGTTTATGGGGTTAGGTCGAGGTGTTATAAATGACTGGGATGGGATGAAAGCTTCTTTTCTAAAGAAATATCAGGATTATTGTAGGTGTAGGGAATTAAAGGATGAAATATTTCAGATGATAGCAAAACCTAATGAAACACTGGAAGAATATGTAGAATGCTTTCAATACAACCTCCAGAGATCACCTTATGCATATTTACCCTTACCTGATAATGTGTTAAAAACTACATTAATTAAAGGGATGAAGGAACAATGGGTTGAAACATTAAACATCATGGGCAAAGGTGACATATATCAGGAAAATTTTGCTGACATTATTGATTTATGTATCAAAAGTTCGAGAGGCAGCACAAGACTAAAACCAACAGAACATGACATGATCACAAGGGATAGCAAGACCTTCGGTGGAGGTATAACCCGCACAGAGATTGGAAATCTACTAGAAGATTTCAAAAATGATATTCTAGGGACTCTGACAAAGCAGTTTGACATCATGCAAGCTAAACAAAAGCAAACAGAAGCATAACAAAATTTGGCAATATTCTGCCCTAAATGCAAAAAGAAACACAGCCATAAAGAGTGCCCGCTAGATACAGTCCAAGTCTGTGTCATCTGCATGAAATATCACTCCATAGAAAGTTTCCCCTCACTCCCGGGATTGAAAGTAGTATACAAAGAAGCGGAAGAAGAAACATAAATGGTATGCCTACTCAATCAGCGTCGTCAATGGCAGCCATGACAAACAGGTATGCCCAGTGATCCATCCTCTTCTTTTCAGTCTCCTCAGTATAATGCTCAGCAATATAACAGAATGTGGAAAAATCAGCCACCCCTCCCTAGTTGGTCACAGCAGCCATTTCCTACACTGTCATGGCCAAATCAAACAAATCAAACCAATTGGCCAAACTTCCCTTACTGTCCACCATTTTGGCAAAATAGTACATATCCAACACAATGGTCCCCCTCCACCTCGAAGAGTCAGACCTGGCAGTCAAACTGGAAAAGATCTATGAATCAACCAGCTGGAACGATTCCTCTCCCTCCACCTACACTGCCAGCACCATATACATTGCAACAAAATCCCCAGACCAACTTGAGACCGCAACTCCCAGCCCAACCCAACCCAAATCCTAATAATAGGCCGATTCAATCTGTTCAAATAATCGAAGCACCAGAACTAGAAACCAAGTTACGGGAGTGCAAAAACCTGCAACTAAGGTCTGGGTGCATAATACAATCAGAGGGAGACAAAAATGTCCAAGTTGAAAATCCATTACCTTCAGAACAAACATTGCAAAAGGAGAGTGTGGTTAAACAAAAAACTCATGAGCCAGAAACCACCTCTTATCCACCATTCCCAGAATGACTAATCATACCTCGTCCAATAGAACATCCTGATTTTGATCTTCTGGGAGAACTGAAAAAATTGTGTATCAAAATCCCACTCCTCCAAGCTATCCAAGATATCCCCATTTATGCAAAAACCATCAAAGAACTATGTATAAAGAAGCCAAAGAGGAGAATAACAACTAACCCAACCGTCCAAGTAGTCGGTACCCTATCTGATTTACTATCAGGAACATAAGTACCTATAAAGTATGAGGACCCAAGAAATCCTATAGTTTCGGTGAAAATCAATGGACAATCATTTCCAAATTCCTTAGTTGATTTGGGAGATACAATAAATATCCTAACAACCACCACTTGTAAAAAACTTGGCATTACATCATTAGATCGAACAAAAACCTTATTGGAATTGGTTGACCGATCAGTGGTCAAGCCAGAAGGCACACTACATGATGTAATGGTATATGTAGACTCCTGGGAATACCCTGCCGACTTCCTGATTATCAACCCCAAAAACCAGCTAGATGGACACCCTTTAATCTTAGGTAGACCTTGGCTGGAAATTGCTGATGCTTACATTGGCTGCCGACAAGGCAACATGACTATAACTAGAGGGAATTATGTTAAGAATTTAGCCCTATACCCACCAGCCCATCCAAGCCTAACAATAATAAAAACAAGGAAATAGCGTGTATCATACATCATAGAAAACATTAGATCACCATTAACCATAGAAGATTCCCTCGACTTTAAAGACCAAACATAGGATGACATCATTAACAGTTTCATTAACCAACCAAAAACCAGATCCCATTTGCAATGTCACATGATCAAGACAGCATTTGATAATGAAGAAGAAGAAGATCCCCTGAAAGATATTCAAGATCAATCAATACCTACCACTTTTGTTTACAATAGCAAAACTATAGAAATTGAGCCAGGAAAAACTCTGAACATTAACAAAAACCTGACTGCTAAACAAGAAGAGAAGATGGTCCAACTACTGAAAAAATATAAGGGAGCTTTTGCATGGGATTACCCAGACATGAAAGGAATTGATTTCCAGTTATGTACACACCACATCTATACAGAAAAAGATGCTAGACCCATTTGCCAACCCCAACGAAGATTAAAACCTCATCTTAAAGATATTGTGAAAGCTGAATTACAAAAAATTTTGGATGTCAACTTTATCTATCCAATATCTGATAGCAAGTGGGTCTCTCCACTAGTAGTGGTGCCAAAGTAGAATGGAAAGTGGAGGATATGTGTAGACTACAGAGAACTAAATAAAGCAACCCAAAAAGACCACTTTCCCCTTTCTTTCATTGATTAGGTATTAGATACATTAGCAGGAAATAAATTCTTTTCTTTCTTAGATGGCTTCAGTGGATACAATCAGATTCAGATTGCCCCTGAAGACCAAGACAAGGCTACTTTTACCTATCCTTGGGGGACATTTGCTTACAGAGTTTTACCCTTTGGCCTATGCAATGCCCCTACCACATTTCAAAGGGCCATTCTCAGCATCTTTTCAGATTTAATAAATGAAGGGCTTGAAGTATATATGGATGATTTCACACCTTATGGAGATGATTTTGAGCCATCATTAGAAACCTTGGAAAAGGTGCGACAAAGGTGTATTGCCACCAGGCTCTTCTTAAGCCATGAAAAGTGTCACATGATGATGACTGAGGGAGTCATCTTAGGTCATTATATCTCAGCAGCTGGAATACAGGTAGAACTAGTTAAAATTCAGATAATTTTGTTAATACCTACTCCTACCACACAAACAGAGGTACGTAGCTTTCTAGGATTTTCTGGTTATTATAGAAGATTCATAGAGAACTATGCTCAAATAGCTGCACCCCTACACGCACTAACAGGGAATGTTGATTTTATTTGGATAGATAAATGTGACCATGCTTTTGAGGATCTGAAAAATCTTGTATCAACAGCCCCAGTGCTAAGGGGCCCAAATTGGGATTTGCCTTTCCAAATTTCATCTAATGCCTCAGACACAGCTATCGGAGCAGTCCTTCAGCAGGAAGAAGATAAAAAAGCCATATGCAATTTATTATATTAGCAAGAATCTATCTCCTGCTGAATTAAACTATACTATGACTGAGAAATAATTTTTAGCTGTAATACATGCTGTCAATAAATTTAGACATTATATAACCGGGTATCGTATAGTTTTATATACAGATCACTCTGCCATAAAAGTTTTAGAAAATAAACCTGTTACAAATGGTCGAGTAACAAGATGGTTGATTCTATTGCAGAAATTCGACATCACAATAAAGGATCGACACGGAGAAGAGAATCCTGTAGCTAATTTTCTCTCACGAATGCCAAAACCAACAGATGCAATAGCAGTCGAAGATCAGTTTCCAGATGAACATTTGTTTGCTGTTACTGCCAGAACCCCATGGTATGTTGATGTTGCAAATTATTTAGCAGTAGGTAAATTACCTAAGCATATAACGCCCAATGAACGAAAACAGATAGTGCAGCGCAGTACCCATTTCTCTTGGATTGGAGGCTACTTATTTCATACAGGAGCAAATAGGCACATCAGAAGATGCGTTCGAGAAGACAAAATATTTGACATTCTGAAAGCATGCCATGAAAGGCCGTGTGGAGGACATTTCGCAGATCGTGGGACTGGTCACAAGGTTTTACAAACAAACTATTACTGGCCTAGAATTTTTAAAGATGCTAAAAGTTTGTATAAGCCTGTGATAGGTGCCAAAGGGCGAGACGCCCTGGACAGTCCGATGAAATTCCTTTGAATCCACAGTTAGTAATCAAGCCTTTTGAGCACTGGGCGCTCGATTTTGTCGGTCCTATTAACCCACCATCAAATCAAAAAACATACATACTAGTCGCAACAGAGTATGTTACTAAATGGGTTGAAGTAGAGGCAATTTCAAGAGCTATAGAGGATTTGGTAATACAGTTCCTTTTCCAAATATTTGTGCGATATGGCCTCCCAAGGGATATAATTACAGATGGAGGACCACAATTTGTAGATAATAAAATCACTGCAAAATTAAAAAATTACCACATTCATCACAAAATCACAACCCCATACCACCCACAGGAAAATGGCTAGGTAGAGAGCACGAATAAGGTGATAGAATCTATACTTACAAAAACTGTCGCATCACACAGGTGTGACTGGGCTTTAAGATTTCCAGAAGCCTTGTGAGCATACCAAAAAACGTGGAGAAATACCACCAGGTATTCACCATATCAATTAGTATTTGGAAAAGAACCCATCTTCCCAATAGAATTTGAAATTCAAACATTAAGAACAGCCCAGGAGGTGGGTTTGAATTTAAATGAGGCCCAGGTCAGCAGATTGCAGCAAATCAACGAATTAGCTTAAATTAGGCTCTCTACCCTTCAACACACTGCATTAATTCAACAACAACGAGAAAAATGGCATGATGCCCTCATTAAAAAGAAAATATTCCACGAAGGAGATTGGGCACTCCTATATGATTCCAGGTTTCAGGATTTCCCTGGAAAACTCCAGACACGATGGCTCGGACCTTATGAGATACAGAAAGTACATGATAATGACACCATTACATTAACTACGATTGATGGATCTGGACATTCTTTAAAAGAAAACGGTCATCGAGTACGACTTTACCATAAACTGCTTAATCGTGAATCCTTTTACCAGCAATTACAGGGAGATTCTACAATGCAGATTCTTGCTAAGGAAGATAAATCTTCCTCAGCACTCATTCACTGAATAATTCCTTTATTTATGAAACTTGTACATAAGTTTTTCTTTTTTATTTTGCTTGTATGAACTATTTTTTTTTGTACAGGTTTTATTTTTTCGTGTTGTTCCTCTTAAGGAACAGCTGTCGTTCCTCTTAAGGAACAACATCCGTTCCTCTTAAAGGAACAACAATATTGTGTGCTTCTATTTTTCGTCTTGTTCCTCTTAAGGAACAATTGCTGTTCCTCTTAAGGAACAACAACCATTCCTCTTAAGGAACAACGTGTCTGCGTGTTCATATTTTGTTATTCCTTTCAAAAGGAACAACATTTACACCGATTGTTTTTGTTGTTCCTTTCAAAAGGAACAACATTTTTGCCGATTGTTTTTGCTGTTCCTTTCAAAAGGAACAACATTTTTGCTGATTTTTTTTGTTGTTCCTTTCAAAAGAAACATCATTTTTGCCGATTGTTTTTGCTGTTCCTTTCAAAAGGAATAACACTTTTTCCGATTTTTTTTGTTGTTCCTTTCAAAAGGAACAACATTTTTGCCGATTGATTTTGCTGTTCCTTTCAAAAGGAACAACATTTTTGCCGATTGTTTTTGTTGTTCCTTTCAAAAGGAACAACATTTCCCCCGATTTTTTTTGTTGTTCCTTTCAAAAGGAACAACATTTCCGCAGATTGTTTTTGCTATCCCTCTTAAGGAACAACAACTGTTCCATCTAAGGAACAACACCTTTTGAGTGCATTTTTTTTTTTAGAACAACATTTTGAGATTTTTTGTGAATTCCTCATGATCCTTTTAACGCAAACATATAAATTCATGAAAAAACACAAAAAATAAATGTTACTGGAATCAACATATCAAAGAGAAATTGTAATCTTTAAAGAAATTGCTTTGTATTAATAAGGAAAAAAGGAGAGGACACAACTATCTATATCACTTTGCTATCTTTATTTTCACTAAAACTAATTTGACTGATTATTTTTATCATGTTGGTTCTTCCCTAATCCTCATAATTCGCTTTGAATTTTATTATTGAATAAGGATAAGGGCATATTTTCCTCTATTGAGATGTTCAGACTTCTTCCACCATCCCTACTCTTAAGGAGTGTTGAGCCATACTTTATACATAAATAGGCAAGTGCTATATACAAGAAAAAGAAAAGAAAACATATCTATATGATTACTAACAATTATATGATATGTCAGATGGAGGATAGGGGGTCTCATCACGAGCCAGCCTACCATGATCATAAGGAAGCAGTGAAGTGGCATTCCCATTATGACCACCACACCAGGGATATGATCCAATGGGCAACTCAGAAAAATAAAAAGTCCCTGGAATAGGAGGTCTCATCATGAGCCGGCTTGCCCCCCTTCCTAGTGAATGGCATTTTGATTCATCTGGTTCCCAAGCCAGCAAAATGGCCTCCATCATGACATCACAAAGCACTTTCCTAGGCATATATAAAGGATTATGGTTCCAAGGGTGAAAAAGAAACTTTGTCAAGGTTATGGAAACCTGTGGGCAACAGAGCTTTGCTGATGGTATTGGAGTCATATTTTTCACAAATCAATAATAATCATAAACCCTTTTCTTATATATTTATCTTTATTTCAAATGAGATTATGATCCTAAAACCCTTTGCTGAACCTCTTATACATGAAATATTGTTTATAAATCAGTCATAATGGTTTAAGTGGATAATGACCGCATAAGAACTTTTATTCACGTCAGTTGTCCTTTTCCTTATTTTCGAATCATTACATAGCATTTCCTATCTATTCATGATTTCATAATATGCCTCGATTTCAGTAATTTGATAATTTGTTTTATCATATCATGAGTATGCATGCCTTTCTATGCTGTACAACTGCCTGATGTACGCTGCTCCTCTATTTGCTGGTTGAGGGCGACCTATCATATTTTAGGGGGGTGCGAGTGACTTTTAAATATGCTTGCATATGGGTCAATTCCCTATGTTTATCAGTTCCCAGAAATAGCAAGTTTAACGACATTTTTTTTTTTTTGATATGCAGGGGGTGTTGTTCCATTGCCATTTCTGTGTATTATTGTGAAGAATTAACAGTGTGCAGGGTTTAGACGAAATGGGAGGACGAGCAGTACGTAGCGAACCATTCAATTATAAAAATTTTGAGTTAGCTGCCAACCGCCTGGTTCTCTATAGTAACCTCATCTTAAGGGAAGGCCCGTATTGGCTAGGTTGTAGATTTCGAAGCCCTATTATCTGGTATCCTGCAACAGAATATAAGGCCAAATATGAATTACCTGAAGGGAATATAGGGCATTTTTTTGAAGTTTTCGCTGCAAATCATGGTTTTAGACCACATAATGAAAAACCCTCTCCAGCTTATTCTCTAACTGCTTTACATGTAAATTATGGTTTTCATGAGGACATGAAAAAGGGTAAGCATGGGGGGTGTGTTGAGGATTGGAAAAGGTATGAATTTGCCATGTATTTCTTTATCTTTTTCCTTTAATCATAACTCCTTTTTATTCTAGAATGGTACTATATTGAATTATTATAATAGAATTGAGGAGATTAGTGCTTATTGCGAAATTAACTAAATAATGGTCTTTTCTTCTATGCAAAAAATAGATAAAGTGGGAAACCACCATTCGGGAGACAAAGACAAAGCAGAAGTAACTGCTGTCCCTTCAACAAGAAGCCATATCCAGACAAGAAGGTTGAGATTGGAGTGCACAGTCAAAGGAAAGAAAGGAACAACGCGGCATCAGTGAAAGAAGACAAAACGATAGCTGAAGATAGAAGATAGAGCAAATCCCTCAGGATCTCTTGATCTTGAGGGATCGCTACTCAAAGCTTATTTGTATTTCTTGTTTTGTCCACTAGCTATTATAAAAGAACAACGCTTGTAGAAATTGAATAGCATGAGTATTATGATTATGATTATTCAAACTTTCGTTTGTATTTACGATTGCTCATCGACTCTCGTTGATTAAAACAGAGTGTGATTGCTTGTAAACTCTGTTACATATGATTAATATATAATCTGGTTGTCATTCCACTATTTGATACTGGAGTAGTTTGGCGGTGCTTCACTAGTGGCTAAGGGCCCAACCCTGGTGGATCCACTTGATATTTGTACCATTACTTTCCAATTCCAGTCGTGTGATGGTTTGCCTTAGTTTTCATTTCCTTTATTCACATTGCTTCACAGTTTCCATGTTTGATAGCTTACTCTTTCAATGCTTTATGAAATTGGTGTGTTGCATCAGTGAATCGCGTTGCTGATCCTTTCCAACATAACAAGAGTATTTATTCCTTTATAATTTGTATTGTTATGCTTTGCAGATACAGAGCTTCGCTATTCAGGATTTGCTGTTCATTTCCATTAGATAGAATTTTCTGTTCATTTTCGATTGCTGTTCATTTCCATTAAATAGCATTTTCTATTCATTTCTAGTAAATAGATCTGCTGTTCATTTCTGTTAACTAGCTTTACTGTTTATTATTTTCTTGCAAGAGTCTGGTTTTTCTTTGGAATGTTATCACAATGAGCTTGCTTAGTCTATTTTCATTAGCAGCGTTAGTGATTTAGCTCAGTTACCATTTCCATTTAATTGCTTTAGTGTGGAGTGTAAGATCATCAACTGTTCTCAGATTGAGGATCTTGTTCATATTTGATTTCATTTACATCAGTTGACAGAGGAAAGAGTTATTACTACTGCATCCTTGACTGATGATTGTTGAGTGAGTGATTGAATTTCAGAACATTGAGTTTCATATTGTTGTAATTAGAATTCATTTTCAAGCATCCGTTTACTCTTGTATTGAAACATTGTACTGCACATTGAAGAGCATTACTCTTAGATTAAATTTCCGCCTCAGACTGAGTACACTCTTGAGATAAAAAGTCATACCTCGATTGATAATTAATGTAGGATAAATAGGAGTTAAAAAGACACCTTTTATACCTCAACACCGTGTTCCCCAAAACTCACTACCGGTGCACAGGTTGCAAATTATTTGACCATAGACGACTAGACAAACTAGAAGTTCAGCTAAAATATCCATAAATGAACCTATCACTCCCTTACCAATGGTGCAACCAACAGAAAATTTTTATACAAGGAAAAATTCAAAGGAACCCAAAACTTTAGCATCATTCATAAGAGAACATTCAATTAGATTCAAGCAAGGGAAAACTCAGCTTAATAAAGAGGTTAAATCTATAGGTGAGGAAAACATAGCCTCTTCCTCAAGACATAAAGGCAAAATAAAATTGATCCTAGCAGAAGAAACTTTAGAGGAATTCAACCCTGAAGCACTAGTTCAACACTCTATTCTAGAAGTTGTAGGAGAGAAAGAAGAAAAAAATGATACCCCTCCAAAAGTAGAACCAACATTAGCTCAATTATTTTCTTCTCTTAAGACATCCAAGACATCTACTAGAAGAAAGGACAAGAACATCATTCACTCATATTCATCTTTCGAAGAAGACAGTACTGAAGAGGATCTCTCGGAGACAGAGTATGAGGCAGGTCAGTCGAGCAGTATGATGCAGAGAAGAAGAGGGGTTTCTTATATTCCCAACCCATACCTCAAAATACCTCACACTAGGCCTAAAAACAAGCTAAGACTAAACATTAAACTCATTGTTAATCCTAGACAGAAAGATGAAATCATAAATGTTGATGAAAGCCCAGGAAATGAAGCCAAGAATACTAGAGCTCAGAGACAGAAACATGCAGGAAAGAGAAAAGATAAAAGACTCTCTTAGGTAGAGTCCCTCAAAATATTTGCTTCTATACTTGATTTTATTTAAAAATTTAAGGAAAATCAAAGAAGGAGAAGCACACATTTTTGGCTTGATCAACAAATGGAGCTATTTACAGGATTTCTAATGATAGCTACCTATTTCTGAAGGGTAGCTATTATTTCCTAATTTTTTTATAAAGGAAGTGGAAGCAGTTTCTGTTCAAATCTCAAAGGATGGTACTGAGGGGTAAGTGAAAATGTGAAGTTGGGAAACACTTTTTGCCCTTTTTTGATGTTGAAAATTGTAATTTTCTACGTTTTTTCAACTTCAACTCCACTAAACTCATATTTTCAATGCAAATTACGCTTTGACATAAAAACAAGATTTGTAGAGAATTGTCTTACCTCCATACTAATATTTAAAATATATATATATTGACATATAGAGGGGTAAATTTGTTGTTTACTAACTCCATATACTTGAAATTTTTAGGCAAACATAAATAGTCACTTTTTGAACCCTAAATTTTTTTAGGGAAGGTTATTTATTTTTTGGAAATAAACCATATCATCATAATCTACATAGATTGCACTAGTGCACTGACTATTTTTCTGTAATTTTCAGATTAAATCACTATTTTTTATTATTTTTTGAAATGGACGAAGACAAAAAAAGGGTGATGTTTTAGTACATTTTATGAGCCCTAGATTTTCTTTTCAATGTGATCATAAATAAGAAAAATGAGAATACCCTTTTGAATAAGATAGGGAGAGGAATTTCCATATGACTTTTTTGATATTTTTGGTGTTGCCATTTTAAAGTTATTGAATTTTCATTCAGTGCAATTTTCAGAACAATGAAATTCCACAGTGACACAATTTGGTATAAAATTAATAACAAATTGAAATTTTTAATGAAACTCCACAAATCTTGCATCATTAGAAACTAGATTCAGAGATGAATCTAATGGTACCAGGTCCGAAAGATAACATTTTGTTTTTGTAGGTATTCTGCCCCTCCAAAGTTGCAGGTTCTTGAAAACTACAGAATTTTCTAGGTTTTTCGTTGACCAGAAACTCTCGGCCGAGATAAGTTCTCGGGCGAGACATTTATTAAACTCTCGGCCGAGAAATTTCAAACTCTCGATCGAGATTTTAAACCACCACAGGTTACATTTAACCGTGCGATGAAAATCTTGATCGAGAGTTTTACAAACTCTCAGCCGAGAGTTTGCGCCCGAGATTTTACCCAAGCGGACTCTCAGACGAGAGTTTTATAACTCTAGGATGAGAGTTTTATAAACTCTAGGACGATATTTTTATATAAAATCCATATGACTTAAACTCTAGGACAAGAGTTTTATAAACTCTACGATGAGTGTTTTATATAAAATCCATATGACTTAAATTCATATGGTCCAGTCATATTTAATTTCAAATCCTCTACACATTGGCACAAAAATATGAAGGTATGTAAATATGACTGGACCATATGTATTTAAGTCATGGAAATCATCTCGACCGATTAAAGTTGATCCACATTGTAAACATAGTATAAATACTCTAATCCATTATCGTATTATATATATTTACATGGCCTCTGCGGCATGTTTGGTTTATTTTCCAACTACGATATATAATTCTATTGGTATAGCATCATATTTACAGGCAGTCTAATATTTATACATGTTGTGGGCATTAGAAGAAGTGTTGATATATGGCACCCACGGGAAGTCATAATATTTTGACAAACAATCTCATATTGAAATTTTGTGTAAAAGAGAATAACTCTCGTCTCATAAAGTTCTGAAGCAAAAATCAATCCCAGTAAAGTGACTTCAATTGTTAACCATAATATGCATCATTTCAAGGCTAAATTTGTCACTATAATGAAGTATCAAAAAGGTAAATATCTATTTTTTTTTACTCTAGTATGTACACCTCAATTTTATGAAGGAATTGTCCTAGAGTTGTATGGCATACTTTACCTTTCTTCAGAACCTTAGATGAAATGAATTTTTTTCTTAGAAAAGAACAGTCTCCAAGAGAATTGAAACCATGATTTAAAATAATCCTTGTCAGAGAAAGGATATTTTTTTTTTAACATGAACGCTACCTGATCATAAGGGCCTAAATTCTTTCCAAAAGTCTAATCATAACCAAGAAAAGAAGTAGATTGGCATGTTTCATCTCATGTAAACTTAACTCAAAGGTAAAGAACCAAAGACCCTATAGGATCATTAGAACTATCATCTCACAAGTTTTTTCAAGAAAACTAATCTCCTTTCTATTAGTCTTAGACTGTAACATTAGAATATTCACTGACCTGAGACATTATGAGTAGTTGGATTCATGATAAATACATCTTGCATTATCGTGATCCACACATATATGTATACTATCAGGTGGAATCAATTAAGTCGGCCTAAAAAATCATTATTTGCAATGGACATATCTATATTCAAACTTTTTGTGAAGGAAATCCTAAGGCATCAAGGATATTTGACATTTTACATAAGCAATTATCCTCTTTCAATTTTTAACTCCCTCCACATTTACTTACCTTGGAGACCTATAACAAAATCATTAAAGAAGCAGTCTTAAAGGTATATAATCTTCTTTTTAGTACTGTGATTAAAAGGTAAAGATATGTGTTGCAAAGGCTGAGATCCTCTGTATCTTATGCAGTATCAACCGACGAATAGGAATTTGGTGATTTGATCTGATCTTTTGTCTTTTTTTATAAAGATCAAGCCTCAAAAAAGAAAGGATTTTGATGAAGATGACCTTGAAAATAGTTTTTAAGAGTGTTTCATGATCTCTTATGACATTTATACCTAGACATTTGCTAAAGAGTCATGTTATGAAACCATTCAAAATCCAAATTGTAACTAAAGTTAATTTATATTATACTCAAACCTATCTGCATGGGTTTAAATCTACTGGTTGATGATTCCAAGAGCTACAAGTTTCACTGAATAATCTTCCATCCTCTCATACATCATGCCATTTGAGGTTATTTTTAGAATAACTATAGCTATAGGACTTATTATATAAATGCTACATAAAAATTTCAATATAGAATGCACCACACATGATTAGTTGAACTTTTCTGACATGTACATTAAATTCTTAAAAAATAATTCATCTCAAAGATATCAATCAACGAATGATTTATTCCTAAAACACAATTCAAGAAAATGACCATAAAAATTATATGGCTTCAACTTCTACAGTTTTATACATGTTTTGATTTTACTTCAAATTTGTGAAGCATATTGGAAATTTCTAGTACATAAAAAATGTTCCATGATTTCGATTCCAAGAGATGCATTTCTTGAACAAATTATAGATATCTTATTTTGCATTTATTAAAATAACTCTCTAGCATAATCATTCCTCTCCTTTCCTAACATAAAAATTTGACAAATAACCCAGTAAAAAGAAAACAAGAATAAATCGAAACCGTAATGAATAAATGATTTCTCCAAGCCCAAAGAAAGATTCAGTTCCCTGCCCAAGGCGTGCGACAGAGGTGGTATGAAGGGGAGGCCGCGGCCTCTAGCTCTTCGACACCACATTCGATGACGCCTAGGCATGACAGGTGAAGGAATAAAGGTGTAGGACAGGGAAGGGACACTCGTCGCCACTGAAGAGGAGTTGCCACCAGCTGAGAACATCGTGGGAAGGCTGTGACAGGGCTGACAGGGCCAAGAGCCAGGGGCTGAAAGGGAGATTTAGAGGCATGCACAGAAAACTGGAGGGAGAACCGAATGATGTCCCAATGAGCACGGATAGCAGACTTAATAGCCATAGTAACAGAATCGAGAGCCCTTAATTCTCTACAGCAGGAGGATGTCACAATGAAGGTGGCGGAGTGCAAAATAAAGACCAACATGCTCGGGCATTTAACGTTGGGTGGGCAGCCATGTGTGGGCATGTGGGATGGATATTTGTCCCACTACATGGTGCCCAGGTGGCCCCTTCATTCACTGCAAGGCACTCGCATCCGGGTAGTGGAGGTCTTTGTGCACCAGGAGAGTGCAATCATGTTTGAGAGCTTCATCATCAAGGGACTGGAGAGGGCTTGTGGTGAGAGAAGCATTGTGTGTGACTCCTTTGTTGGCTAAGAGATCAGCCACAACATTGGCCTTTCTTCGTATGTGCTTGAAGGCTACTGTTGAGTGGTTGTGGAGCCAATGTTCTAGGAGATTGAAGCATGTTGCTAATTGCCAACTCATAGAAAACTTTGAAGCATAAGACCCCGCTTGGAGATGCTTAGCAACATCTATGATGATTTGGGATTCTCCTTCAATTTCCAGAGGGAAGTGAGAGATTCCAATTGGACCATATGATTTTTCTCCCTTGGATGAGAGGGGAGATCAAAGTCCTACCATCGCTGAAGCGCCAAGGTTTCTTGTAGATTACTGCATATGGTGGTTGAGATATTGTCAAGAGGAGTGTTTTTATCCCAAAAGATGCGATGGTTTCTCTCTTTCTAGATAGCCCAAAGGATGTTCCCAGGGAGGATGATCCGGAGAGAGTTAAGAAGATCACAATGGAAGGGTGTGGAGGGCCAATTTCGGATGGTATTGAGAATGTCTCCCAGAATCCTGTATGATCTCCTGCTCAACATCACAACTTTGTCCCAAAGTGTGTTGGCTAGGTTGCACGAGATGAAGAGTTGTTCAATGTTTTCTTCCACATTACCATAGTTTGGACAGCGAGAGGGACCCACAAACCATTTTCTGAAAAGATTATCCCATGTGAGAATGCGCCTTTTACTTAAAAGCCAGAGAAAATCTGATATTTTTGGCCAGATTCTGGGATGCCAAATTTTGGACCAGATAATATCTTGACGATTCTGATGGTTAGGGAGGAGCAGGTGATAGGCCTCTTTGGTGGTGAAAGTCTCTTGGGAGGAGTAACCCCAGCGCACGATATCGTCCCCTTCAGCAAGACATATTCTCCTTTTTGCAAGTTCCTGTCTGATGTCATCCGTTAGTTGAAGTTTGTGAACCTCCTGTAGTCGATCAGCTGAGAGCCATTGACGAAATTGAGGATTGATCTGAGGGCTCCAAAAACTATTAATCTTGGGATTTCCCTGAAGAGCGAGAATGCACTGCCAAGTTGAATTGGGGAAGAGAGTGGACAATTCAGGCATCTGCTACCAAGATTCATTCCAGAACTTGGCCTAGGTACTTGATCGTACTTCCCAGAAGCTGCGATCTCTTACTAGAGCACTGTGTTGTTTCCCAGCTTTCCATATGAGGGAATTATCCATCTCAATGTCAAGGCGAATTAGATCCCTGATTGACTAGTTGTTTGCATATTTGGAGAGCCAGAGTTGCGCCCAAGGTACCTCAGCATTAGATATCCATTGCCACTAGATTTTGTCTCCCATTACTGCATTGATGTGCTGAGGGTCTCTGAGGCCCAGCCCACCCAAGGTTTTTGGAGCACACACATCTATCCAATTGAATAGAACCCATTTCCTCTTGTCCTTCTTTCCCCCCAAAAGAAAATTATGTTGAAGGTTCCTGATGGCTTTGAGGACCCATTTGGGGGCGGCCATAACTGAGAAAGGTAGAGAGGCATGGACTGGAGGGCATATTTGATGAGGACGAGGCAACTAGCAAGATTGAGGGCTCGATGGGTCCAGAGGGAGAGTCGGTTCTCCAACTTGTCTAGCAGGACTTTGCAGGAGGCATGCTTGATAGCGGAATCAATGAGGGGGGAGCCAAGGTATTTAGAGGGGAGAGAGGCGATGGAGAACCCCAGAATATGGGAAATGTTGCGCTGGGTGAGGAGAGGAGTGTTGAAGAAGAATATTTGGGATTTGGCCTAATTGATAGTGGGACCAGCAACGAGGGAGAAGCAGTTTAAAATTTATTTGAAAGACTTGGATTCCTGAACAGAAGGATGACCAAAGAGCATTTTTTCATCCACAAATTTCTGGTGGGGTATAGGAGGGTGGCGGTGGATGCATAGTCCTTTGAGGGACCCCATCCTGACATGGTGATTGATAAGTCTGCCCAGCCCTTCAACCATAAGAACGAAGAGAAAGGGAGAGAGAGGGTCCCCTTGACAGATGCCTCTGGAGGGTGAGAAGGTTACAAAGGGGGAACCATTGGGAAGAATGGAGAAGATCAGGGAGGAGATAATACTCATGATCCATCGAATCCAGGTGGGGCTAAATCTGAAGGCAGACAACATTTGATGAATGTATGACGAACTGAGTTTATCAAAAGCTTTTGAGAGATCGATATTGAGAAACATACCTAGGATTTTGCAAGTCTTCAGTGAATGGGTTACCTCATGGGTGAGGATGATTCCATCGAGAATATGGTTGCCTTCTACATAGCCAGTTTTCTCCAGAGATATAAGAAGGGGCAGCAGAGATTTGAGACGGTTAGAAATCAACTTGGAGATAGATTGTATAGGACATTGCAGAGGGCAATAGGACTTAAAGAACTTCGTCAGCTTAGGGTATCTTCCAGATTCAACTAGCTGATCCCCTAGAATTATCAGTCTTTGCAGATCTGTCGGCCTCCCTCATTTCCTAGATTCTCTGATGATGTTAATTGTTTTCCTTGGAATATGTTCCCCCTAGATGCCCAGTTTCTCGCTTCCTTTTAGAAGCTGGGCTTTGAGAAGAGCTTCCTCTAGAATATCTATTTGTCTATCCAGGATGGTATGATATTCCTTGAATTTGTAGGCCTTTTCCAGCCCTGTGATGTCCATATCCCCAAAATCAATGGTTTCAAGTTCTTCATCCATGTAGATGATGGGGGTGTACTTTTTGCCATATTCCTGAACCTTCTTCTAAGGAGGAATAACCTAAGATTCTATGTCCATATTAGAGCTAGGCTTCTGGTTCGGATCTTGGATCTAGGTAGAAGTTGAGATCTAGATCTCTTTTTGGTTATCCTTCTTTTTGGATCCTTGAGATTTGTTCTGCGCATTTGGCTCAAGCGGGGTAGTACTGAGAGGGGGTTTTGAACTAGATGCAAGGGCTATGAAGGGAGTAATTTCAGGAGTTTCTACCAGGGGGTCCTCCTCTGGGGTTTGGTTACCCAGAAGATGGAAGCTAATTCTAGTGGAGGGTTGAGCAGGACTAGGGTTGGTAGTAGTCTTTTTTGCATGCATTTTTCGAGAGCAGACTTTGGTGAAGCCATCTTGGTCAGTGGAAGCAAGGCTAGAGATGGCCTTGGGTGGGATGTTCTGAGGGAAATCTCTGAAGAGATGGCCATGCATGTGGAATTTGCAACAACAGAATGGAACATGCTCATAATCAATCGTTTGAATCCATTCGAGGTCATCATGATATAGACTTACCAAGTCGGGGAGGGCTTTGGCTAGATGCATGTAGATGCAGATTTTGGCATAGACAGTATACCTATTGTGTTTGGTTTCTTCTGCAATCTTGATGAAGGATCCTAGGCTATTTCCTATTTCTTTGAGGGTGATCTCCTCCCAATATTCCTGTGACAGAGAATAGAGGCAGATCCAGACTGACGCCCAGATGAAATCTTCTTTGTCGGGGTTGAATCGCTCGACCCAATCTCAGAGGAAAAGACCTGCAGTGTTGAAGAAGTATGACCCTCCATCCTGTTGAAGCCTCGAAAATTGTTGCTTCAAGAATTGAGGGAAAACCACCCGGTCTGGACCTTAGAACAACTCCTTCTCTGTTTGGGATGGTGGCTCCGACTGGATTTATAAGACCAGTTTCCTAATCATGAATGGATTGGTGATGGGGTGTTTTTGCAAGTGGATAATGGAACTAACTAACTAAACTAATCTATCTAACTTAATCTATGACTTGCAAATAATTCTAAAACTAACCCGGGTATTAAATATGAATACAAATTAAAGATTGTTTCAATTAAACAAATAACCATGAAAATGTATTATTTACTTAAAAGAAAGATGCAGTATCATATAATGATAACTCTGTTTAAGAAATCAAACAGAGTTAGAATAGCACATCGCATTCATAATTCTATATCGTTTATACACACTATGAAAGATGATATTCCTATATCTTCATAAATGATATGATAGAGAAATATTTGAGAAACAAGTATACATAAGCGATAGAAAATTTCAATGAGAATATTTCATCACATAAAGAAAATAAAACGTAATCGATAGAAATACCAGATTCATTTAATATCTTCCTAATGCAATTTGATATTCAGATCCTGTGCTTTAACTTAGAACAATCTTCAAGGTACAGAAATGAAACTCTAAAAAATAATTCACCATGAAATCACAGGATGTGATCCTTTATAAAAATAAGATAGTCAAGGAGTACATAAATGTATTATCCAAGCTCAAAATATTACCAATTCAGGACCCTTTCTAAAATGTTTGAAAGGGGTTTAAATAGAAAATTAACAAAACAAATTAACTAAAACTTTTGCTAAGAAAAATCATCGGAGATCCGAAAATATATTTTTGATCTTCAATTAAACAGGTTCATTCGATCTCATCAATATCCAATGTGCTAAGTTGGCAGATCTTGAACATATCTTTCACTTCGGTTGGATGACTCAGCCTAGAATGCATTTGACTAGTGTAAGTGGCATCAGAAAGCTCTGGGATGATAAAATTGATGGCGTTGGAGAGACATTTGATTGCCATCTATTGAATGTGTGGCTTAATTAAATGGGACCATAGGGCATCCCATGTAATTTCCTGTGTTTTTAATATTCCTTTTCATAAATATTATCAATCGACAAGCAAATCTATTCCAGAGATAGACTGCAGGGGAATTTACTGGATCTGTCACCTTCACAAGGAAGGATGAGCTCCAGAGGCTACCTGGCCCACTTGCAGACTATGTCTATAGAGCATTGTCAAGGGATAATATCCCCAAGATGGAAAACCAACAAGGTTGGGAATCTCTAAGGATAACCCAAAATTGCGGCTACAGCAATATACAAAACATAAACTGGAAATAGCAGTGAATAAAAATTATTCCAAAATGTATGAAAAACCTTGAGCCACGTTATTATGAATAACAACAGAAAAATTATACAATGAACATCAAAGAAACAAGGCAAGAAGCCTTCCATGAAAACATATGCCAAAATACAAAATGTTGCACCATAGCAGGATACCCATGAATAGAGAAACACATTCATAGAAGGGAGACTGCTATACTGAGTACAAAACATCATGGACCTGCATATATGTGGCTCATACATCATTGGGAGAGAATATCTAAGCTCCCAATCACTACCTCAAGTCAATCCTAGGAGGATTGACTAAAATGTGCAAAACTGCAAAAATGTAGGAGTTGCTGGGTAGCAATAGCAACTCAATACATAGAATGTAATGCAGAAGGCTGAATGGCTGTAGCTAATGAAGAGCCCTTCTTCATTGGAAATCTGAAGTGCAAGGCTGATCCTTACACCAAAGATCTCACCCTTTGAAATGTCTGCAATACCCTCACTACAAATGTGCTCCAACTAGAACGCAGTCTATGAGAGGGTCTGCGCTGTAACTGATGGTAGTGGTTTTCCTTCTGCCAATGATGGTGGAATAAGCTCGAGAACCATCCTCACTAACCTCTCGGAAGTAGAGAACCTCCCTCCTCTGAAATATCATCTCGAAATGGTGTTGTAGGAACCCTCCCCAGCAACACCCTGCAACACTGCACAATAATCTGCTACAGATACTGTGCTGATGGAGTAGGCTGGTGTTATGGCCTGAATGCCGGAATATGGGGAATGAGTGCAATCCTTCATGAGCTCCTCAAGAAGGAGAGGAAATCCTAAACAGGACTCCCTCGTTCCTGAAGGCACTGCAACTCTGCTGAACAGCAAGAGACAACAACTATGTCTAATCAGACAAGAAAAATCAAATTACATGAACAACCTCAAATGGTTTCCTTTCCTTCCTTTTAAACAAAACGAAGTCTCCACCCTTGGCCTTCCTTCCTCTATAATTTTCCTCCCCCATGGAATATTCCTCCACTAAAACTGCGTTGTCCCACTTGGTGGCTTCCACCTCTTATCTCAACGTTGTTGACTTGGTCAACTAGACCTTTTCCTCTTGCAATTTAGCCTCTTCCACACATGAGGGTGTGAAATCCCGCTCCATGATGATCCCTTTTCAAATTGTGAGGGATTTTATTCCGGTTTATTTCATGAATGGGTCACTTTACCCATTTTTATTCAACAAAATGGAATTATGCAACTATAATGTTCCTTTTAGCTCGAGGCTAAAAATTGGGAACATTACAGTCCTCCCCTCCCACATGTTGCTTGTCCTCAAGAAACTGCATAGAGAGAACAAAATTCCTCCCCCTTTTCTTCTCTTTGGCCTCTACATCATCAATCTCCACCACTGCTCAAGATGTGTTGCAATAGATATGTTTTCCAATGCTCCCTCCCAAGTATGCAAACCAGAATGGTGTACACCCTGAAAAGATAGAAGGTGTAGGTGGAAATATTCCTGCTGAACTGTGGCCTCCCCAAGGTAGAAGTGATGAAATGCATGGGAAAATATAAACCAACTGATGATCCTCTCATCCATGCTAGCATCCAAATGAAAATCTTGCCCCTGGTTTGTGCAATGTAATGGCGCTGAATGTAGAGTTTTGCTGATTCATCCCAAGGAGTTCTTCTCTCCACTTGAAGTATACATGGGGCTGCCTCCATCCTTGGGCTAAAATGGTATGGCCTCCAAGAATGGCCCAAGCTACCCCATCAAGAAAATCAGCCATGAATGCCTCTTCAATTTCTCCACATGAAGAGGAATGTAGCAATGTGGCACTCATGGTTTGCCCATGGTATCTCCTGCAATATCAAACATGCATAATAGGGAGAATCATGCTCCCAATGGGTTGTCCCAACATATAGAACACTCTCCAAATAATGCTCCCTGTGAATGTACAACATCAGCAATACAAGGAAACATAATACAATGTAAACAAGCTGTCACAAGACAACTAGAGAGTGGGTCACTGCTCCACTTATGGGATCAATGCAGTGCACTTCTTGTCTGCATCAAAAGAGAAATTAACAAGTGTATTCCCAGCCAATTTTTTTCTGCCACAAAAATCTCATAAGATGGAATCATGAAAGTACAAATAGGTGCCAATGGTGCACACCAAGAAGTAAGTGGCCTCCTCCACAACCCACCATAAAATTGGCCAATTTCACTACTACAAATTGTTGCAAGTACATCCTCATATAATATGAAAGAAGGAACAAGCCCTCTTGATACATCATGCTACTCAAAAAAGGAAAAGAAGTACAATACAAAATATAAAATTATACCTTCTCCCTCATGCACTTGAGCTCTTGAGTTGAAATGGCTCAACTAAAAATTCTCCCTTGCCTCCAATGAGTAGGGGAGTGGTTGTGATTTCCTCTCCATCATCCATCGAGCTATGCATCTCTCCATATGCTGATATATTTCATGATGAATTCCCTCCCAAGTGAACTCCCCTAGCAGGGCAAATTATGCATCCAAGTGTATAGCTACAAAGTCCTGATCTGTCCTCCTCATAGATAGCACTGGTGTTCTAGAGTATGGTGCTCCCCTCTCGCTGATGTCTACTACTTTGACATCCCCCATGCCAAAGTCATCCTCCAAAATGCTGCCATGCCCACTATGCAGCTACTCATGCTCAAATAGAAATAGGGCTCTCTGAAAATGAGCCTCCCATGAGAGACTGTCACCTCCAAAGGACCTCCTGATCCTGGGCAATGAAAGCATGAGTGGCCTCCATCTACTCCTATGCATGAAAGATTCCTCTGTCTCTCCAAGCCTGTGGAGTAGTCACCCTGCATCACAAAGATGCTATCCTCCAACCCTGTAGCAAACTCTATCAGCGCAGTGTAGCTGATGAGAGTGGGTGATGCTGAAAATGAGAGAGTGTCTCCATCCACCTTGATTCTATCCCAAAACCTCTGCACTGTGCTAAACTTTCCCAAGGTTTCCACCTTCTGAAATCAAGGTGTGAGGCCCCCAAATGTGGAGCATCCAACCTCCTCTGCTGATCTAGTGGTCTCCTTGGTGTAATGTCTCCATGCAGTGAGACATCATCGTCAAGAGATGACTGAATGTATGAATGGAGAAAACCCTCCATGCTTCTTCTGCACAATACAATTATCATCTTAGGTGCATCAACCTCATAAAATAGACATGGGTGTGTGATCCTCATCACATGATGCTGATCATCCTCCCTATCTCTTCCTTCTATCTCCCTAGCTCTGCACCCTACCATCAATGGCACATGTGTATCATGAGTTGTGCCTTGATCTCTTCATGGGAGATCCTGGGGAATTCCTTACAAAGACACAAGAATCCCTCTACGTGGAGCAAGATCTCCTCTTTCCTCTACATGAGGCACTGGATCAACTCTAGCTATACCAGCGTAGTCGCCCTCCTCCTCATCAACATGTAGGGGCAACTTCTCCAAAATTTGATCTCCTTTTGAAAAAGAGATCTCCATGCTCTCTTGTGCAAGAATATGGGATGGATACCTTGCCTCCAACAAGGTGTGATGCAAGATGTCAGCCTTCTCAAAATGTTCTAAAGTGGATCTGAGTTTATGTTTCCTCCTTTTACATGCAAGGTTTTGGTTTGTTTCTTAGCATATGTTTCAAATTTTCTCCCATCAATTCTTTCCAACATTGTTTCAATGAATCTGAAATAGGAGGAAATATTTGCATTCTTTAGAGAACATAACTCAAATATCCACCATGCATAGGTCTTACCTCTAAATTGCAGCGCTGCAAATCTGATAGCATCTTCTTCGGAAACTTTGTGCTGCTGCAACTAGGTCTTCAGCTCCTCTACCCATGCTTTGGCTGCACATGTAGGTGAACCCCTGAAAGTAGATAGAACAAATCTATCTTGTTGTTGTCTCCCCTTCACCTTGGACTTGGAAAAATCCATGAAAGTGAGATAATCTCTAAATGCCTGAGTCTGAGACTCATGCTCTCTTAGAAAATCTCCAAGAGTTTCCCTCTTGGTCACCTCTCCTTCTTCTCCCATCTCTTTCATGAAAAAATTGCCTATGTGACTGTGCTGTGCATCAAGGGATCTGGCTACATGCTCACATTCCTCATCAGAAACCCTAGAGTTTGTTTCTGTTTCAAACCCTTGTGGAGATTCTTCAAATCTCTCCCTTCTCATTTGCTTGTGGCTCCCATGAAAACCCTGTGTAGATTTAGGGAGAAGCTTGGCAAGATCATCTCATTTTCTTCTCCACAAAGTGGAGTCCTCCTCTTCTCCTTAGATGACATATTAGCTGAAGATCCACAGGCTGAGCCAAGATTATGCTCTGATACCATTGTAGTATTCATTTTCAGAAATATTATCAATCGACAAGCACATCTATTCCAGAGATAGACTGCAGGGGCATTTACTGGATCTGTCACCTTCGCAAGGAAGGATGAGCTCCAAAGGCTACCTGGCCCACTTTCAGACTTTGTCTATAGAGTGTTGTCAAGGGATAATATCCCCAAGAGGGAAAACCAACAAGGTTGGGAATCTCTAAGGATAACCCAAAATTGCAACTATAGCAATATAAAAAACATAAACTGGAAACAACAGTGAATAAACATTATGCCAAAATGTATGAAAAACCTTGAGCCATTTTATTATGAATAATAACAGAAAAATGATACAATGAACATCAAAGGAACAAAGCAATAAGCCTTCCATGAAAACATATGCCAAAATACAAAATGTTGCACCATAGCAGGATACCCATGAATAGAGAAACACAGTCATAGAAGGGAGACTACTATAATGAGTATAAAACATCATGGAACTGCATATATGTGGCTCATACATCATTGGGAGAGAATATCTAAGCTCCCAATCACTACCTCAAGTCAATCCTAGGAGGATTGACTGAAATGTGAAAAAATGCAAAAATGTCGGAGTTGCTGGGTAGCAGCAACAACTCAATACATGGAATGGAATGGAGAAGGATGAATGGCTGTAGTTGATGAAGAGCCCTTCTCCATTGGAAATATAAAGTGCAAGGCTGATTCTTACACCAAATATCTCACCCTCTGAAATGTATGGAATACCCTCACTGCAAATGTGCTCCAACTAGAATGCAGTCTATGAGAGGGTCTGCGCTGTAACTGATGGTAGTGGTTGGAATTTTTCCAATGATGGTTGAATAAGCTCGGTAACCATCCTCACTAACCTCCCAGAAGTAGAGAACCTCCCTCCTCTGAAAGATCAGCTCGAAATGGTGTTGTAGGAACCCTCCCCAGCAACACCTTGCAACACTGCACAATAATATGCTACAGATACTGCACTAATGGAGTAGGCTGGTGTTATGGTCTGAATGCCAGAATATGGGGAATGAGTGCAATCCTTCATGAGCTCCTCAAGAAGGAGAGGAAATCCTAAACCAGACTCCCTTGTACCTGAAGGCACTGCAACTCTGCTAAACAGCAAGAGACAACAACTATGTCTAATCAGACAAGAAAAATCAAATTACATGAACAACCTCAAATGGTTTCCTTGCCTTCCTTTTAAACACAACGAAGTATCCACCCTTGGCCTTCCTTCCTCTAGAAGTTTCCTCCCCCATGGAATATTCCTCCACTAAAACTGCGCTGTCCGACTTGGTGGCTTCCACCTCTTATCTCAGCGCTATTGACTTGGTCAAATAAACCTTGTCCTCTTGCAATTTAGCCTCTTCCACACATGAGGGTGTGAATCCCTCTCCATGATGATCCATTTTCACACTGTGAGGAATTTTATTCCGGTTTATTTCATGAATGGGTCACTTTACCCATTTTTATTCAACAAAATGGAATTATGCAACTACAATGTTCCTTTTAGCTTAAGGCTAAAAATTGGGAACATTATAGTGTTTTGTTGATCTTTTGATCTTTACTGATTAATTCTTGTTTCCACCTTTTATCTGTTTCTTTGATCTTCGGCAACTTTCCTGGAATGCAATATGAGATTAAATTTGCTGCATATAGACTATCATTAACCAATTGTGTCAAATTGTTCATTATAGCCCTTGCTCTAGATGTAGCACGTTCTTCTTTAATCATCCAAGTTTCCCACTCAGCAAATAAAATTTCTTTATGCTTTTCTTCAATTCTAGGGAGATTTGCAATTTTACCCTGTTCTGTGTCCTTCCATGAGATAAATTCATAAATTTTCTCGTCTGAATTTTCAAACTCTAATATTGTATTGACTGCTTCATCGATGAGAGATGATGTAATTTCACAGAGGGGTTCAGCTTGTGAAATTTTCTGGCATAGATAATCCAATTGTTGAGATAACAACTTACTTATTTCCAGGGCTTTTGTTTTGAAGTAATCCAGATTAGGATAACCTTTGAATTTATCCAATTTTTCTTGAAATATTATACTTTGTTCTTCTTTAGTAGCTTTCTCATTTTGCAACAATGTTTGCAATTTTGATATTTCTTGGGACAACTGCTGTTGTTTGTTTAAAGCTTGTTGATCAAGCTTTTTCTTTTCAAGGCCCAGTTGTTCTTCTAGTTGTTTGATTTTTAGTCTTTCTTCTACCATTTGCTGCTCTAGCTATGATATCCTTTGTTGATCACCTGTTGTTCTTTCTTCTAATAGTTCTAGCTGCAAGTCCTTTTTTTTATCAGTTGAGTGACTTCAGTAGCTTTATCTATTGTAGTTGCACTGTAAGCACCTGCATATTGGGACAGTTTGGTTAGATCCTCTGAAGGATTTACTTCAAAGTTCTTCCAAATAACATTCATTAGTTCACCCTGAGGAGTTACAAGTGGTCCTTGATCAATCCTCCTTCTCTTTCTTTGTTTTCTTACTACAGCGCTATGCTTAGGGCTGTAAAAGACATCTAGAGGAGATATGTCTTCAAATTTTAGCACAATTTCTTTAGATGGGTGCTCGGGAATGATCTCAATAATTTGACTGTCCAGATTATCAACTTGAGAATTGTTCTGTTCTCCTATTTGCTGAGAAAATTGTTCATACTCTTTTAGCAAATGTTCAGAAATAATGATTTCAGCATAATCTCCCTCTTTCTCTGTTGTATTTTCTTTTTCAAGTTGATTATCAGGCTTGCTACTTGTATCTTCCTTCTTTTTTTGCATATCAATTTTGCTAGCTGTAACCTTTTTTTGTCTGCACATCAATTTTTCTTCCTGTTTCAGTAATCTCATTTTCTTGTAAAGGAATCCTTAACTGGTCGAGGGGGACTTTAAGAAATCTTTGGCTTCTAAATTATAACAACTTATTCATGTCTTCTGCTTGAAACTTTGATTTAGCTAAATCATAGACCTGTGAAAATTTCTCAATTGAGACAAATAAGTCATCAAATTCATCAGTTTCATGCTCAAATATAGCAATTTGCACCATAGTTGTGAAGTCAAAGGCCACCTTATTCGGATCATATTGCCTGCCAGGAACCGTTGCAAGCTTGAGTTATTTTATCTTAATGTATTCCTTTTCTGCATGCTTAAAATCATTGACGGTATAAGTTCCACATTGGAAAGGAAAGGTAGGCCACATCAATCTTTTAGAATTCTTTAAACATCTCGACATTCCCTTTTCGGTCAACTAGTAGGATATTTCATGAGCCAATAGCTTATCGGGAACATATAAAGGCAAGATGTGAGGTTCAACAATGCTTCCAAATACTCTGATATAGGTGAAATTCTCTTCGCCGAACCAATTTCCGATTAGGGATATGTCAAGTTTTGCCTTATTAGAGAGCTGAGGAGGTAATTGGTTAAAAATGGTTTCGAAAATAGGCAACATGTAGCCATGGAAAATTATGTATACATTGTTCTTGAAATGGGATTTCCACAAATGCTTATGATAGATGTGTATAGGGATAGGATCTTGAGGAGTCCATTTCCAACCCAGAATAATAAATTCAGAGTTAAAACATAGGGCATCTAAAATATAAGCACAGAAATGAAATGGGGAAGTATTTCCAGTATGCTTATTTCTTCTATAATCCAGAATTTTGTTGGCTATCTTATCAGAAAGAATGACTGACCAATCCATAATAAAAGAATTTACAGTGGCATTAATCAAGGGTACCATCTGAATAGAAAACCTTGCAGAATTATTACTCCCAAAAAGTCAGCACATCATTGCAGCAGCATAGCAATACGGAGGTGTGAGAGACTCTACAGAATACATACCTGTGGCATCATGCTTATGTTTGTCTAGAGCTTGTCTCCATTCCTTAATTGGGTCTGATTCAATTTCATTACTTGAGGCGAAATATTCTATGAAGGATTTGTTGCAGGTCTTTTCAGGATCTGGCAGATGATACATTGCTTTGATGTCTTCTGCTCTAAAGGACCCAAACATCTGTCCTCCAGCCATGACAAATGTTCTGTTTGTGATGGTTGTGTTGTCTATTACCCATCGTATTATATCATAATATGGAAATACATTTTCCTGAGCTGCAATTCTATGGAGAAAATAATTTTCCAGTTCTTTAAGAGGGCTATCTGAATCTGAGTGTTCATCTAGCACCGTCGCCTTTACTTTCGTCATAGTAGGGTTTTCTGATTCAAGCATGTTATAAACTTCTTCCCAGGAAGTCTTCCCGAGACCCAAGCACGTAGTATCCGTAATTAGCTTTATCTTGGTTGGCTTTTCCTTTGGCATGGTGGTAGCCTTTGAGACGACAACAACTCTTGATTTCTTAAGCTTCTTTGACATTTTCTCTCTCTGCTATCATTTCAACAGTTCTGCAAATAGGTGAAATTATTTTTCTCCAGATCTGTAAATGAGAAAATCCTCTTAGAAGCAGGAATAAATTAAGTCAGAATAAACCACATTAAGTAAAATGGAAACAATTTTGCGAAGGATTTTATTAATGATTCTAAATTGATTATCTTCGTATTAAAATTGAATGCCTTTAAGGGAAGTCACATTCACGCATTCATATTTGAATTTCTTGTCATGATCTGTTGTATTTCCAATTTAATGATGGTCGTACATTGGGGATCGGTAATACCAAAATCTCAATATAAGAATTACCTTTTAGAACTTCCGATTGAGATTTGTGATAAATTCATGTCGCATCAGATATTTCCAAAGGAATTTGTAATGTGACTTTGCCGAAATGCGATTGCGATTGTAGTGGGGTCCATCACATCGGAACTTCTCGAAAGCAAGTTATTTTGGTATGATCTTTGCCGAAATGCGATTGCAATTAAAGTGGGTTCCATCTCATCGAAATGTTTGTAAAGAAAATAACTGTGATGTTGATGCACCGAAATGCGATTGCGATTGTAATTACATCACATCGGAGTTTCTCAAATGGACCTAATGACTATGACTTATTCTGATTACGATTACTGATAAGTCTCATCGCATCGGAGTTTTGCAAAGAGGATATGGAAATATAATACTCCTCATTTTTGCGATTTGTGATTTACTTCATCGCATCGGAATTTTTGAAAGGTGAACATTTAAACTTTGTGCCGATGCTATATAAGTCTTATGATTGATTAAATCGAAATTAGTTTGAAATCACATTGGGATAAGCGATATGCAATTTGATGCTTTTGTGCATTTTTTAACAATGAAGTTTTTATTGTTTTTCTATGATAATCGGATTTCCTCAAAGTTTTATTCCTATCTAAAAAAGAAAATCGGCCCTATTTATTATTGAAATTTAACATAAAAATTTAGAAATGGGGAGGGTTGTTGTACAGTACAACAATTGGCGATTCACTGGAAGAAACAATTATCTCTAAAAAAGTAAAATGAACACTATACTTTTAGTAAGTAAAAAGTTTTAAAGATAATGAAAACTATCTTAGAAAAATTTAAATAAAATCTAACTCTAAAAATGAAATGAAAATCACTTACAATATCTTTTTGATTCCTAAAAAATAAAAACATTTTTTGGTTTTATCAAGCTTTGATTGGTTGATAAAGATAAAGTAGGGGGCTTCTCTGCTCTTAGCTTTGTGATTTACTCTATTGTCATAGGTAGTGCCTCTGCTGCCTGCAAACATTCATAGTCTCGACAGGGTTACCTTTTAACCATTAATCATTCATTATCCCATCCACCTAAGAACATGACTCTTTAAAAGATAAGTTCATAAGATATACCATCTTGTGTTTACTCTTTTTCTTTAAATTTAAAAGCCATTGTTCTGGTTTGGTAGCCAGTTGATAACAATGCCACTCACTAGTTGTAACTAAACTAAACAATTTGGCTTGTGATGAGACCCCTTGTCTTATGATTATAAGCCATTACCCTATTTTGGTATGCAGTGGTGGTAATTTCAGTTTAATTACTTCTTATGATCATAGTAAGCAGGCTCGTGATGAGACCTCTTATCTCTTAATTTTAGACAAATAATTTCTTAGAATTAAATCTTAAAAAATCACAACCTTAATGGATGGGGTGAATGATTTTCTCCCTAAGAGTTAATGGATGACAATTTTGTAGAGTTTTAAGTGCCAAAATTGGAAAAGTATTTATTTTTTATAGATAACCTTTCTCTACTTAACAAACTTATCATGATTTACAATATTTTCGAAGTTTCGGAAGATTTTTCAAATTTTTAAACAGATTTTCAAAGTTTAATATTTTATTTTAACTATCCAAAATTGTAATCATTTCCTTAAAAAATCCTATTTACATAAATAAATATTCATAATATTTTCTCAAAGATATTTTCAAATAGTAAAAATTCAATTAAAGACTATTAACAACCTTAATTATAAAAAAACAAACTTGCATAATGAAATATGTACAGGTAAGAAGGGGTTACCTTCTTAAGAAAATAAATTTTTCAAGACAAGCCCATTCACAGTAAGAGATTCTCTCTTTCCTGTTAAATCTTGCAATATGAATGTTGATGAGCCTATCCTTTCAACAATCTGAAATGGTCCAAGCCACATCTTTTGAAATTTGGTATGCTTACCCTTATCTTCATGTGCTTTGTCCCATTTCAGAACAAGATCACCAATTTGAAAAGTTTAGGATCCAGTAGAACTTGAATCAAAAGAAGATTTTATGAGTTGTTGATGTTTGGTATGAACATCTTTAGCTTTCTCTCTATCTTCTTCTAATTTAAGAATTTGATCAAATCTTAACTGAATAGATGATGAAGGATTCTCTTCAATGAATTGAACTAGGGCTAGAGATGGAAGTACTAGGTTTGATGGTATTACAACTTCTTTTCCATAGAATAAATTAAAAGTTGAAGTACCTATTGAAGCCTTATGAGTTATGCGATCAGCCCATAGTGCAAAAATTAAAGACTTATGCCAATTCTTTTGACTCTGATCAATTGTTCTTTTGATGATTCTGATGAGATTTTTATTCGTTGATTCAGCTAAACCATTACCTTGTGGATAATAATTTTCAGAATATTTCAATTTGAAACCTCTTTTGATTGAAAATTCCATTATACTATTTCCAAAAAAATAAGATGCATTGTAAAAAACAAGGGTATTAGGTACACCAAACCTGGTAATGATGAATTGATCAATGAATTCAATGATTGCATCAGAATTGGATACCTTTAAAGGAATTGCTTCTACCCACTTTGTAAAGTAATTCGTTGCTGTAAGGATGTATCTGTGTGCTTGGAAGAATGTGGGACAATTTCTCCAATAATATCAAGTCCCCATTGTTCAAATGGTTGCTCAATGTTTATTGGTTGTAAAGGAAAGGCTGGTTTCCTTTGTCTCCCACTAGCAGTTTGACAAGTCTCGCATTTCCTTACATAGTCATGTGCATCTTTGAACAAGGTAGGCCAATAGTAACCAGCATGAATTATTTTGTGAGCTGTGGTGTTACCTCTAAAATGTCCACCTGCTGATCCATCATGTAATTCCTGCAACACCTTGTGTGCTTCAGTTTTTTCAAGACATCTTAATAAAATGGAATCATAATTTCTTCTGAATAACACATCATCAATTATTTTGAAGTGTTTGGCTTTTAATCTTAAAGCACGCTTGTTCTTATAGCTAAGATTAGAAGGAGCATACCCATTTTTCAAATAAAAGATCAGATCAGCATATTGAGATTTAGAATCTATAACACTTATCTGATTTACTTGAACAACATTATCTTGATCTTGAAGCTCTGGTATGTTGGAAGCTCCAGCTAAAAATCTGCAAAAACCTTGTCCTCTAACAATTTTGGCTGGCTTAATATCAATATCATACTCTTGTAAAGCTTTTACCCAATTAACTCTCTTTTCTCCTACTTCCTTTTGTACTAACAATTGTCTCACTGCAGAAAATGGGACAATAATTTTTGTATGTGTCTTTAGGAGAAATGGTCTAAAATGTTTGATTGATTTAAACATAGCAAAGGTTTGTTTTTCTACATCATAGTAGTTAAGTTTGGCTCCTTGCAGATTTGAGCTAAAGAAAGAGATTGGTGCTTCTTCTTGTTTATCATTGGGTTGTGTTAGAACGACAGCATAGGATGTTTCAGTAGACAAAGTGTACAGAATGAAATGTTTAGAAAAATCAGGGGTATTCAATGTAGGTGCATTAATGATTTCCTGTTTGATTGAATCAAAGGCTTCTTTTTCTTTATGTAACCATTTGAAAACTGAATTTTTCTTAATCATATTCTGCAAAGATAAAACTATTTGAGAAAAATCAGGAATAAATCTCTTGACAAAATTGATCTGTCCCAAAAAGGATTGCATGGATTTCTTATTATGTGGTAAATAAATATCAGAAATCTCTTTTACTCTATCACGATCAATATATATGCCATCATTAGACACAAAAAATCCTAAGAGCTTTCCTTCATTGATAGCAAAAAAATATTTCTTTGGATTTAATGAAATGCCAAATCTTCTACATCGTTCAAATATCTATTTCAAATCATGCATATGATTAGCTCTTTTCTTTGAAAATACGGTTATGTCATCAAGATATATAACAACTGATCTATTAATCAAACCCTTGAATGTTATATCCATGGCTCTTTGGAAAGTAGCTCCTGCATTTATCAAACAAAAAGGCATCTTTTGGTAGGCATAAGTTCCCCACTTAGTTCTGAAAGTAGTTTTCAACCTATCATTTGGCTGTACCAATATTTGGTTATAGCCTGAAAAACCATCAAGAAAAGACATTAGTTCAGAACCAACTACTTTTTGAAGTATTTTTTCCATTGTTGGCAATGGGAAGTTATCTTTTTGACATGCCTTGTTCAGATTTCTAAAATCAATACAGATCCTGATATTTCCATTCTTCTTCTTGAGAGGCACCATGATTGAGACCCAACTAGAATGTCTTACAGGAAAAATAATTTTTGCCTTCAAAAGTTTATTCAATTCTGTCTTGATTTGACCTTCGAGATTGGGATGAATTTTCCTTAACTTCTGTTGCACTAGTTTTACATCGAAAAGCATTGGCATTGTATGTTGGATGAAAAAAGTGTCATAAGTTTTCAAATCTTCATAATTCCAAGCAAAGACATTTTTGTACTTATTCAGAAGTCTGATGAAAATTGTCCTTTCCTCTGATGTTAACTCGAGTCCTAAATTAACATTTTGTGTTTTAGACTCAATACCAAGATTTACTCATTCAAACTTCAAAGTAGAACTTTGAAGTTTGGCATTAGTAACCTTTTTGAATCTATCTTTGATATTATATAGATCTTCAAGTTTAACTATAGATTTGGGAATAGGATTTTCATTATCTTTTGATGTGCTTTCATCAATTATTTGGTCATCATAATATGTTTCTGAAGTCAAGAAATTTAAGATATCTTCATCATGATAGAACACTCTCCAATTGGTGACATTATCAGGAATAGAAGGTCGGAAAATTAATTCAACTGAAAACCTGTCTGGACTATAATCTTCAGCTGGAAGAAGCTTGGAAGCAACATTAGCTAACAAATCGGCTGTTGAATTCTGAGTTCTAGGGATATAAGAGATGTTGAATGCTAAAAATTGAGTGGTAAGATCTTGAACAAGGGATTTATAATGTTTAAGATGATCTGAAAGACAATGGATAGTGTTTCTTACTTGTCTGATAACAATTTCAGAATCACCATACACTTTCAGGTATTTAACATTCAACCCTATTGCTTTATAAATCCCTTGAATCAAGGCTTCATATTCTGCAGTGTTATTTGTACACTCAAACTCTAGTCTACATGAAAACATAGTTTTCTCTCCATTTGGATCAACTAAAATGCATCCTACTCCTGCGCCATCATTGGATTTTGATCCATAAAAATACAAAGACCAAAATAAAGACTTCTCTACAGGTTTATTTACAGATTGATCATAAACATTAATGCATCTTGAAGAATCGGTTTGTGAAAAATTTTCAATTTGTGAAGTAGAAGTATTTACAGAAAAAGGTGATTGTGGTGCTGTGAAATTTCCAAAGAATGATTCAGCAGAATAACCTCCAAGAATGTTGTTGTTAAAAGCCACAAGTTGATTTTCTTGTTCAAATTCTGTTACAATATGCATCATGTGTTTTTCTCGCTCGACCTTGATTTGATTCGGTTTCCCTTTGCGGGGAAGCCACATGTGAGAATAATCCGTGGCAATATAACCATTAAGCTTTGCAGACCAATCCCTGCTTAATACTAATCCATAAAACTTAGGAATATCTGCAATCAATATATCAATTCTCTGGACTATCCTAGGACTAGAAGCTAATCTAATGGTGACTGAATTAATTTCTCCCACAGCTTTCACTTTAGTCCGATCTAATTAAACAATATGAATTGCAGATTTTTGGGGTTCAATGTTTAATTTTGAGCAGAATAAAGTAGGCATTATGTTTGATGATGCTCCTGAATCTATCAAACAGTTATGCAAATTCTTGTTGTAAATCTCATAAGTCAAGAGAAAAGGAGGTGTATGAGAATTAGATCTATCTCCAATAAGAACAGTATCAACATCATCTACTTTATCTGGTGGCTTACCTGATCCTTTGGCTGCTTTAGCAATTACACCATTTGGTAGAGGAGAAATAGGGGTTGCATTTAATTCTTTCAACAACAGCTTCTGTTGATGCTTGATCTTGTTGAGTTCATGTAAAGAAATATTTGCTTTGGTTTTCTTCATGTCTTAAATAATGTTATAATCCATAGGATTAGATACTACCAGAGTCTTAAATGTTGTTGTAGGAGGATTAGAAGATGATGGTTGATTTTGAGTAGGCAAAGAGGGAGTTTTCTTTACAGGGGTTTTGTCTTTGGTAGTCGAAGTTGAACTTCTCTTCTTGGGGACTATTTGAACAAGTTCTGCTATAGATTTACTTCTTGTACTTACTGGCATGACTTCTTCTTCCTTTTCACTGTCTGAGTTAGGCAAAATGAAATCCCATAATCCATGTAATTCAGCTATTTCCACTTTTTCTTCCTCTTCTTCTGATACTGGAGGTGTATCTTCTTCTTCTTCTTCCTCCAAATCTGACTCTGCATTGGATATTGATTTGGGTGGTTTAGATTCAGTTGTCTGATTTATTTTGAATTTTCTAAAGGATCTATTGGTGGAATTTTCTGCTACTTGTTTTTTGATTTCGACCATTTCATTAGACATAGTTTTTAGAACTTTCTGTAAACCTTCCATATCATATGGATCCCTAGGTGTTTTCTTCTTTGAATCATCCTTAAAACTAACTTTTTTGGATTTTCTTTCCTCATTAGCATTATTTTTTTCTAAAGCAATAATCCGTCTTCCTACTGCAATTGCTTCTTTCATGTTTTCAGCTAAGGTAGGTTTAGCAGCTCTACCTACAAAGATGGCTATATTTGAAGGAAAAGCTGTTATATACCATTCACTTTGGACTTGCTCACTGGGTTTTGATGCTGTAGGAATTTTATTCAAAAGTTTGTTGAATCGGGAATTGAAATATTTGATGGGTTCTTTGGATTCTGCTCTCAAATTGGAGAGATCATTAATTAGAGTTGCTATTGATCTATCATATCCAAATTTGGTTAAGAAATGTTCTTGGAAAATATCCCAACTTGTAATAGATCCTGTTGGTAATGAAAAACACCAAGATCCTGCTGTCCCTTGCAAAGTATAAGGGAATAATCTGACCACAACATCTTCATGTTCTACTGCATTTAAATTTATAGACAACATAAAGTTATTAATGTGATCTTCAGCTTGTATGCCAAGGTCAGGACTAAATTTTGGCAGCCATTTCTCAGGATGATCTGGTAATGCATGTAAAGGTGCAGGCATTGCAATGGCTCCTAGACTAGCCCATGGTCTCTTTTCCATTGTTGTGATAACGGTTGAGGGACTAGAATAGACAACTGGTGTTTGAGTAGATGTTGTTGGGATAACTGTACTCTTCTGCGTTTGAGTTTGGGAAGCAGATGAGTGAGTTTGTGATGAGGAAATAATATCACTATCTAATTCCGATGGTGTTTTTCTGGTTCTAACTCGACTAGGTAAAGGAAATTCCTTTGGAGGAATACCAATTTTTTCACTTTGTGACCTAGTAAGAGGTTTTGAAGAAACAAGTTGTGAAGTAACACTACCTTCGGATAATTCAGACTCTTCTAAAGATAATGAGAACCCTTGGAGTTTATGAATTAAAGCTTATACTTCTGGGGACTTGAGAGGTTGATTTTCTGATAGATCTAAAGCTTTGGTAGTGGGTGTACTGATGTTCTTCTCAATTTTTGCCCTAGAGATTTGAGATGTAGAAGAAATTGAAGAAGGTGATGAGGGTGAATTTCTCTTGGAATGGTCTATATATTTGGATTTACTTGCCATTCATATCTTAGGCCCTCCTTCTAGTGCCAAAAATTTTCAAGCCTCGAAAATCATTGCTTCAAGCATTGGGGGAAAACCACCCGGTCCGGACCTTAGAACAACTCCTTCTCCGTTTGGGATGGTGGCTCTGACTGGATTTATAGGACCAGTTTCCTAATAATGAATGGATTGGTGATGGGGTGTTTGTGAAAGTGGATAATGGAACTAACTGACTGAACTAATCTATCTAACTTAATATATGACTTGCAAATAATTCTAAAACTAACCCGGGTATTAAATATGAATACAACTTAAAGATTGTTTCAATTAAACAAATAACCATGAAATTGTATTATTTACTTAAAAGAAAGATGTGGTATCATATAATGATAACTCTATTTAAGAAATTAAACAGAGTTAGAATAGCACATCGCATTCATAATTCTATATCATTTACACACACTATGAAAGATGATATTCCTATATCTTCAGAAATGATATGATAAAGAAATATTTGAGAAAAAAGTATACATAAGCGATAACAAATTTCAATGAGAATATTTCATCACATAAAGAAAATAAAATGTAATCGATAGAAATACCAGATTCATTTAATATCTTCCTGATGCAATTTGATATTCAGATCCTGCGCTTTAACTTAGAAAAATCTTCAAGGTACAAAAATGCAACTCTAAAAAATAATTCACCATGAAATCACAGGATGTGATCCTTTATGAAAATAAGATAGTCAAGGAGTACATAAATGTATTATCCAAGCCCAAAATATTAAAAATTTAGCACCCTTTCTAAAATGTTTGAAAGGGGTTTAAATAGAAAATTAACTAAAACTTTTGCTAAGAAAAATCATCGGAGGTCCAAAAATAGATTTGCGATCTTCAATTAAACAGGTTCATTGGATTTAATCAATATCCAATGTGCTAAGCTGGTAGATCTTGAGCATATCTTTTACTTCGGTTGGATGACTCAGCCTAGAATGCAGTTGACCGGTGTAAGTGGCATCGAAAAGCTCTGGGATGATAAAATTGATGGCGTTGGAGAGACATTTGATTGCCATCTGTTGACTGTGTGGATTAATTAAATGGGACCATAAGGCATCCCATGTAATTTCCTGTGTTTTGTTGATCTTTTGATCTTTACTGATTAATTCCTATTTCCACCTTTTATCTGTTTCTTTGATCTTCGGTAGCTTTCCTAGAATGCAATCTGAGATTAAATTTGCTGCATATAGACTATCATTAACCAATTGTGTCAAATTTTTCATTATAGCCCTTGCTCTAGATGTAGCACGTTCTTCTTTAATCATTTGAGTTTCCCACTCAGAAAATAAAATTTCTTTATGCTTTTCTTCAATTCTAGGGAGATTTGCAATTTTACCCTGTTCTGTGTCCTGCCATGAGATAAATTCAGAAATTTTCTCATTTGCGTTTTCAAACTCTAATCTTGTATTGACTGCTTCATCGATGAGATATGATGTAATTTCATAGAGGGGTTCAGCTTGTGAAATTTTCTGGCATAGATCAACCAATTGTTGAGATAACAACTTACTTATTTCTAAGGCTTCTGTTTTGAACTGATCCAGATTAGGATAACCTTTGAATTTATCCAATTTTGCTTGAAATATTATACTTTTCTCTTCTTTAGCAGCTTTCTCATTTTGCAGGAATGTCTGCAATTTTGATATTTCTTGGGACAACTGTTGTTGTTTGTTTAAATCTTGTTGATCAAGCTTTTGTTTTTCAAGGCCCAGTTATTCTTCTAGTTGTTTGATTTTCAGTCTTTCTTCTACCATTTGCTGCTCTAGTTGTGATATTCTTTGCTGATCACCTGTTGTTCTTTCTTCTAATAGTGCTAGCTGCAAGTCCTTTTGTTTTATCAGTTGACTGACTTCAGTAGATTTATCTATTGTAGCTACACTGTAAGCACCTGCATATTGGGATAGTTTGGTTAAATCCTCTGAAGGATTTACTTCAAAGTTCTTCCAAATAACATTCATTAGTTCACCCTGAGGAGTTACAAGTGGTCCTTGATCAATCCTCCTTCTCTTTATTTTTTTTCTTACTACAACTCTATGCTTAGGGCTGTAAAAGACATCTAGAGGAGGTATGTCTTCAACTTTTAGCACAATTTCTTCAGATGGGTGCTCGGGAATGATCTCAATATCTTGACTGTCCAGATTATCAACTTGAGAATTTTTTTGTTCTCCTATTTGCTGAGCAAATTGTTCATAATGTTTTAGCAAATGTTTAGAAATAATGATTTCAGCAGAATCTCCCTCTTTATCTGTTGTCTTTTCTTTTTCAAGTTGATTATCAGGCTTGTTGCTTGTATCTTCCTTCTCTGTCTGCATATCAATTTTGCTAGCTGTAACCTCTTTTTCTGTCTGCACATCAATTTTTCTACCTGTTTTTTCCTTCTTTGTTTTGCTGCCTGTTTCAGTAATCTCAGTTTCTTGTAAAGGAATCCTTAACTGGTCGAGGGGGACTTTAAGCAATCTTTGGCTTCTAAACTGTAAAAACTTATTCATGTCTTCTGCTTGAAACTTTGATTTAGCTAAATCATAGACCTGTGAAAATTTCTCAATTGAGACAAATAAGTCATCAAAGTCATCATTTTCATGCGCAAATCTAGCAATTTGCACCATAGTTGTGAAGTCAAAGGCCACCTTATTCGGATCATATTGCCTGCTGGGAACAGTTGCAAGCTTGAGTTCTTTTATCTTAAGGTATTCCTTTTCTGCATGCTTAAAATCATTGATGGTATAAGTTCCACATTGGAAAGGAAAGGTAGGCCACATCAATTTATAGAATTCTTTAAACAATTGGACATTCCCTTTTCGGTCAAATGGTAGGATATTTCTTGAGCCATTAGATTAATGGGAACATATAAAGGCAATATGTGAGGCTCAAATATTCTTCCAAATACTTTGATATATGTGAACTTCTCTTCGCTAAACCAATTTCCGATTAGGGATATGTCAAGTTTTTCCTTATCAGAGAGCCGAGGAGGGAATTGGTTAAAATGGTTTGGAAAATATGCAACATGTAGCCATGGAAAATTATGTATATACGGTTCTTGAAATGGGCTTTCCACAAATGCTTATGATAGATGTGTATAGGGATAGGATCTTGAGGAGTCCATTTCCAACCTAGAATAGGAAATTCAGAGTTAAAACACAGGGCATCTAAAATATAAGCACAGAAACGAAATGGGGGAGTATTTCCAGTATGTTTTTTTCTTCTATAATCCAGAATTTTGTTGGCTATCTTATTAGAAAGAATGACTGACCAATCCATAATAACAGAATTTACAACAACATTAATCAGAGGTACCATCTGAATAGAAAACCTTGCAGAATTATTACTCCCAAAAAGTCTGCACATCATTGCAGTAGCATAGTAATACAGAGGTGCGAGAGACTCTACAAAATACATACCTATGGTGTCATGGTTATGTTTATCTAGAGCTTGTCTCCATTCCTTAATTGGGTCTGATTCAATTTCATTGCTTGAGGCGAAATATTCTATGAAGGCTTTGTTGTAGGTCTTTTCAAGATCTGGCAAATGATACATTGCTTTGATGTCTGCTGCTCTAAAGGACCCAAACATCTTTCTTCCAGCCGTGAAAAATGTTATGTTTGTGATGGTTGTGCTGTCTATTAGCCATTGTATTATATCATAATATGGAAATACATTTTCCCGAGCTACAATTCTATGGAGAAAAGAATTTTCTAGTTCTTTAAGAGGGCTATCTGAATCTGAGTCTTCATCTAGCACTGTCGCCTTTACTTTCGTGATAGTAGGGTTTTCTGCCTCAAGCATGTTATAAAATTTTTCCTAGGAAATCTTCCCGAGACCCAAGCATGTAGTATCCGTAATTAGCTTTATCTTGGCTGGCTTTTCCTTTGGCATGGTGGTAGCCTTTGAGACGGAAGCAACTCTCGATTTCTTAAGCTTCTTTGACATTTTATCTCTCTGCTATCGTTTCAACAGTTCTGCAAATAGGTGAAATTGTTGTTCTCCAAATCTGTAAATGAGAAAATCCTCTTAGAAGCGGGAAGAAATTAAGTCAGAATAAACCACATTAAGTAAAACGAAAACAATTTTGCGAAGGATTTTATTAATGATTCTAAATTGATTATCTCAGTATTAAAATTGAATACCTTTAAGGGAAGTCACATTCATGCATTCATATTTGAATTTCTTGTCATGATCCATTTGATTTCTGATTTAATGATGGTCATACATTGGGGATCGGTAATATCAAAATCTCAATATAAGAATTACCTTTTGGAAATTCCGATTGCGATTTGCGATAAATTCATGTCGCATCGGATATTTCCAAAGGAATTTTTAATGTGACTTTTCCGAAATGCGATTGCGATTGTAGTGGGGTCCATCACATTGGAACTTCTCAAAAGCAAGTGATCATGGTATGATCTTTGCCAAAATGCGATTGCGATTAAAGTGGGGTCCATCTCATTGGAACATTTGTAAAGCAAATAACTGTGATGTTGATGTGCCGAAATGTGATTGCAATTGTAATTACATCGCATCAGAGTTTCTCAAATGGACCTAATGACTATGACTTATTCCGATTGCGATTACTAATAAGTCTCATCGCATCGGAGTTTAGCAAAGAGGATATGGAAATATAATACTCCTCTGATTTGCGATTTGCGATTTACTTCATCGCATGGGACTTTTCGAAAGGTGAACGTTTAAACTTTGTGCCGATGTGATATAAGTCTTATGATTGATTAAATCGGAATTAGTTTGAAATCACATTGGGATAAGCGATATGCAATTTGATGCTTTTGTGCATTTTTTAACAATGAAGTTTTTATTGTTTTTCTATGATAATCGGATTTCCTCAAAGTTTTATTCCTATCTAAAAAAGAAAAGGGGGCCTATTTCTTATTGAAATTTAACATAAAAATTTAGAAATGGGGAGGGTTGTTGTACAGTACAACACATCCAACGCGATTTTTTTCCTTGAGGTAGATAAAGATGATATTGAAGAAACCCTTTGGGCCAAGCTGAAGAGTGACCTGGCCTTTTGGCTTCCATGTGGCATTTATCCAGCCATAGAGGGATTTTTCAGCTGGCCACAAGTCGATGCACTTGCCAATGAGAGCATGATTATGCATGAATTGGATTCTGCCATTGATTCGTTCTGCAGGGAAGTGGATCTCGGGCCTCTTTGGCTTGATTGGAATACAAGTCAAGGACGTAGTATTGTGCTTTGTATTGCTTCAGTGTCATATTTTTCTTGATTTGTAGGTATTTCTCCATATTTTTCAGCGCCAGCCTGCGTAGCATGGGTTGTGTCAAGTATGCCAGTTTTACTAATGTTGGCAGAGTCGTTAGTGTCTCTAGAGGTGGGGGGGGTAACGGTACTCCCCCCCCCCCCATCGAGGCCGCCATGACGTTGGTCTTCTGCAGACTAAAGATCTCGTGCAGCAAGGCAGATGGGGTTGATCAAGATCCGTGACGACGCCTATAGCAGGGGCGAGAGAAACCCTAGGATTTTAGGCCATAGTTCTTCTCAGTCATCATTTCCATTTTTTCAACCCATTCATAATATCCATTTTGCCTTAAAACTCTTTTTTATTGAGATATAACCACACCATATAACCAAATTTGCATTAGTGGGTTGTTTTATGTTGATCATGGTTCTCCATATAAAAATTTTAAGTTATGTATAGGTTCTTGCACTTCCAATGGATTTCTCAAATCTTGATTGTGACCTTAAAAATTTTTGCCTTCATAATTACCATTTGTAAATGGGTTTTTAGCAAATATAAATAACAACCAATTAAAAATAATTTTGTTTATGATCCTTTTCAAGTGTCATGAATTTTTCTATGCAATATTGTATTTTAAAATAGCGTAACCTATGGATCTAACACCAAGCATGCTACTACTCATAATAATGGATTTTCAAGATCATCGTCAATCATCATGTAAATCTCAAAAATCTTTACCCTTATTTCTTTCCATTAATAATGTCAAAACTATTCATAAAGGTGTGTTTTAGCTATGAATTAATTCTTATGTTAGAAAGTTTCTCTAGTAATGGATTTCACACTTTTATATTAAGAGAGAGATATCCCACCCCTTATAACAATAAATACAAATTTTTTTAGATGAAAATATTATTTACAAAGGAAAACAACTCAACTCTCATCAATGTTTCAATATAGATGAAGAGAAATGGTTTGGTAAATTTCAAATTTAAGGAGAAAATTTATTGAAACTAGTTTATAGAGCATATTGATAGCTTCAAAAAAGTATCCTAATTCTTAAAATTGGAAGAAGGATTAGCTTTATTCTTTTATATTTTATTGATGGCGCATAAAATTGGAATCCTAAGAGCATAAAATTGGAATCATAACAAATAGAGGCATATGAACTTTGGAAAGGGTTTAAAATCACTAAAGGAATAAGAATGAATTCAATCATTATGATTAATGACTCTAGGATCCCTATCATTCATATGATTAAACAACCATTACCCATAGGAAACTTTCTAGCATCAATTCCAGATGGATGTAGACAACAATAAGGCATATGTTCACCGAAATTCAATACTACCATGTCTTGCAAGAACATAATCAAGAGGAAAATTGGAGAGAAAATTCAGATTTAGAATAAAATTAGGGGGAGATTAAGGTTAATGGTGTATTATTCCACCAATTTATCCCCTAATTATTGTATATTTGAAACATATTTTGTTGGTACTGTAACATATGGTTTAGAATCACTAAAGGAATAAGAATGAATTTAATGTCAAATGTCAAATGTTTCTATGTTTAAATCATAGAAACATGTAAAATGTGTTGAAAGGATTTGGCCTCAACCATTAACATAACATCAATATCCTTGCATGAAATACACCTATCTACAATTAAAAACATCTACCAATTATATCTGACAACATTTCTGGTTCTCTAGAAAGGGTATATGATCCATCTATCACAGAGTAGAACAATTTATCACATCCACCAACAGTTATCTTAGAGTATAACTTCACTGAATGCCACATAAAAGAGTAGAAAACAATTGAAAACCTCTAACAATTAATTTCCATGAGCTATACTAATTTAAAAGTACTATTTGTGGCTGGGATTTAACCACCATGAGCTATAGTAATGTAAGAGATTTGTGTCTAGGGTTTCATTACCGCCTCTGTGGATTCCTTAATCGGCCCATATCCTTGTCTAATCCCACCATGTTGTTTTCCATCTAACAACATCTCTAGGACGAGAGTTTTATAAACTCTAGGACGAGAGTTTACCCAAGATTTTATGTCAATAAAACTCTCAGATGAGAAAAAACTTAACTCTCGTCCGAGAGTATTTTAACTCTGATCAAACCCAATCAAAATCTCGAGCGAAACATTAAAAAACTCTTTGATGAGAGTTTTAAAAACTCTCAGTCGAGAAATTGAGTTGACTATTTTCACAGACGAGAAATTAAAAATTTCACCCAAATTCTAGCCATCCGCCAAAAAGTGTTTCCCAACTTCGAGATTTCACTGTATATGCATGCAGTATCAATAGAAGAAGCTGATGCCAGGTGTCAATTAATCAAGTTTTCTTCTAGATGTTAGATTCAGTTGACAATTTTTTCACTTTTGGGGGGAAGATCCAGATGTTATCTTCAGTTGTTAGTTGCACTTTTTGAGGAAGTGGTTATACCATAAAACAGGAGCAATTTGCCAACAGTTTTTCACATCACTCCAGCCACTTCAAACTATATGCCATCATGTTGTTTATTTTTATTATGTTGCACTACTTTGTATTATGGTTAAGGATAAGCTTCACCTTATGTATAGGAATGTAATAACTCCTCTAGAACAGATTCACACTTTTTGTGGAAATATCAACATAATATCTCTTATGTATGTATGATGAAACTCAATGGAGAAAAGTTTCGTGGTTTGTGAATCTTATACTCATGTGATTAGTGTAATCTCTCAGATAATGATATTGAAGAACACTTTTGAGGACTTATTACTATCTTGATATGTGTATTGTTGATCCTTATTATGTGTTTCCATACCTAAATATCTTCAGTTCCAGTTTGTAATTTCAAATGTTGTTATGTGTTTTTATGAGTCTCTTGATGTGTTATATACCTTATCAATTTTTATCAGTCTTACTTACTAAGATTTCTTGATGAGATGTGCATAATAGCTAGTTAAAGTGCATTCCTTGATGATTCAGTAAGATTATTTTAAGTCTTATTATGTCCTTCTCTTATTGATATATTATCAGACTGGTTCTTGTGTTTTTTTTCATCAAAGCAGTGGATTTCTGCCTTACAAACCCACTGTCTCTTCTGTTATTCCTTACTTTCTTCCTGTCATAGGCTACAAACTTATATTTTGCTACCATATTAGGTCTAAATACCCTCATTGGTGTGACACTGAATTTGTCTGAAACCCTTTTCAGTGATTGAGAGCTTTAACCACTTACCAATTATATAATTCAAATCATTAAATTTCCCTAGATATTAGGATGTGACTAGTCAAGCACTTGAAGCAGTCCAAGTGTTGATTCCAACGCTAACATATTTTGGTGCGTCTTCTGGGAGACGAAGATTTTGAACTCAATATTCTACCAAAGTTATTGCATGAATGATTAGTACTAGTTTTAATGGTCGATATAAACTAGTCTCTTATATTGACTGAAAATTGTTTCACCTGACGACTCCACAAAGAGGACAAGGGGTTTCAAGTCATCCTACTACAAAAAGAAATCAGATATCAGCTACTGTCACTGTAGTTGTTGACCCAAAAAAGATCATAAAATATGCAAAATGGAAACAAAAATCAGCTGAAGCTACATTTCAGTCAGTGAAGAATGTATATACAAAGTACGTTCCAAATAAAAAGGTACCCTCATCTACTTTAGAATCAAAAGAAGTTCCGGTTTCAAAAGATTCTACTGAAATATCTCAAGATTATGCTTCCCTAGAAAATAAAGTAGATGACGTTAACCTAAGTTCAGCTGAAAGTATCTCTCAATCATCATTTAGTAAATCAGAGATAAGTACTATTCCATTGAAAGAAGAAAAAACAGATGTTTTAAGTGTCAGTGCAGAACATAAGGAATCAGAAGACTTTGTCCTGATTGAAAAGGAATTACAACAAGTATTGGAAATTGCACCTTTTCTAGGTAGGGTTGTTTTAACTGAAGAAGATTTTAAAACCATTCTAAATTTTCTTAAAATTCATCCTTAATATCATTCCTCTAATACCCCTCAGCACGAGTATTTTCCTTTGTCTCTAAATCGAACTGTTGTTCCATCTTCTTCTCATCAATTAGAAGGGAATTTTCCTGAAGGCCTGAATTTCAATCTATCTGACTTTTTAGATCAGCAAGACAAAATTGAAGCTACCTCATCCCCTCAGGACACTACATTTGAATATGATTCTTATATAGAAGGTGAAACAAAGACCTCCTCTGCTCATCTCTTTGAAAACCCACTGTTTTCAATCCCAAAACATGAAGAACCAATCCAAGAATTCCAATTTTCTGTTATTCCAAATTAGATTCAAATTCCACAGATTGTAATTCCTATTTCCCAAACAACTACATCAACCAGTCCTCCATCAATTGTACATCAACAAGCCATGGCTCAGCCTGCCCTTACAAGGATGCAGCAGATAGTTGCTGCAAGATATGCACCACTTATTCTTCCTCAACTTTTGCATCCTCTTCCTCAAGGGGATTATCTAAAATATATGCCAAAATAAACAGGAGAGAGAGGAGGCATTTCTGCTGAGGAACATTTAGTTGATTTAAATAGTTATGCTGATAACTAAAACATTAATGAACATGAATATTTCTGGTCAAGACTCTTTGTTCTGAGCTTGGATGGAGAAGCTCGTAAATGGTTTAGAAGTTTGCCACCAAACTCAATAATAGGGATAAATGAATTGGAGGAAGTATATGTGAAGCAATGGGGTGATAGAAAAGATTATGTATATTACCTTACATAGTTTGGAACTCTAAAAAATAATATTGATGATTCATTGGCATATTTTACAAAGATATTTAATAAAATTTATAAAAAAATCCTAAACAAATCAAGCCTCCTGAAACCAAAAATATCACAACTTTTTCCAATGCCTTAGATTCTGAGTTTGCTTTGTGGTTAAGAGCTGAGAAAGCACAAACATTCATGGATACGCAAGAGGCTGCAATTTGAGTGCAGTCTAATCTTATGGAATCAAATAAATTGAAAATGGACGAGGAGAAAGAAACAAAGGACAAAAGAAAATGAAAGAAGAAAAACCTTCTTCCTCCAAAACTTTCACAACAGAAGAAATATTGATCAAATGTCTAATTTGATTAAAGAACTTGCTTCTAAGATGACGAAGCTGGAGTTAGAGAACAAACCTACCGCTATATCCAATCAAATTGAAGCCAATAGAAATCAGGCTCCCTTCATAAGACCTTTTCAGCCTCAACAAATCTTATAGTGCCCAAGGAGGAATGTTGATGATCAAAATGTTCAGCCTCCACTGAATAATTTTGCTAAAGAAGAGCAACAAGAACATGAGGAAGAAAATGAAGACATAAATCTTGTAGGAGAAACATCATAGTCAACTTGTTTGAATTTGCAGGAATGAAGATAATTCAAGGATAAATCTCTTTTCATATGATGAGAATGCTCAAATTCATGCACAAAATGAGAAAAAAAAGCAAGAAACTAAAACCAGAAATTATCATTTGAGGTCGAAAGGTCCTGTCCAACAACCTAAAAAAAAATCAAATTCTAACAAACAAGTTGCTAAACAAAAGGCAAAAGTCAATGATGTCCCTCCACCTCCTAATTCTGCCCCAATCATCAAAATTTTTGCAGAAAATAAATAATTGGCTCTTCTTTATTTCAGTTTCAAATCAGAGCTGAATAAAATCAAGATCCTTGTCCCACTTCTTGAATTGTTGAAAAATCCAGCATAGAAAGATTCATTTAAAAATCTATTACAACCACCTCTCGCTCCTGATTCATTCAACATTTAAGATGAACATCCTACTATCTACTTAGGCAGCCATGTCCAAGACCAAAATGAAGATAATTCACCACCTTTCTATATTTCACTCAATATACATGACAAATTGCTTCATAATTGTTTATTAGATTTTGGGGCCTCTCACAATCTAATGCCAAAGAAAGTGATGGATAAATTAGGATTAGAAATCACTAAGAAATACCATGACCTATACACTTTTGATTCTAAAAAAGTCAAGTGTTTAGGAGTGATTAAATACTTGGTTGTTTCTCTTACCCAGCTTCCTATGAAAATTTTAGTGATGGAAATAGTAGTTGCAAACACACCTTCTAGATTTGGGATGCTTCTTTCCAGATCCTGGTCTAAAAAATTGGGAGGCACTCTTCAAATGGATATGTCCTATGCCACAATCCCAGTGTTTGGGGGAGAATTTAGGAGGTTGTATAGGGAAACCCAAATGGCCTATATCATAAGTGATCAACATAATCCCTCAAATCATCCTAAATATGAAGAGGAGAAGGAATTAGTGAAAAACAACATTTGCAAGATACAAATAAGCAACGTTTAGAGAAAGAACATATCTAGAAATTATACTTTGATGGATCCTCATCAAGAGTAGGATCGGGAGCTGGTGTAGTTCTAATTTCTCCCACAAAAAATGGTAACTTTATCATATAACCTACAATTTGTTGCCACTAATAACATTGTTTAATATGAGGCGCTTGTTTTGGGTATGAAGGCAACAAAATATTTGGGAGCTGAACAACTAATTGTTTTTGGTGATTCAGATTTGGTGATAAGGTAGGTGAGAAATAACTATGAAGTGAAAAATTCCAAACTAAAAAATTATAGGAATGAAGTGTGGGACTTGATTGAGAACTATTTTTCAGCATTCAATTTAAATTTTGTCTCTAGAGAGGAAAATCAAATGGTTGATTCACTAGCTATAGCTGCTAGTAATTTTTAAGTTCCTCTTGATGTCAAGGAAGCATATGATGTTAAAATAAAAAAGAGACCTTCCATTCCTGACAATATCAAATACTAGAAATTATTTGAAGATGACAAAGAAATTCGGGAGTTTTTGGAATGTGTTGAAGAGTTTGCAGATATCCAAATTGATAATGAGCAGGACATTGTTGAAAATAATAATAAAAATTCTTTCAAAAAGACCATGGCTGGGAAAGACATTATTGAACTGAAAACTAACTACATTCCTAAAGGCCTAGTTCCTTTAGAAAGGTTGTTTGACAATAATGATGTCTTTTTAAAGCCTGAAAGTAAAGAAGATGGAGAGATTACAATTGACTGCAATATTGGTACAGAAGATCAACCTAAATTAGTTAAAGTTTCTAAATTTCTTTCTCTAGAAACTAGAACTAAATATGTCAAGCTGTTGAAACAATATGCAAATATTTTTGCATGGTCCTACAATGATTTCAAGACTTATGATAGAGGTATAATGGAACATAAAAATACTCTGAAAGCAGAAGAAAATCCTGTGGCAAAGAAGATAAGGCATATCAATCCCATGTTGCTCCCTATTATTCAAAAATAGATCAGAAAATTATGGGAAGAAAAAATAATTCCACCTTTAAGATTTTCCAATTGGGTAGCTAATATAGTCCCGGTTCGAAAGAAGAATGGCGAAATTAGAATTTGTGTTGATTTTCACAATTTGAACCGGTGTTAATTGAAGGATAACTATCCATTCCCCAAGATGGATTATATTTTACAGAGAGTTGTAGGATCTAAGAGATTATCAATGATAGATGGATTTTCAGGGTATAATAAAATCTCAGTTGATAAACAAGACAGAGAGAAGACAAAATTTACTACACCCTGAGGAACATTCATGTACAACAAGATGCCATTTGGTCTAATGAAGGCAAGCGCAACATTTCAACGGGCAATGGATATTGCCTTTGCGGGAGAAAAAGACAAATTTGTAGTCATTTACTTGGATGACATTATAGTCTTTTCAAAGTCTGATGAAGATCATTTGAAACAATTTTTTGACAAATGCATAAAATTTTGTTTGTCCTTGAACCCAAATAAGTCACGCTTTGTTGTTCAAGAAGAAAAATTATTGGGACACATTGTGATAGAAAGTGGTATTTGTATTGATCCAAGGAGAGTTGAGGCTATTCAGAAAATTGGCTTACCAAGGAATAAAAAAGAATTACAATCATTTTTAGGGAAAATTAATTTTCTGAGGCGTTTTGTCCCAAATTTTACAGAGCTAATCAAACACATAAATGTCTTGCTAAAGAAAGATGCAGAATTTAAGTGGCGAGATGATGCCAAAAACTCTTTTTCAGCAATAAAATCTACCTTGACTGAATCTCCAGTTTTAATCAGCCCTGATTTTGAAAAAGATTTTCTGATTTTTTCATATGCTTCTAAAGAAAAAATTGCATATGTTTTGTTACAAAAGAACAAAGAAGTTTTAGAATAGCCTATTTCATTTTTCATTCATGTTTTAAGAGATGATGAGTTAAAGTACATCTTGATTGAAAAACAAACATATGCACTAGTTAAGGATTTAAAGTCTTTTCGAGTTTATGCGTTACATTCAAAAATTGTTGCTTTTGTACCAAATATTACTGTCAAAGATGCATTGCTGCAGCCAGACATGGATGGCAAGAGGGGAAGATGGTTAACCAAGATTCTGGAATTTGATATTGAAATCATAATTACTAAAATGATAAAAGACAAGGCTTAGCTCGCTTGATGGTTGAATCTAATTGAAAAGATCTAAATCTAAACATGGACGTAGCTAAAGAAAAATATGGAGAAGGTATATCTGATTATCTTGAAATATTTCATTCAAATTGGTATAAGGATATAATGTAATTTTTGTTAAATTTTAGTTTTCCCCCTGAAATGGTGAAGTCAAAAAGGAGGGATTTTAAATTGAAAGTTGTTAAGTATTTCATATTGGAAGATAATCTATACTGGAAAGACCCCATGGGATTCTTATTAAGATGTGTAGATGAAGCTGAGTCACAGAAAATTATGTCAGAGATACATGCAGGGGTGTGAAGTGGACATCTGTATTGGAAAGCTAGTGCAAACAAAATTTTAAGAGCTGGCTATTATTTTCCAACTCTTTTCTCGGATGTTTTTGTAAAATTTAGGACTTCTGTTGAATGTCAAAATTTTGATGGTAAGCAAAAGCTACTTCCGTTACCTCTTATTCCTATCTCAACTGGTGTTCCTTTCCAGTAGTGGGGGTTAGACTTCATCGGCGAAATTCATCTGCCTTCATCAGGACAACATAGATGGATTCTTATAGCTACAGACTATTTTACTACATGGATTGAAGTTATTCCAACCAGGAATTCCACTGACATGGTAATAATCAAATTTTTGTTGGAAAATATAATTTTTAGATTTGGTTGTCCTTAGAAATTGGTGACTGACAATGCAATGGATTTTAAATCTACTAAGATGAATGGTTTTTGTCAGAAATATGTTATTGATTTGACTCACTCTACACCTTATTACCCTCAAGGTAATGGGTTAGCTGAGTCATCCAATAAAATCTTGGTGAGAACCATTAAGAAGATGTTGCCTGAAAATAAGAGAAATTGGGACACTCAGCTAGTTCATGGTCTTTGGGTAGACAGGGTAAGTAGAAAAATATCAATTGGAATGTCTCCCTTTCAACTTGTTTATGATACTGATGTTGTAATGCCATTACAATTAGCCCTTCCTATTATGAATTTTTTGCAAGATGAAATTGATGATGCAAACCCAATTCAAAGGAGAATGTTGCAGTTGATAGAAGCTCATCAAATCAGAGAATCACTGATGGACAAAGTACAAAAATATCAGACCAAAGTCAAATCTATTTTTGACAAAAGAGAAAATCAATAGTTTTTCCAGGAAAATGATTTAGTGTTGCATTGGGATGTCAGAAGGGAAGATCATGGAAAGCATGGTAAGTTTGATAATTTATGGTTTGGGCCATTCAGAATTGCTCAAGTTTTGGAAAACAACACATTTATGCTCAAGCATCTAGATGATGATCAACTAATTAGCGGTCCAATTAATGGTCATTTTCTTAAAAAGTTCCATGTTTGATAAGTTACTTAGTCATTCCATTGTAAATATCCAGAGTGATGTGTCAACAAAACTCCATGCTCAATGGTATTTGTGTCTTTAAATATGGTCAGTCTTGAGTCCAGTCAATGAAAGGTCAGTTCTAGTCATAAGCTCCTAAAGTTTTCTGAGTCCTGAAAGTTTTAAGGCATTGAGTCTACAGTAATTGAAGCCTCACAAGGAGGACTTCATCCCCAATAGGTGCCAATGTTAGCACTATAAATGTTAATAGTATGACCACCATTGTATCACCATTTTTTGAATTTTTTCTTGTTCCCTAGCCTATGTCAAAGATCTAATCTTCTTCAATAAAATCCAAAAAGAGTCTCAAAACCAAAAATATTTTCAAGTTTTATAGGTGGTATTGTGCCTTAGATTCATAAAAAAGTTAAAACCATTGTTTTAACTTAAGTTAAAGTTAAATTTATTGGTAATTTTAGTAATAAAATAATAAATTCTCTTTCTGAAATAATAGCTACTCTTTTGAAAAGGCAGTTATTTCTTCAAGAGTTTGGTTTTGGTTTCATTGGTGACACAGAGATAATAGTAGCTATTTCCACGAAACTACATAAGGAGCTACAAGGAGCATTTTTTATAGAAAACTTCATTCTCCTTTGAAATTAATTGAATATTTTCTAGGTTATGAGATATTATTCTTTTTAAAAGGGTAATTATTTCTAACTTAGAAGAAATATTATAAGGGAATGGTTATATTATTGGTGGAGCTAACTATAGCTACTCATTAAGGTTGAAGCGGAATATTAGGTACAAGGTATCAATTTATTAATGATGCGGAGGAGTGATATATTGAATGGGGTGACTTGGTGCTCACATTTGAATCATTTCCAATCGTGTCAATTAAACCACACTGATATTAAAGGCGTAGAATCCAGAGGATTAGGTTCACTATTTTTCATGGCTAAGTTCTCCAAGAAGGTTACAGCTGATAGGTTACATTTTCCAGCAAACAACTTGTCATCTCAAGCAAGAAAGTAGGTTTGTGTGTAGGGTTTCTGTCTCTATTTTGAACAGTTGTTCATAACAGGAGCATAGGTGTTGAGTAGAATGGATAAAGTTGGCAAGGTTAACCGCTCTGAGCCATAAAATACCAGATTTGTCGATGCCAGAGCAAAGCCCCAATTTCAAACAACAGGCTGGTACAACATTCTATAGAAATTATCAGGGGAAAATGTAGTTGTTTCACAAGCATTCGTTGAAAGTTTTGATGGGGAGAAAGTTAAGCTCGGAAGAAAAACCGTCAAAATCACTGAGACCATTATAGCCAAGGCTACCCAGACTCGAGCTATTGGAGAATGTTGGTTCAAAAATAAAATGTTGCAAGAAGATGTAAGTACTTTCCTCAAACCTGAGCATGTAGATGGCCCCGTTTCTCCATTAAATGTGGGTAAATCTTTCAAATACCCATCAGGAAAAGCATGAATTTGGGGTGTTGGAGGAAGAACTAGTAATGCATACCGAGTTGCAATTAAAGGTCCAAAACCAACCATTTGATGTGGTGGTGATGGTGAAGATGAAAATGAAGAAGATTGTTGAGAAGAACTGACTTTGGAATACGATGATTGATATGAAGTTGTAGGATTCATAATGAATTTAGGAGGAATACCCATTTTTTGAACTTATTGAATGAATTTATCTTATTCTTCAAAATCTAAAGGATTGGTATAAATTGTGAAACCTTCCTCAGGTTTAACAGAAGTGGATGGGTAAGTATGTATCTCATAAGAAATAAAATCACCTGGTTTAATATCAGGAAATTCAAGTCCAAGTTTAGCTTCTATATCATATGCCTCTAAAGAGGGAATAGGAAGTTGAAATTATTCAATTTGATGAACTAGTAAAGCTGATTGAAGATAAACTCCTTTAGATATAATTTCTAGCACTTTACGTGGTAGATCTGATAATTCATGAGGAATTGGAATGGATTAAAAAGGATCGGGTTATGATACAATTTCTGGTGGAAGATAAACAAAAGTGGAAGAAGAGGATTATAATCTGCGTCTTAAAGAGGCAATTCTCACAAACCTTTCTAGATATGATAATGGAGAGTAAAGGTGAGGGTAAGAATGGGATATAGTATGCCTGTGTGAAGCCATATTTAACCAATGGAGTCACTAGGTGAATGATATTACCTAGCTAACCTCTTATTCACCATTAAGAGGAAAGTTTTATCATTGTCTCAGGGAAAAGAAACATCAAAATTTCATTCCCCGACAATGACGCCAAACTGATGTTGTACCTTTGCAAATAGTTGTGGGCTCAGGAACTGTGCCAAAGTATTTAAGTAGGGTTTTGATTTTAATTGGATGACCAATTCTATAAACTTTTAAAAATATGTAAATCGTAAGTGTTTATGAGAAAATAAAATGGTTGATTCTTCATTCCTAACAGAATTAATCTTTAAAATGATTTGGAAAGAATAATTTAAGAAAATATATAATTCTTTAAACATTCATATTGAATATTTAATTTTTTATATACTGTAGATGTGTGTATAAGTTTTCTATGGCAAAACAAAACATATCCTAGAGATGATAGAAGGCAAAAATTAAAAGATTTAGAGGAATTAACTAAGACAAACAGTTTCAATTAATTAATCTCTTTAAGTAATTATAACTTTTCAAGGGATTTCAGAGCAATTGACATTCAATATAATCCTACACAAACTTCTATGTTACCTTGAACATGTGTAGAGAAATAAAATGGACATAAATGAAAAAACAGAATAACTCACAAAGATATACAAGCTGCTCAGAATGAATCCAAAATCCTTCTATTATCTTCAGAAATAACTTAGGAAATTACAATCATATCATTGTTCCATCCCAACGTTTAGACCCTTCTCCTTTGATTTAAAAAATAATTTTAGAGTTTGACTCAAAATATCTATACTTGAATCAAAATTTATCACAAAAAAAAATATCATCCAAAATGATTTGGATATTACAATAATAGCACTGAAACATAGAAATTTGAATTGATTTGACACTTTGTACATATTTGAGGGTTGTTGCTTGATGACTGTAGCATAGAAATCTCATTTTCTGTTCACTGCTCCTGCTAACCTGTTGTATGCTCCTAAAATTTAGAATTATGTTCTATATAATGAGTTCACATAATTTATCCCATCTCTTATCATCAGGGATATAAAAATTTGTCAATTTCATGTATGAATCATCAACTTCAATATATTTTTCAAAAGTAGGACTAGTTAAAAACAAATGCTTAGTTTCATGTTGAATGAATTAATCATAATATAAGCCTTCGATGAAATATTTTCCAATTATTATTCCTTTGATTTTGGAAAATTTAGTTTTTTCTGCCGCTATCTTATGCAATATGTATTGATAATATTCAAGTGGAAACAATTTGACACCTATACCTTGCAAACCTGGGAGTCTTTTTTGATGCAGAGCACTGATTTTTTTGTGAAATTTCTTGATCAGAGCTTATAAGTTTTGACACTTATTTTTGAGAGTTAGCATCAAATTTCTATTTGTCAAAACTTTTCTTACTTCTAAAACCGTTTCAGTTCTATCTTCAATCCCAAACTCTTCAAGTTCATCCTTTGTTTTGGATTTTAAGACTTTGATTATCTTTGTCCCTTCACCTGGTTTGTGGTCCATATCGTCTTTTATTTCTGCCATTTTTTACTTTGATATCAGGCTATTGATGATCACTGGCATAGGAATATGGTTGTGAAGCTCTGAAATTATGGGTTGCATTATGTTGCTGAAAGGAGAAATAGTGAAAAAGGAGTATGCAGGTAATGAGATTATTTAAAAGATGATATTTAACGGATTACAAGATTATATCCATTTTTGAGCATCTAATTAATAGAAATAGATGCTGGTAGGAAATATTAATTATTTAATTTTCATATAGTCGTTTGGTGGCATCGAATAGCGGAAGGGAAGGTGACAGCGTATGAGCGGGAGTGGGAGTGAAGGCGGGAAGGAAAAGTTGTTTATGGGGGGGAGGCGGGTAGGTGGTTAGTGGTATTGATAGGGAGGGTACCTAACTTCATGTCGGGCTACCACGCATGGTTGGGTGGTATTCAAGAAACAACTTTTCATAACCCCCCCCCCCCCCCCCCTTCGTTAACCTTCAAAAGTGCAGGGGGGTCTCAAACTTATCCTTCATCGTTGATCCGGATGGGGACGATCTCATCCATTGATTTTCATGCACTATTTAAATGTTGACACGAGGCAATCAAATCAAATAGTTTTTATTTAAAAATAAAAATAATTAAACTATGAGGTGACATTTATGTTGGCATTATGATGTATGTGTTGTCGTTAATGGCAACCCACTTCTCGTAGAACAAGTATACGGTAACCGGATGAGTTCACAAATCATTTCAGAGGTGACAGGGTGATGGAACAATAATGAGACAGAGGTTTGCAGGTCGGAGACAAAGTATTTATTAAGGTGAATATTTGAATAAATATGTGCGGGTTAGATGAGGCCAAGTCACATACACACATGGATATGAAGAAGCAAAGTCATGTATATATTGGCGCACTATTTTGTTAAATACCAAGGATCTTTACCATGGTATTATCCCACAATATTGATCATAGTAACGACTATTTGATCCCATCAAAGATTACCACTAGCACTAGTGTGGTTTTGGCTCATGGTATTGGTTAAGGCTCAAACTATATAAGGAGGTGAAGATCAAAGTGCTAAAGTGTGCATAAGTGAGTGTAATGAATGAATACTTCAATTTGAAGTATATTTTCATGGTATGGGCTATAGTTTATTGGTTGATGTGAAATAATTATGCACCCATAAATACAATGATGGATCAGGACCATTAGACCTGCAATGACTATGTATTGCATGATTTGTTTATGGGTTCATTATATATGTGATTTTACGTCTGTTTATTATCCTGAATGTCATGATCTGGGTATGTCTGAAGTTTTGATGCGCAACACTGTTAAAACTTGAAATTTGCAAATCTGTACACGAGTTTGACACAGGAAAATCACGTACACACACGGGTTTTGTTCTGTATAGTTTCACATGTTTTATGAAGTATGTTGAGATATGTACGTGGTTTTGATTATGGATAAGCACGTATACACACATAAATGTTTTATGGAAAGCGCATATGGAAACTAGGGTTTCTACTGAAGGATTTATTTGATCAGTTTATTTAGTATTGTTGAGTTTGTCTTGTCTATCAATGAATTCTTCATGTAGATCTGGGTTTTTTTTAGTATTGATGATGTTATTATTTATATGTGATTGAAGATCAATGATTCGTTGGTTGATTGTTGATTTAGTGATTGGTTTAATGATGTGGTGTAGTGATGTGTTTCAGTTTTAATTAATGGTATTGGGCTTCATTGAGTGTAGTGGGTTCAGTTAGAAAATCTAATGAAAAGTGGCCTACAAGTTGTGATGTGTCGAAGCAGGTGGATCTAGTGTGAAAATTTATGAAACGTGGTCCACGGTGGTGCTAAGGGTTGGAGCCTTCAGTGATGGGACCATAACTACCTTCCAGTGGTTACTGGTAAATGATATTAGGACATCATAGCTCCCTTCCAATAGGTGTTGGTAAATGAGATCAGGGGGTTGGAGCTCCCTTCCAATGGGTGTTGGAGAACTAGTGAAAGTGGTATCCTTTTATAGGTGGGTGTCTGTGTGCTAATATGAATCTACGCCAGTATAATATTGTAAGCAGTTTTCTATATAATAAATATTGAAGACAGAGACGACAACAGTGGTGGTTTTCTCCCACATTGGGTTTCCACTTTAAATCTTGGTGTTCGTGTGTGTTTCTTATGTGTGATCTTTTAATTTGTTCTTAATGCACATGTTTATTGCTTATTAACAGTCTGATGAAACAATGATGCACTGGTTAAGCTAACCAAATGATTATTTAACTGAATTATAAGTTTATTGGGTATACGCTAGTTTCCTTAATAAAAATCATGTACATACGCTAGTTTTCATTAGTAAAGTTTCGTAAAAAAATCACAATAAGAAAAGTAAAATTTTATGTGAGTTTGAAAATATTGATTCCCCCCCCCCCCCCCCCCCTCTCAGTAATTTTCCCAATAATTTAGGTTGGCATGGGTCCAAAATTGCAAGGTCTGAAGCTCACACGTGTGTTCTAGGGTTTTTGGTTCCCAGCCGAAGGAATGAAATAGGGAAATTTTGGTTGTAACGGCAAGAATATATGCTTATGCTTGCATTTTAAGGGATTCAGTTTCACGCATGACACTCTCTCCATGTAGTTGGGACCTAGAGTTTGATTTTTTAGTTGACCGAAGACTTCATCATTTGACTGAAAATAGTGAAAATTGATCATAGGCTTCTAAATTATGTCTTTTATTATTATAATTGTTGGGTTTATCTCATGGATTATTTTTGTTGAAAAAATGTAGCAAGAAAGGCTCAATTTGACTTTGCCTTGGTCAAATTAAGAAAATTTGAAATTTCCACATGAGGAGACAACTTGGAGGCAGTGAACTAAGGTAACATGTCTCTTGTCACTTAGTTAGCCCAGTAAATTCAAGTTAGAGGGCTTGGAGTTTAGTTATGCATGTGTGATTGCTAATTTGTAGCAATCCAGTTCAGTTATTTCTAGTTGTATTTAGTTAAACTAGTTCTAACTGTTGATAGAACTAGTTGGAGGTCATTGTTGTGTAGTTGGAAAACAGTCTAACTCAAATATCATCTAGTTAACTAATCATTTAGCTCAAAATAACTAGTGTATGCAAGGAATTTGAGTTCCTCAATTGTGGTGTAGATTCCAAGGCAATGTAACATCAGTTGTAGACTAGTTTTGAGTGTACAAGTGTTGCATGCAATCAAAGATCAATCCTTGGGAATTGTGAAATCAATTGGAGGAAAATTCCTAAACAGTAGGGGCATAATTCCTCAGTATTTTTGAAATGAAATAGGAGCTTAGGTGGAGGCGTTAATTGACCAAGTATGGGTCATATCTTCTCATTGAGCAAAGAGAAAGTTATTCACTTTCATTTTGATCTCAGAGCGAGCAAGCCACCGTATACATTCTATATTCATATGATTAATGCAAGTAGGCTTAAGGGGTTTTTACTAGTTTGTTTCCCCTATATAAATATATGAATGTGGGTATGTGATTGATGCATGTTTTCAATTTTTTTTCTAAATTTTGAATTGATTTTTGCGGAGAAGTAGGGTAGAATTGTGTCACTTGATTTAGATTAAATTTCTTTAGCAGTTGCAAATTTATTACCATATTTCTACATTTTTTAGTTGATTTTGCTGGATAGGATTATGGTTGAAGATATCGATCATTGTAATCTCTTTTTTTGAATCGTTCAATGAAAATATAATAAGAAGAACAATTTTAAAGGGTTTTCTCCATAGTGGGTTTTTACTTGCTCTCTGACCAATCCTCGTGTCTCTATGTGTGAATTTTTTTCTTCTATTGTTCTTTATGTTCCACTGCATTGATGAAGATATTGTTTTTTCTATATAATTTCATATGTTCTTGAATAATGATGTAAATTAGAATAATCTTATGATGTTGTGGGGTGAATTTAATATATAATTTAATAAATGCAATTATCTAAAGCAAATAACAATAAATCCCTAAGAAAATTTAACAACCACCAACTATCTAGAGCATCTATCCTTGTACCTTCCACTGTATCGGCACCTCATCCCCATCATCATTTTCACTCTCTGAGGACACCTAAATATAGTGAGACTTGCCCACCTTGCCCTTACCAACACACTTGTGCCTCAGTGCCCATGGATCTTGACAGTTGAAATAAAGTTCCTTTCACAACTCCTTTAGATTCTACTCATCCACCTTTGGTTTCTCAGTTCACTCCATATGAAAGTGATTGAATTATTTACCTTTCTGAAGGAAATAAGGTTTAGGAGTGAATTTATTCTTGGCGTTGGCATCCTACAAGTCTTTGGTCTTGTTAATTATCACACAAATAGTGGTGGGTTCAAATCATTTGACCTATCCATGCATATGTTCTTCCAGCCCCTCTACAAATAGAATAACCAATTTGGCCTCTACGATATATATTACCATGATTTCCAACCTATAAAAGTATAAAATATAAGCCTCTAGAATACCTGTCTACTTGAGTTTTTCCATCTCCCTAAAATGAATTTCTAGATCCTTCCTGTCAAACCGCTCAATGAGTCTCTGGGTGAATGCAATGTATGAGGTGATTTTTTGTGACCCATAGTCACCAACCCATGGTACCACCACTCATGGACCTCTACATCCAAGTGAAATGTGGCTAGTTTAATAGTCTACTCCTCTATCTTCTGATCTAGCTAGAAATAAGTATCCACCTTTTGAACCCATGGTCGAGATGAGCGCTTGGATGATCCATCAAATAAGGGGATGGTAGCCTTTCCTAAATTTTTTGTAGCTACTGATTCTACCTCAAAACCATTTGAAATGGTATAGGTCTTCTTCTCAACTAAAGGTGGCAGAAGTCAGTGAAGCTCATGGTAGACTGGAACTCTCATCCCAATTCTTTGTACTCCTCCATATAATATGCATAGGGAATCCTTATACAAGGTTTCTATGTATGATCCTCTATTGTCGCATGCGAAATTTGAGGCATATTGGTTCTAAGTGTTTTTTGTTAAGTGAGCCTGAAAGGCTTTGTATAATAGTATGGGATTGGTTTCCATCTGTACTATTGGACCCTTCCCCATTCATATGTTCCTTTCTTGTGGAAGTCCCTATGTTTTTCATCCCTTTCATCAAGTCTGCCATCTCCTTTTGTCCTTTAGCCGAATCATTTATATCCCTGAGAAAATTGTTAAAGGCATGTTCCTCCTTGTCCCCCATATTACCCCTTTTTTTAGGTGTTTCCTCTATCCCCTTTCCTTTTTCTGGTGTCTCTTCACTCTCAATGTCTAGGATGTATTCTTCTATGAGGGGATTTGGCTCTCTGTAAGTGTGTCTCCTTCTATAAATTGTCCCAGTAAATAGACTTTCCTCTATCATGAAATCACTAACTAGTTTCACGTATACCTCAAATTTTTCCAAGGACATGCTCTGATACTAGTGAAAAAATCCATTCCTATAATTTTTCAAGGTTTCAACATTTTTTTGTGTTTATAATTTAAACTTTCACTTCCTTTCATCAAAAAATTTAAATACACGCTATTGTAGGCTCATATTTGAAACTCCAATACAAAATACATGCACAGTAACGAATATGCATTCAACTGGAGTATTCAAAAGACTCCAAAGTGATATGTATAACACATAAATTTATATATTCATGGTACATGACAGTAAAATAATAGAATTAAACTAGAAAAAATCATTTTTCTTTTCGACATACATGGAGAAAAATGTAGTAGTGTAACCTCAAAATTTTATTTTGTTGCCACCTCCCATGTATTAGTCAAAGGTAGATATAAGGCCAACCATACAACTCATAAAATAGCATCTCCCAATTGATAAAAAAATGTGCCTTTGTTTGTTGAAGGAATAGCCTCCACGAATATGAAAAATGATTTTCCTTGGGATTTAGAGTTCAAGCATGGAAACATCAGCAATACACTTAGCCAAAAGGGGAAGTCATAGCATGCCCAAACTGAAGGTAATTACCAACCAGTTACACACTCCTTACATCCATAAAATCACATCATAAAACTAGCCCTTTAGAGAAGAAGGTTCAGCTTCACACTCAAAACTTGATATGTCCCTCAAATAGGGATGAAATCTCATCCTTCAAGCTAGATATTTTTGACCCATGGTTATGGTAACTCATACAACAATTAGGAAGTAAGATTCAACATCCTTGGCAAAGGAAATCGAGATACAATGACCAAAATTTGTTCCTCTACCTTGATATTCAAACCCAGTATCTCCTTAAGACAATTCAAGTAAAAAAAATGGGTGGGAATCATTGTATCCTTCAATAGTGACTTAGTTTCATACCTGGGATTGAATATTTGGTTCCAAAATTTTTTCTTCAACCTAAAATATGTTAAATGAAGACAAATAAATTGGAGATTCAACTAAGAACACCTCTTCTAACTCAAATTTCTAGTAAATATTTTTTTCCCTTGAATTTCGATGGTGAAATATTAGTGATTCCACTCCTTGAACCAGTTAGAGTGTTTAGTTTCAACATTGAAACCATATATTGTGGCTAAGGTTTCCAAACCCTAAGCTTCTCCTTCAAAACTCTATTCAAGAGCTCTTTTCTCAAAAACTAAAATGCACGAATGAGAAGAATCTCCTCATTTTTTCCTCTTTTTATAAAGTTATGGAAAAATTTTAGCCATTTTACCCTTTTAAATTTTATAAATTCATTTTATAATATTTACACTCTATAAAGTTAAAAGTTACTTTTTACTTTCCTAGGAAATTTCCCTTTTCACCCCTTAAATTTTTATAAAGTTTCCTTAGGCAAAACATGTTCCCTTATTAAAAAAATTCCCTAATTTAACCTACTGGAACCATATTAGGCTAGCAGACACCATCATAATATTCCTAAGTGGGGAGGAAAATTACACTAAGTGTGCCTTCGATGTGAAAATATTTATTTCATGGATTGGAAAGCTTCTGCAGGTCATTTATCAAAAATTTCGGTAAGATTTGTGCACCACTTATAGAATATATTAATAGAGGGAATTTTCAATGCTAGAAGGAACCATGATATCATGTGAGAAATTGAACAAAAGGGTAACCAAGCAACTAGTTTCACTTTTAGATTTTAGTAAGGTGTTTCAACTGGACAATGATGCAAGCGGTTCAGCAATTGGAGCATTTTTTTAGTCAAGAAAGAAGACCAATTACATTCTTTAGTGAGAAACTAAATGATGTTAAGGAAAAGTATTTTTTTATGATCAAGAGTATCTTTCTATTATACAAACTCTGAGGAAACGACGACATTACTTATTTTCAAATGAGTTTTTATTATTTATTGTTCATAAGGCACTACAACACACCAATATCCAAGGTAAGCTTAATCAAAAGCATTCCAAAAGGATAGAATTTTTGCAAAGTTGGCACATTGTTTTTGAAAAACAAGCTTGGAAAATAAAATAAAGTTGCAAATGTTTTAAGTCGAAGGATAATGTTATTGAATACCTTGAAAATTGGATTTATGAGCTTGGAATGTGTTGGAAGGAATTTCCATTGATGTCAAAAGGTGAATGGGTCATTGGTATGATGTATTTGTTTGATGATATGCATGTAAAAGTTAGTAACTTTGGGAAAAATACCATCCTATATTGATAGACCTCATCAATACCATTTCATGTGTTAGGTTTCATAATTTGTTGGTCCTCTTAGTTGGAGAAATACTAAAGTTTGAACTTTGATTCCCCAAATGGATGGGTGTATTTAAAGTTGCATTATTTCACTTTGAAGAAGGTCTAATTAGTAATAAAATATTCCACAATTACAAGTGTCTAAGTCTACCTTGAAAATAGCTATTATGAAATACAAAATCATTTTTCAAATAAGTTTAATTCTCCTCTTATAGGTTGGCTTGATAAAGGATTTTTTTAATGGAAAACACCTTGTATTTTTTGTGGGAGGGTCAACCCCAATTTATCCCTCCCTACAAATGTATAAATATGAATAATCCATGGGCATTTTAAGAAATAAATTTCAGTGAAATTGTGTATATAAAATATTAGTAGTCTATGGCCTAAAGAAGAAGAATTTTTTTGATATGAAGATTAATGATCAAGGCTAATGGAATGAGTATTTTTTTTATCTAAAGTAGGAGACTAAGATATTTATTGAGGTTTTTATTTTAGCGTAGGATATATCTTTGTTTTTGCTTCCCTAGGCATCTGAGGCAGAGATCTGAGTTCCTACACAATATGAGTTAGCCACAGGTTATGGCAAAAATTAACCCTAAATAAAACCGCAAAAAGGTCAAAGTTAAGTTTTGTAGCAAGCCACAATAAACCCTAAATTAAGACCTATGTAACCTACAGGTCAAGGGCTGAATTACCATGTGAAAGATGCAGAGAAAGGGTTTCTTTTAGGCAAATTAAGGGTAATTTTTCTTCTCTTCCAAAGCAAGATCTGAGGAAAAATGGTGAGCAAGGTGACACATCACATATTCAGTTAGTCCAAGCCCATTATCTTCTATAGAATGACCATGTTTATCTCTAAGTTATGAGTTAGGATTCTTCTTTATTTTTTGGTCAAAATTTGAGAAAACCTAAAGTTGAATATGTCTTAGCACAGATAACAGTGATTGAGAATTATTTTTATTAGGTCATTATCCCTAGTATGGGATTTCAAAAAAAAAAAATTTATATTTTATTATCAAGGGTTGTAGGGTGGTGCTAGGAAATTAAGTTGAATCATCCTTTAAGAGATTGTCACTTCCTTCAGGAGGTTGTTGCCTCCTTCTAGTTAGAATTGGCAAACTAGTGGTTGTAGCTCCTTTCAGTAATGATTGGTAAAACTAGAATTTGTAGCCTCCTTTCAATATATAAATAAATTGTTTAACATTGATATTGTGTACTTTTGATGTGATGTGATTGGTTAATTATTTGTGATACTAAATTGTAAGAAAAATTAAAACATTGATTCACCCCCCCCCCCCAGTATTTCCAATAAAATGTATGAAAGATTTGTAAGAAGATGATGAAAATTTTGTAAAAACATAGAAGGCATGGAAGGCACCTTGTATTATTAATATGTGACATACCCTGGTTAATATTCCTTCAATGTAAATGAATATTTAATTAGAATGGTTGGGAGAGGGACATGGATTCCATTCCTTGAGGAATTTTTTATTTTAAATATCAATCATGGGATGACTGAGTGGTTTTAATGGGCCAATGGTGTATTAAATTAATATGGAAAATGAAGGTCATTCCTATGTGTTTCTGGGCATAAATGCAAGAAATAAAGTACAAAATCTTAAAGGTAACATCGGCTTCGTTGTCCTGGGATATTGACTAGCATGCAACCGTGGAGAATAATAGTTAGTTGGTATATTTGGAAGGAGATGACCTTCATTCACACACTCACTCACTCAAGCATGTGAATAGGCATATGAAGAGATAAAACTCTCTTTGAGGGTGCGTAGAAATAATGGAAGAAATCATGTAGAGGATGTTTCAAAAAGAAAAAGAATAATTCCTCCAAGGGAGGAGGTGGGAGTGAAAAGAAGGTAGGGACTAGAATTCATTGTTTTTGAGCTCTTAAGAGATTCAAAACTAGTTGAATAATCCTCATAAAGCTTTTATGGGTAAACACATTATAGAGAGTGGTGGATTTCCTTAAGGCTGAAGAACCATTGGAAGCTTGTGGATTGATGAACTACTAGCTGGGAGAGAAGAACCTAGGAACTTGGGGAACTAATGAACCACCAAGTGATGAAAGAACCAGTGCATGTGAGTCAATGATGAATATTTGGTGAAATGTCTTATATGATCCTATAGCAACTTACCCATCGATGAATTTTCCTTAATTTGGACTTCCTTCTCTTAAATGTGAGCTAAAAATTCTCCCCACTGTAATATCTCGGTATAGATGTGCCTAAGAAGACTAAGTGATAACATATGTTCTTGGTGGAAAAATGCAATGTGGTCTAGAGAAAATCCTATTTTAGTTATTTTATTGGTTGAATTTTCCTCGAAAGCACTCCACCTCACGATTTGGAATCTTTCTTGCTCGTGACAACTACAAGTATTATTTGTTGTAGCTTGCCTATGGTTGGGTGGAGAGTAATAGTCCCAATCTCGATTGCATGTTCATTTGGTTGTATAAGATAAGTATTTACTTATGATTCATGCCTTTAAATAGTATGTTAGGTTATTGTACAGGTTGCATGCTTATATTGTTAATGAGTGATGTGGATTCCTATGTGTAAGTGGATGTTTATTCCCTAAATAATATTTTGAAGAGATGTTAATTTTCTATGTTTATATTCTTAACTTGATGAATATGTTGGTTACCATGTAATTCTATTGATTTTATTAATCATTTTGTGTATGTGAACCACACTCCAAGGGAGGAAATACTTAGTTCCCTATGTTTTTTAGAAGATGTTGAGAAAAATACTGAGTGGGGGGAGGGGGGGGGGGGGGGCGTGGGTGAATCAGTATTTAGAGCTTACTGAGAAATTTTAACCTTTTCTTTACAGAATTTCATACACGGCTTTGATGAACCCAACTTGCATATACACGCGCATATACTGAAGGAAACTAGTGTATACTGATATAATTTTACAGATTAGAAAAATTTTAAGGAACAATCTTTAAATCAGTTTACCAGTCATGCATCTGTTAGATAATCAAAAAATATGTGTAGTAACAGCAGTATAAATCATCACACAAGTGAAACACACATGAACACCAATATTTAAGGTGGAAACCCAATTCGGGAGAAAACCACCGCTACTGTTGTCTCTATCTTCAATATTTATTATATGGAAAATTGTTTACAATATTGTACTAATGCAGACTCAAATCAGTATGCAGGCATCTAACTACAGAAGGCTACAACCTTCTCTCATTTTCCAACTGCTACTAGAAGGGAGATACAACCCCCTTTCTTCTCATTTACCAGCCACTCCTGGAAGGGAGCTTCAACCCCCTGAACAAAACACCAGCTTCTACGGGTAGGAAGCTTCTATTTCCATACTGAAGGCTTCAACCCTCAGAACCACTGCAAACCATGTTTCATCAATTTTCATACTGGATCAAACAGCATAAACACAACTCTTCATAAACATCAACAACCATGTATTTTACCCAATACTTCAATCAAAAAAGTGAGACCACTGTAATCAGAACATCAGAGATGACCCAGACTTCAGAATAAATATGCAGATACAAACTCAACCCTGAACATTCATCATACGCTACTTCGCTTCACTGAACCCGCGTGTATTCACGCTTTCCTTCACTCCAACCTGCGTATAGTTCTATGAGTACTATTTTTCATAATGTAATCAGTCTCAGATCCAGATCTAAGGCTTCCAGTCAGATATCTTTAGAAATGCAGAACCCTTCATCAGTTAGTCACCATCAACCATGTTTATTCTCTCATTGATCAGATTTGTGCATAATCAACTTAACAACATATATAGTATTCAAGAAACCCAGATCTACAAGAAGACTTCATTGACAAACATCAGAAAAATAGCAGAAATAACAAAAATACCTCTGCAATGAGCTTCAGAAAACCCTAACTTCCATACATGCCTTTTCTGAAGCAAACCCACGTATATACGTGCTTTGACTGAGACGAACTAGCATATAGATCTGTAAATGTAAACTTTGCAGAATGAACCAGATCCATAGAACTTACCCATATTTCTTCATTTGACTTCAACAGACTTGTGCCAAGTCATAGATGTAATCATTTCTTCAATGGATCACACTAGAGCATAGTCATTTCAGATCTAGAGATTCTGAACCATCATTGTATCCATGGGTGCATCATAGATTTAGATCTATCAATTAAAACAGAGTTCATCCCATGCAGATATACATCAGAGAAAATTATTCATTAACAACCCTTACTCATGCATACCTTGCACTATGTTCTTCTTCTCCTTATATAGATTTAGCATTAACTAATACCATGAGTCAAAACCACACAACTGTTGATGGTATTCTTGGACGGAATCAAATAGACAATAAATTGCTCAATACCGTGGGCTAATACCATGGTAATGCCCTTTGGTATCATAATTTTAGAGCACAAAAGGCATACGCAACTTGGATCGTTCTTATCCGCGTGTATATGCGACTTCTCGTCATAAAAACTACGTATATACTTATCTTGAATGTATACGCGGGTTTCCTTCATAAAATTAGTGTATACATTGCATCCATACATGGGTTTCCCTCATCAAACCTGCGTATACATTGTGACATATTATATATATCATTTCTCTGGAACTTACTAGAATTCCTTTCTCTGTCACATCTGAACTGACCTATAGAATCATCATTTTTACTTATCAAAAAGGAAACTCATCAAGAGGTTTCCATCAAGTACAACATCATCAAGTAGGTTGCCATCAAGGACAACATATTGCATCATATTGCCAACAATCTCCCCCTTTGGACTTGATGGCAACCATGATGGTGTTTGATCACCACAACAAATCTATACATTAATCATAACCATTATTCAAACACCAAGATACTCTCCCCCTTTGACATCAAGAGCAAAGGGCAAGTCAACACCAAAACAAGGTTTCTCTTCCCCTGTAGAAAGAAGAGCTCTGTAGATCTGATGTGCATTGAGATTACCATGCTCCCCCTGAGTATATGTTGAATCTTCAGACATAATTTTTAATGAAGTACATGACTCTATAACTCAACCTCGAATGACCTTTCCTATCACCAAGGACTCATACTTACATCAATGATCCAACCAAGTGGAATTGCATATTTGACTCAACTTTCCAACCAAGTGGGTTTACAAATTTGAAAAGGTCCTTACATGACTGAATATAACAATTTTACATCATAGGTCTCAATGTGACCTTTTCATCAAATTAAATATATGACTTTTTATAACCAAGACCAAAGAATCTCAAACATGAGATCATAACACAGCAACCAATCAGAATGCCAAAAATGCATCCTTTTCCACAGGACAAGTTCTCCCCCTTAGCTTGTGCATCTTGAACGCCTTCAACAGAAAATCATCAAAGAATCTTCATCAAGGAGAAAAATATCAGAGAATGATATAGAAATATGAGTACTAGAACAACAACAGATATTACCCAAAAACACCACAACTGTTCTGAAATGCTGACCCAAAGAATTTCCTTCAGCAAAACCCATACGCAGTTTTATGCATAGAAACTCGCGTATATACACGAGTTGCCTTTATGAACCCTTATATCGAATTTAATCTTGTGAAATCAAGCAGATCTGATCTGAGAGGCAAAGACAACTCCCAGCTTCTGTCGAAGATATTCGAATGCTTCCCTGGGAAGAGGTTTAGTAAATATATTAGAAACTTGTTCTTTGGAGGGAAAATACTCCAATTTAACCTTTTGTTCAAGCACTTGTTCACGTAAGAAGTGATACTTGATAGGAATGTGCTTGGTCTTGGAATGCATAACAAGATTCTTTGAGATACTGATGGCACTTGTATTATCACAAAAAATGAATATGGGAGGTGAACATTTGATTTGAATGTCTTGTAAAGTCTGCATCATCCAAAGTAGTCATGTGAAACATGATGCAACAGCCACATATTCTACTTCTGTGGTAGATAAGGCAATAGAACTTTGTTTCTTGATGAACCAAGATACTAATCGGGGCCCCATATAGAATGCACCACCACTAGTGCTCTTTCGATCATCAACATTTCTAGCCCAATCTGCATATGTGTAAGAATGAAGAGTGAGATCAGAATTCTTTGGATACCATAGACCAAATTCTTGAGTCCCTTTTAGATATTTGAATATTCTTTTTACAGCTTGAAGGTGAGACTCTTTTCGATTAGCTTGGAATCGTCCAACAATCCCAACTACACGCATAATGTCTGGTCTTGTCCCGGTGAGATAAAGTACACTTCCAAACATGTATTTGTATTCTGGTTGATTCACTGTGGGAGAATCATCATGAGAACTAAGGTTACACCCAGTTACCATTGGTGTACTTACAGGTTTGCAGTCTTCCATCCCATACTTCTTCAGAATTTACTTAAGATATTTTTCTTGTGATAAAAATATGCCATATGTTTCTTGTTGCACTTGTAAGCCAAGAAAAAAAGTTAGTTCCCCAAGTAAAGACATTTCAAATTCTTGTTGCATAATAGAAGCAAATTTCTGACTCATGGACTCTTCATTACTTCCAAAAATGATGTCATCAACATATACTACTACAATCAATAGTTTATCATTTTCAGTTTTTGTGTATAAGTTACTATCAGCAGATCCCTTTGAAAATCCTTGTTGATGAAGATATTTGTCAAGACGATAGTATCATGCGCTTGGAGCTTATTTGAGACCATATAAAGCTTTTTCAAGTTTACAAACAAGTTTTTCATCATTTCCCAAAATGAATCCTTCCGGTTGTTCTATATAAACTTCTTCTTCTAGATCACCATTGAGGAAAGTAGATTTAACATCCATTTGATAAACTTTGAATTGTTGGAAGCTTGAAAAGGCATGAAACATTCTTATGGCTTCAAGTCTAGCTACAGGAGAAAATGTTTCTTCAACTTCTATACCTTCTTGTTGAGCATACCCTTTTCAAACAAGTCTAGCTTTTTTTCTAATAACATCTCCATTTTCATTTAACTTGTTTTTGAATATCCATTTTGTTCCAATAATATTTTTATCATGAGGTCTTGGAACTAAATCCCAAGTATGATTCTTTTCAATCTGATTAAGTTCTTCATTCATGGCTTGAATCCAACATTCATATTTGCTAGCTTGATTGACATTATGTGGTTCAATAGTGGGTAGAAATGCCAGATAACTAGGAGATCCTACAAGAGTTCTTCTTGTTTGGACACCTGATCCCTTTTCTCTCAAAATTTGAGATTCTGGATGATTCTTTTCAACATACCTGGATGGAGCCTTTTCAGATAGATCTTCTTCTAGTGCTTCATTGGGTTCACCTTCTATATTATTTCTATTTGATGCCAGAAGATATACATCACCATCATCTTCATTTGTTGTTTGTATTTCCCCTTTTGGAGCTGAGAGAGACTCATCAATTACAACGTCAATGCATTCAACAATTTTCCGAAGTCTTTTATTGTAACATTTATATGCTTTACTTCTAGAAGAGTAACCAAGAAATATTCCTTCATCTACTCTAGGTTCAAACTTACCAAGTTTTTCATCATTTTTCTTGATAAAACATTTGCTTCCAAAAAATCTAAAATGCTTTACAGTGGGAAGATTACCATACCAGAGCTCATATGGAGTTTTATTACTGTTCACATGAACATGAGCCTTGTTAAGAATATTTACAGCGGTATGTGCTGCTTCTCCCCAGAATGTGTCAGGTGTTCCAAAATCATCAAGCATAGCTCGAGCCATCTGTTGAACTTCTCTATTCATTCTTTCTGCTACGCCATTTTGTTGTGGGGTACCAGCTACAGAAAATTGTCTTTTTATGCCATGTTGTTCACAGAAATCAAAGAATTCATCTGATATATATTCACCTCCTCAGTCAGATCTATGACATTTTATTTTTATATCTAATTCTTTTTCAACCGGGGCTTTGAAGATCTGATATTTTTCAAATTCTTCATCTTTGTGTTTTAGCAACCCAATCCAACACATTCTAGAGAAATCATCAATAAACAGAATATAGTATTTTTCTCCACGTGGTGACTTTTTCCTCATAGGTCCACATAGGTCGGTATGAATGAGTTCAAGAGGCTTAATTGCATATCCTTCTTTGGCATTGAATTGCACTCTAGTTTTCTTCCCGAATTGGCAAGATTTTCATATGGTACTTTCAGGCAGAGTAATGTTAGGAAGATCACGAACAGCTTTGAGTCTGCTAGATTTGTTGATTTGGGAGAAGCTCAAATGCCCCAATCTTCCGTGCCATAACCAATTTTCTGAAGATTTACCCAAGTAACATTGTTCTTTACAGCTTTTCAATACATACAAATTGCTTGGTGTTCTAGTTCCTTTTATTATTGTTTTCCTAGTGTCAAGTTCATGTACCACACATTATTTTGAGCTAAAGACAACTTCAGTTCCTTGATCACACATTTGACTTACACTTTATAGGTTATGTTTTAATCCATCCACATACATAACATTGTTAGCTTTCACCTTTTCCTTTAGAAAAAAAGAACCTTTTCCCTTAATGACAGCAGGAGTATCATTTCCAAAGGTAACATTATTTTCTCTTTCTAGAGAATTGTATGCAAGAAGTTTATTTTTGTCACCTGTCATGTGTTTTGAACATATGCTATCTATGTACCATTGATTTTCTTCTTCTTCTGCAAATAAAGCTACGCCACATTTCTCAACTTGTGAGTCCTTCTTTCTCCATACCTTGGAACTTGAAGGTATATGCTCTTTTCGCTGAAGTTTTCTCCTGCATTCAGATTCTTCATGACCAAAGTTATTGCAATAAGCACATTCAATTTCATCTTGAAGAGGAGAAAAGTTGTTATACGTATTATTCTTTATTCCAGTCTCATTTCTTTGCATTCTTTCTTCTCTGGTCATGATGGTTTTGTATGCAACACATTGAACAAATTTACGACCAAAATTATGACATGAGAAACATTGTCCATTAAAGAAGAAATTTCTGCGATCATGAAACCTTCTCTTTGTGCTTACTTGATGATTGGTATTTCTCTGAAATATATTTCTGTTATTTTTCTTTGTATTAAGGTGGTCATGCTTTACCTGTAGAGTTTATTTTTTCCCTTGTTGAGTGACAGAATGTTGTAGGCTGGTTGTAGCTGCATTTAGATAGTTTGGTGCTAAAGGCTGAGAGGATTCTCCGACATATCCAAGACCTGTCTTTAAAAGAGGAGAACGTTGTACCTTGATAATTTCATCTAAGGTTTCAGATCCTTTAGCAAATCTAAGATTCAAATTTTTCACTTTCTCAATTTCTTTTCTTAGACTTACTATTTCACATTCTAATTTCTCATTGTGTTTCTCCTTTTCTACAAGCTGATTTTTTAGAGTTTCCATGGATATTTTGTTTTCTTCCAAACATATTTTGAGTTGATTGATTTCTTCAAGAAAATCATTATCTTCTAGAGCATCCATAAATGTATCCTTAGCCTCACTAGAATCTTTTTCAAATTCCATGAGAAGTCTAACATCTTGATAGATTCTCCTTCTTCACTATTTGATAACCCATCAGTATCTTCATGAGTATAATAATTTTTTCTATTTATAAACCGATTCTTATTTCCTTTTGCTACTTCATTTCCTTTTTCATGAATTTCCTTATGAGGACACTTTGCAACATAATGACCAACTCTTCCACAAGAAAAAAATTTAAAATGAAGCTTACCTCTGAACCTTCTAGTGCCAAGTTGTACCTTCTTTACAAAATTTACCTCATATTCTTCTGAAACATACCTTGATCCTTTTGTTTCTTGTACTTCTTTTCCTTTTGCAGCAACTCTAAAGACAACTTCTTTGAATTCAGATGGACCTACTTTTCTCATTTCACAAGAAGTTAGAATACCATGAAGTTGAACAATAGTAAGAGATTGTAGAACCTGCTTCTTTTCAATAGCAGACACTTTTGACTCAAATTTGGAAGTTAGAGATCTTAAAACCTTTTCTACCAGAGTAGTGTCAGTTATGGTTTCACCCAAATTTCTCATACGATTTACAATATCATCCAGACGTAAAAATAAATTGGTAATGCTCTCCTCATTGTGCATCCTGAGATTTTCATATTGAATTCTAAGAGTTTGAAGTTTAGCACTTTTTACCTTTGTATGACCTTCATAGCTTAGAATGATTTTGTCACATATCTCCTTTATTGTATTCAACTGCATGACTTTGACAAATTCTGATTTAGTCAGACTCCCCAATAATGCATTGACCACCTTTGCATTAGTTTCATAGTTCTTTCTTGCTGTTGCATCTGTTGGAACTGAGGCTAGATATTGATAACCTCATTCAACTATAGTGCATACATCTGCTCCAAGAGACTGAAGATAGGATCTTGTCCTTGTCTTCTAGAAGATTAAATTGTTTTTGTTAAAGAGAGGAGGCCTGATAGATGTTGTCCCATCTTGATTGCTCATCTTGGCTAATATTCCTTCTAGCGGCTAAGCTTCTTCAGAAGGACTTGCTCTGATACCAATTGTTGGGAAAAATACTCAGAGGGGGGGGGGGGGGGGGTGATCAGTATTTAGAGCTTACTGAGAAATTTTAACCTTTTCTTTACATAATTTCATACGCAGATTTGATGAACCCAACTTGCGTATACACACACATATAAGGAAGGAAACTAGCGTATACTGATATAATTTTATAGATTAGAAAATTTTTCAGGAACAATCTTTAAATCAGTTTACCAGTCATGCATCTGTTAGATAATCAGTAAACATGTGCAGTAACAGCAGTATAAATCATCACACAAGTGAAACACAAATGAACACCAATATTTAAGGTGGAAACCTAATTCAGGAGAAAACCACCATTGCTGTTGTCTCTATCTTCAATATTTATTATATGGAAAATTGTTTACAATACTGTGCTGATGTAGACTCAAATCAGTACGCAGGCATCTACCTCCAGAAGGCTACAACCTTCTCTCGTTTTCTAGCTGCTACTGGAAGGGAGCTACAACCCCCTTTCTTCTCGTTTACCAGCCACTCCTGGAAGGGATATTCAACCCCCTAAACATAACACCAGCTTCTACTGGCGAGAAGCTTCTACTTCCATACTGAAGGCTTCAACCCTCAGAACCACTGCAGACCACGTTTCATCAGTTTTCATACTGGATCAAACAGAATCAACACAACTCTTCATAAACATCAACAACCATGTATTTTACCCAATAGTTTAATCATAACAGTGAGACTACTATAATGAGGACATTAGAACTAACCCAGAATTCAGAATAAATATGCAGATACAAACTCAACCCTGAACATTCATCATACGCTACTTCGCTTCACTGAACCCGCGTGTATTCACGCTTTCCTTCACACCAACCTACGTATAGTTCTGTGAGTACTGTTTTTCAGAATGTAATCAGTCTCAGATCCAAATCTAAGGCTTCCAGTCAGATATTTTTAGAAATGCAGAACCCTTCATTAGTTAGTCACCATCAACCATGTTTATTCTCTTATTGATCAGATTTGTGCATAATCAACTTAGCAGCATATACAGTATTCAAACAACCCAGATCTACAAGAAGACTTCATTAACAAACATCAGACAAATAGCAGAAATAACAGAAAGACCTCTACAATGAGCTTCAGAAAACCCTAACTTCCATACATGCCTTTTCTGAAGTGAACCCGTGTATATATGCGCTTTGACTGAGACGAACTAGCGTATAGATTTGTAAATGTAAACTTTTCTAAATGAACTAGATCCATAGAACTTAACCAGATTTCTTCATTTGACTTCAGTATACTTGCGCCAGGTCATAGATCTAATCATTTCTTCAATGGATCACACTAGAGCATAGTCATTTCAGATATAGAGATTCTGAACCATCATTGTATCCATGGGTGCATCATAGATTTAGGTCTATCAATTAAAACAGAGTTCATCCCATGCAGATATACCTCAGAGAAAATTATTCATTAACAACCCTTACTCATGCATACCTTGCACTATGATCTTCTTCTCCTTATATAGATTTAGCATTTACCAATACCATGAGTCAAAACCACACAAATGCTGATGGTATTCTTGGACGGAATCAAATAGACAATACAATGCTCAATACCGTGGGCTAATACCATGGTAATGCCCCTTGGTATCATAATTTTAGAGAACAAAATGCATACGCGACTTGGATCATTCTTATCTGCGTGTATACACGACTTATCGTCATAAAAACTGCATATATACTTATCCTAAACGTATACGTGGGTTGCCTTCATAAAATTAGTGTATACATTGCATCCATACGCGGGTTTCCTTCATCAAACCTATGTATACATTGTGACATATTATATTTATCATTTCTCTGGCATTTACTAGAATTCCTTTCTCTGTTACATCTTAACTGACCTGAAGAATCATCATTTTTACATTTTTAACAAATAGGTTGTTATCAAAAAGGTAACTCATCAAGAGGTTTCCATCAAGTACAACATCATCAAGTAGGTTGACATCAAGGATGACATATTTCATGATATTGCCAACAGAAGAGAACATAGATGCACTTCCTTTATGTATTTTTACTAGTAAATTAATGGATAAACTATACTCGTTTAAGCATATTTTGAGAGAAATAATTTTTATGAGTTTCAAAAAATTGGAATTGATGTTTTGAGTGTGTTGATTCATGGTTTCTATTATCACTCTACCAGATTCCCAAGGCTAAAGAATGAATCCCAACAGAGTTAACCACAAACCAGGATTTTTACTTAATAGATAGCCCTATCAAGTCGGAGAGGGATCTCTCCAAAAAGGTCACAGCCAAGAGGGCTGGAGGAATTATGGTTTTTAGGCTAGATATTGAGTGCAGGGGTTGTTTTGATTTGATGTGGTTGTGGTTTCACTAGATGAATAAATTAGGTCAAGGAAAGATAGGTCAGGGAAATAAGATAGGGTTGTATGGATCAATGGGGCAAGGTAGGCACAAGGATTATCACTTAAAGATGATTATGATGAAATGGTTTTGAGACTGAGGAGAAAATAGGAAGAGCATGGGAGATGTATTCTTCCTAAACAGAGGAAAATGGACAAACTATGATCAATTCCCCAAAACAGAGCATGAGAAAGCATGTGTTCTGATTATCAAAGTTGAAAGAGATAATACCATAGAGATGAAGTGAACATGATTACAATACATTCTAACATATGAAACTAAAGAAAAAAACAATGATAAACATCATACCACAAGTATCCCAAAAAATAGATGCAACTCTTCTTTATTAACTGGCCAAAACTAAGTACAATAGTTCCTTGATCAACAATCTAACATCCAAATTGATTCCAACATTTTCTAAGAATGAAGAAATGAACTAAATTGACATAAAAAAATCATTCACTCATCCTCAGGGGTCGAATCCATGAGGTGAGGAAGAGATCCACAAGATACTGAACTGAAAGCTGGAGTATAGGATGGTCCAAGTGACTCATTCCTAATTACATTCAACTGATTCATTATGCCTCAATGATGACTTTTACCCAATGAATCTACCCCTAGGTAACTTATCCTTGACATAATTACATTTACCATGATGAATTACATTTGTAGAAACATGATTACTTGAATAAGAGTAAAAAATTCAAAGAAACTTGGAAAAAATCAGCAAATTGGTCATTTGCGTCCTCCATTGTGCATTTGTGCCTTGGCAATGTCATTTGTTCCCTCCATTTTTAGGGCCACTTTTGGCTGACCTAAAGGTGTCCAAATTAGTCCAAATATGGCTAGTTGGAAAGCCTTGCCTGTCCTCTTTTTGAATATTCCTCAAGTTTAGAAAATGAAGATTATTTCCCCCCTCAAAAATTCATTCTCCCGAGACTGGTATTTGCGCAATGCCTAAGTCAAAAAAGGAGTAGAAAGGTGATTTTTTAATGGTTTTTTGAGCTTGTCACCCGACAAATTTTCTACTAAATGTCTGTCCCAAAAAACACAAAAAAATTGATATTTTTCAAAAAAGTTAGGAAATGCCTCAAAATTGTTGGAATGGTTGATTATGATGTGGCTAGGCTTGGAGGGAAGCCTCAGCAAGAATGTCCAATTTCTTCTTCTCCTCCATGGTCAAATATTCAATTTTTGCATTGGCACTTTTGAGCTTGGCCAATGCAATTTTCTCCTTCAATGCATGGTGTTTGACTTTTTGCCTCAATAGGTCATTATCCTTATTTTCCTTTGCTACCAGCTTCTCTAAATTTTGATTGGATCTATCAAGCCATGGCTCCCTGTTCTCATTGATCATTATAGCAAGCTTCTCATTTAGGGTTAGTTGATCAGCAAGCTCAGCCTCCCTTTGCCTCTTTAGAGCTAGAGATCTTTTCAGCCCTCTAGTTCTAGGTCTCTTCCTTGGTTCTTATTCCTCTTCATCATCAAGTAAGCCATACTTCTCAAGTGTTTCATCTAGCATGGCTTTAGCCTTTTCTTCATCCCTCTGAGCAGTGAAATACTTGACCTCATCAATAACCTGTTTGGTCTTCAATTTCTCATTATCTTGCTCAAGGAAGTTACGACATATCTGGCCCTCTCAAGATTAGTTTCGAGCTCCTTAATCTTGACATCCTTACCTTTGATGGTTGCATTGGTGATTTTTTCATTTTCATCCTCATCTAAGTCAACAAGCTGAAATTCTTGTTTTGTTTCATGAGTTTCCTACTCATCATGAATGACTGGCTCAATGACCTTCTCTTTACCTTTTTCCACCTATTGTGTTGTTGTAGAAGGAATGGCCCCTTCCACTCCATGTGGAGAAAACACATGTCTGTGGCCTCTCTGGTAGGTTTATGTAAATGGTTCAACCTCAACCATACTAGCCCATTTAGGGTCAATGTCCTCAATCCTACTAGGTGACCCAAAATCATGATGAGATGGAGATGAAGGAGGTGAAGGGGATTGATCTGATGATGATGAATGTGCTTTGGGCTGAGATGGAGGGATGGAAGTGGATGGCTGGGATGATGAAGGGACATTTTATGCATTTTGAGTGGATGGATCATTGAAAATATCATTAGCTATGAAGGTGCTCCATGCAATGTTTATTTGATTGAGATTGTGGAGGACTATGATTTTTATGAGGGAGTGATGAAATAGACTTCTCATTTGTTGTTCATACTCATTCTAGGAAATGTATTCCATCTTCTCTATAATTCGGAAAATATAATAAGGTATGTTAATCATCCTTACCCTAGTGAAATGCATTACGAGTAGGATGTGATAGGAATAGAGCCTCAAAAATCTTCCTTCACATGAAAAGTATTTCATGATTATTTTCATCATTGGGGCATATCTGTCTAGGAGGTGAAAAAATGAAAGAACCTCTTTGCTTGATTTTGGTGTCTCGGATTTAAGAAGAAGTCAAAGTCCTATTTCTTCAAATTACCTTTCTTGAACCATTTCTCCCCAACATTTGGCATCCTGGTGGCAGCTGAAATAATAGCAGTGGATAGAGTGAAAGTGACACCAGCTAATGTAACTTGGTTGTCATGGAGTCCGAATATGAAAAGTCTATTCAACATGGGATGGTGTTGGACCCTCTGAATTTTCTCACAAAAATCATAGCAACCCACATGTTTGAAGCATGTCACAGTCAATGGAGAAGCCACGAGTTCCCTAGTGTTGGTGGATTCAAGTCTGAGAACTCTTCCCCCTTTATGTGGCCTCTTCACCTCTGTTTCCTCTCCTTCACCGAATGATGTGTTTTCGTCCTTTTTTTCCATGGTGTTTTTTTCAAAACCCTAGGGATTAGGAAAGGGAAATGGAAAAGGTAAAATGAGGGAGATATTTATTATGGATGTGTGAAATGGGGAGGGGATAGGGAGTAGTAGTATGATAGATTTAGGATAGGGATTTAGGGATTAGCAGCCTAGGTAGATGTAACACCTAGGGCTTAGGGTTTTGGAAGAAAGTTGTAAGAAAAATGAATTTTGCAAATGAGGGGTTTCGGAATGGGTTTTTATAAGTGTGGGAAGGATGCAAAGGGTAAGGGAGTGAATTTTGAGATTTTTCACAAGTGTAATGGGATACTATGGTTTTTCCTTAATTTAAACACCAAATTACAACTTCAATTTACAATACTTCAACACATAAGCTTATGAAAATGGTTTTTCATGGCATGAGCATCTTACTGGTTTGCTGGAGGTAAATGAGTGAGTTGGTGGAGTTTTGAAGACAATTTCTCACCACTTGAACACTTTCTAGGGCTTGTTGGTCATTTGCGCCATGAACAGAGCATTTGTGCCCTTGATTGAGTATTTGTGCCCTTGCCTACACATGTGCGCCCTCAACTACACATTTTCTCCCTCTATTGTGTATTTGTGCCATACTTTAAGAATTTGTGCCTTGAAGTGGGTATTTCCGCCCTCGTTTCAGTGTTTTCTCCATACCTTTAGCATTTGCGCCCTCAGCTCATCTCTTTTGCCAATTTCGCTCATAAATTCAAAAATTTGGTATGTTAGAGTGCTTGCTTGGTGTTTGGAGGAGGCAAATGAAATTGAATCAATGTCAATGAGTTATAAATAGCTAAGTGAATTTGAATTTGAATTGAAAACCCCACTTTTCTAATGTTTCATTTCACTTTTTGAAAACGTTTGCTGATTACCCTTTCATTTGATTTTTCTTCCTTTCGGGATAATGTTGTTGGTGTTTGACACTTTTCTCTCTTAGTTTGGCATATGTGATTTGAGTTGGAAACTAGGGACAAAACTAATTACATATAGGAAGCATAAAATTACATAAAAAAATGAAATAAATTAAAACTCTATTTTTTGAATAAAAGTACATGTTAGTATGAAAATCATACTTTAAAACAAAAATCACAACTTTAAAAATTATATTTACATACTCATAATCCTCTACAGATGATAATGAAATGTTTATTGAGTCACTCTCACACCTTTTGCTGAGATTATTGAGATGAAATGGTGCATTTTGGACCTTAAACAATGAAACCTAATGACCTAATGGGACCTTGAATGACCTGAATCCATGGTTAAATTTGACTGACATAAGAAATAGTGAAATGAGCTTTTCAAAAGTGTTTTACTACTCAGCAAGACATGAAGGTGGGCCAAGAAATGTGAAATTTGAAGGAGAATGGGGTTTTATGACTAGGGCTAGCATCAGTGAATCAACTTTTTGCATGACCTAATGGAATGATAAAAAAATTCTGAGTGGGACCCCTAAAATGAATATGAAAAGAGTAATTTTGATCACTGATGGAAGAATGCATATTCTGACACTAACATCGGCCTTATTGGGGATGGCAGCTCCTTGGAGGTGTCAAGAACACTGTAGACCAAGTGCCTAACCATTGGGCCAATACGGTAAAAAAAATTTCAAACTGAAATGCATGACTAAATACTGACAACTCAATGACATAAACTGACTTTGAAATTGACTAAAATTGACTCGAACAATGACTCAAAAATTAACTTACTTTTCTGAAAATTTAAATTGAAATAGTAGAAACTCAATGAAGCTTCATGGCCTTCACTTCGGGCTCCGAAATCCAATGCTTTTCCACTTCACACTTGCAGGAATATCAAACTAATATATACAATGAGGATGAAAAAAAATTCACAATTTCAGATCAAAAAAGATAGTGCTTCAGGAGCCTACCATTAACTGACCCTCTTAAGCAACTTTTTCCATCCATTTCTTCCAAGAGATATGCATTTTTTCCATGAGAAGCTGCAATCTTAAAAGGTCCTTTCCATAAATTATTGAACTTCTCGTGCTTACCCTTGTCTTCATTCCTGGCATCCCAGTGGAGTACTACATCACCGATATTGAAATCATCTTGCTTGGTTTTTCTGTCATAGATTTTCTTGTTCTGATCATGGAGCTTGGAAATGTTCTGAAACACTTCTTCTCTTGTTTGTTGTAAGTGAATCATTTGGTTTATGTGGCGCTGTATGTCATTTTCTTCACTTCCTACTTCTTGTAAAAGTTTTATGACTGGGATAGCCAATGAAGAATAAAAAAATGTATCCACACCATAAACTACCTGAAATGGAGACATGCCAATGGATTTCTTATTGCTTACCTGATCTGCCCACAATGAATTAATTAGCTTCTTGTGCCAATTATTCTTGTTTGCGTCCAACATCTTTTTGATTATGTTGATCAAAGACTTATTGGAGAACTCTGCCAATCCATTTCCCTATGGATAATATGTTGTAGAATGACCCAACTTAATGTTATACCTGTCACGGAATTCTGTCATATTCTTTGATTTGAATGCTGCATCATTATCCATGATGATATTTCTAGGACAACCAAACCAGGACAAGATGTTAGTTTCTAGAAACTGAATTATAACTGAGTCTGTAGCTTGCCTGGTTGGGATTGCTTCAATCCACTTTGTGAAATAGTTTGTGGCAGTAAGTATCCATCTGTGTTGAGCGGATGAGGGTGGATATATTTCACCAATAAAGTCTAAATCCCACTGCTGTAAAGGAGCTTCAACTGAAATGGGTTGTAATGGTAAAGGAAGAAGCTTGCATTTACCTTGGAAAAGTTGGCATTCATGGTAGCTCATGACCGTCTTGTACAAATCTGCAAATAACGTTGGCCAATAGTAACCTGTTCTCAGTATTTTTTTGATCGTGATATTCCAGTATAAGTGACCACCACAATCTTCTTTGTGGAATTCCTTCATCACTTCTTTGGACTCATCTTCAACCAAGAAATTGAGTAACACTCCTCCAGGATCCTTCTAGTAGGGTGCACTATCTAGTATGCAATATTTTTAAGCCTTAAGTTTCAAGGACCTGCTCTTACTCTTTGACATGCCCAGAGGAGGGTTCAAATGTTGTAAAACATAAATGATATCATCATACCGTGGAGATGATGAAAAGAGATCTGATACCTGAATAAGACTAACACCTTCTTCGTCATCGGACAATGCTGATATGAGATTGATGTCAAGTGCATGTAGATTAGACTTAGCCATGAGCTTGGCTAAGCCTTGCCCTTTGATCAGCTTGGTCGGATTGATCTCAAGGTCATACTCTAAGAGCACAGCTATCAACCTACCTCTTATTCCTTCTGGATCTATTTGCATGAGTACTTCTTTAGCCGTTGCATTTGCAACATATGTAAAAATATGTGAGTGTGGAATATAAACATGGAATTCCTTGAATTCTTTAACCAAAGCCAAGGATTGTTTATTGATTATGTTGTATCAGAGGGCTACATCCCTTCTTGTGCAACTGAAGAATGCTATTGGCATCTTCGTCCCATTTTTTTTCTAAATTAGTACCGCTGCCAAAGTATGCTTAGAAGAAAAATAAAATATAATGAAATCTAGAGAATAATCTAGACTTGTCAAAACTGGAGCAGTAGTCAAAGAAAATTTCACCGAGCATATTAGTTAACTCTCTAAGATGTTCTGCTAAGTTGGGAATGAACCTACGTAGGAAATTCATCCTACCGTTGAATGCTTGGACTTCCTTCTTGTTACAAGGGAAATCAATTTTTTGTATCACTTCAACTCTAGAAGGATCTATCTGGATCCCATATTTTGAAATGATGTGACCCAACAACTTTCCTTCTTCCATAGAAAATAGGCACTTTTTAGGATATAGGGATATCCCAAATTTTCTACATCGCTAGAACACAACTCTCAAATGGTGTAAATGCTCATCATCTGAATTTGAATAAATAGTCAGATCATCTATATAAACAACAAGGAATACATCTTTCTCATTACCAAAATCTATCCATGGCACGTTGAAAAGTGGCCCCGACATTCTTCAAACTGAACGACATCTTGGCATATATAAACATACCCCATGGTGTAGTGAACGTTGTCTTATCCTGATCATATTCATGCACAAGAATCTTATTGTACCCTAAGTATCCATCCAACAATGAAATCTTGCTGGCCCCTACAACTCGCTGAAGTACGTGGTCCATTTTAGGTAGCAGGTAATTGTCTTTTAGCGATACCTTGTTTAGGTTTCTGAAACCTATACATAGTCGAATTTCACCGGTCTTCTTCCGCACTAGAACCAACTTAGGGATCCAATCAGAAAATCTGGCTGGAACAATAATTCCTGCCTTATAGATCTTGTTTACCTCCTTCTCAATAGATGGCAACAACTTTGGGTTTATTCTCCTGAGCTTCTTCCTAAAATGATTTTGGTCTAGCTTTATCGGGATAGTGTGTTGAATGATATCTTTATTGTACACCTTTAGATTTGAGTAATCCAAAGAAAACACATCAGAAAAATTAGTAAAAAAATAAACATATTCAAGCTTTACCTCTGGAGGCAAAGACTTTGAAATCTTGATGAACTTTGGTTGCTCTACTGTTCCAATATTAACATCTTCTACGCCTTTTTCTGTGGGGACCAAAGTAGCTTTTCTTGCCACATTATCTTGTTCAAATAATTCTTCCAAAGGTATAAGACCCTTTGGAATTTTATTGTCCTTGAGCTGGAGTATGTCAATCTGATCTGCCTCAATGAATTGGTCATGCTTGTTGTACACTTCGTCCATAGAACAATTCTCAAACTCACCTTCACTTTGAAGGAAATTGTTCACTTGTTTATTGTTCCAAAATACTTGCCAAAATTTCAAGTTATAAAGAATGGTGGGCCTGTGATTTATATGAATCTCAATTTTTTTATTCAAAAACATTGTAGATCTGAAATCACTTGCAACAGTGGCTAATGAATCAGCCATCAAGTTTTGCAACCTTGGCAATACTTTAAGTGTATATTCTGAAAAAATTCTAAAAATGTCAAGTGTTGCATTCCTATATTGCCTCATCCTTGGGTGATTATCTTGATACTCACCTTTGATTTGTTTAATTACCAGCTCTGAATCATTGTAGACTGCAATTCTTCTAGCTCCCAATTTTTTCAAAATTTTCATAGCGGTAATGAGTGTCTCATATTCAGCCGCATTGGTCATACAATCGAATGCTAATTTATAGGAACACAACCTAACATTATTAGGCAATTTATTTATTTTTTTAAATGGGCTACAGATCAATAAAACAATGCCAGCCTCGTCTTTGCCAATGGAACCATCAAATTCCATACTCCAAATACCATCTTCTTCCTCAGGTGCTGAAACTCTTGACTCTGATTTGACACAATTTTCTGATATGATTCTTTATGTTGTTTTGTACTTTCATATGCCTTCTCTGATGGTTTTTCAGATATAGTAGGCATATTCTCTTTCTCTTTTTCTAACACTGTTCTAATGTAAGCTAAAACTTCAGGAAAATCCTCTATTTCTACTAATTGACAATCTACATCATTTAATCCAAAATCATTGTACAATATGAAGGACTCTAAGTCTGTATGTACAAAATTTATAGGATGATTATTATGTGTTTCGTTGTTTGTGATCATTTATTTCATTTTAGTCTCATGGTATAGTTTTCTCATTTAACAAAAGAGAGGAATTGTTCCATAGGAAAAATCCAATTGCAGTGTACCTCTCAATTTAGCCCCTCGGGATCTTGATAACAGTGTACCGAAACGTGGAGGAATGTCAGCAACTACCACGTCCATAAGGAAATTTTTGGCCTGGATTTTCTCTAGGCAGACAACTAGATCTTTGATTAGGCCCAAACAATAGACACAACCAAAATCAAAAGAATATAAATCATGATATGGGAAGTTTATGTCAAGGCCAAGCTTCTCCATGATATGTTTGGGCATGAGGTTATGGGAGGCCCTAGAGTCTAATATAGTGTTATGAAGGATGAATTAATGAACTTTAAAACTCAAGTAAAATGCTGGGACCTCACTATCTTCAGACTGACCATCGATTGCAGGACCAAATATTAACTCGGGCTGATCATCCTATATATTAACCATATCGGATAAAGGGTCAAATTTCATGGTTTTGACTACATGGGATTTATATTTATCAACTTTGAAAAATTCAGTAAGAGGAATAGACACCTTTAGCTTTGAAATTTCTGAATCTAAATTAAAAGGTATAGTTCTGTCTACCTCTTTTATGACAATATCCCTTTTCTCAACATGATCCTTCAGTGCAGCTTCTTTCCTCTAAATATCTCTTTCTTTGACAGGTGCACTTGTAGAAGACTGATTATTTTTGTTCTGATTTGGAGTGGAAATCTCTTTACCCTTATTTTGATTGGCTTGAGAAGCTTTTTTCTGTGGTATTTCTTTATGTTGAACTGTCCTCTTCAAAGGTGGATTGATTGGAACATCACGATTCCTTAAGGAGTACTTCCTTTGCTGGGAAATCAATGCATTCAAGTGTCTTCTCTGATAATCATCATATTCTACTTCTAACTCATGATCATTTACCAATATGAAGTCTTTATCACCAGGTAAACTTGTCTTTTCCACATATTCTTCATCTTAGGTGAGAAAGATAGGCTGACCATCGGTTGTAAAAATAAGGTTCTCTTCTACTGTTGGTTATTCTTCTTCATCACTCTAAGCATATTTCTATTGTAGTGGTGTCCTAATTGGCTATTGTTGTTGTGTTTTGGGGGCTCTTTTCTCTCTCTTCTGTATCCGGAACTACAGTTGCTGCTGCTGGCCTCAAAAGTTTGGATTTATGATTTGTGGCTCCATTTTTCTATCTGAAATATACATTTTATAGAAAATTCGTTCCATGGTTCTAAGTAAACAATCAAATTTAGTGTCAGATGAAATGGAAGGTTCCTCTTTAATGGTCACTTTCCGTTCATTTTTGAGTTTTGACGTTTTAATCAAGAGGTTGGCCTCAACACTCACTAAATTTATGTTCATTTCTTCTAGAGTAGTGGGATTTCTTTCTCTCAATGAGTAGGCCATATCTGGGTCAAAAGCATCGGGATAACGTGGAAGGGCCAATCCAGGAGGTGGTTTCATTTCATTTGGGATGGAGTTATAGATTTTGAGGTATCAAGAATTATAATTAGGCACTGATTCATTAGGATTTTGCTTCATGGAGTCATACTCAGCAAGGATTTGTAAAGGTTTTTTCTTCTCATCCCACCTGGCTAAGAAAGCATCAGTTAGTTCAGTAGGAGTCCTAATAGAATTGGCTGCTAGGGCACAGAACCAAACTTTAACTTCACCAGAAAAACTTTGTGTGATGATGCGCATCTTGGCATCATCTACATCTAACTCCTCAACATCTATGAAGGTTGTGATTTTGGCCATGTGCTGACAGGCAGTAATTTCATAGTTTTCATCGAAGAGGGGAAGTCTTTGACCATATTCTTGAGGGAAGTCATGAAATTGAGCTGGTAAGATGAGTGGGGAAAATATTTCCATAATTATTGCTGAATGGAATATTGGATTGATAATAGGAGGGATGGGCTGAATAGCTAAAGGAGTTGAAGTTGTTGGTACTGAAGTGGCAGGTATATATGATGAAGTCGAAGGTGCAGATGAATATACTATAATTGACTGAGTTTGAGGTTCATATGAAACAAAAAATTCTTCTGGATGGTATAATTGGATCCACTCCTTAATGTCAAGGTCAAATTCAGGCTTAATTTCTTCAAAAAACCAATCTTTCAAAGAAATTAAGTCTAATTCAGACAAAAAATTTACCTCAGATAATTTTAGAGGATCAAATACTATATCGGAAAAAGAAGTTTTGGATTTGGATTTAATTAAAGACGATTCAAACTTTATGTCATAGGGTATATCTTCTAGACAAAGTAACTTAGCAGGTAGAGAAACCGATCCTACCAATGGAACTGGTCCTGATTGAATTTGTGGATTTTCATATCGATGTCTTCAAAATAAATTCTCTAGATCATCAACTGGATCGACTGGATCAGGGTCTGGATTCGCTCTGGTATATCTTGTAGAAGCCAGATCTGCTATAAGGCACTGTAATTATGAAATCAACCTTATGAAACTTGATCCTATCATCCAAAGGATCATTTTCTGATAAATCTATGTCATACACCCAGGGAAAATTTTTCTTTTCGCTCCCCGACAACAATGCCAAAATGTTATCACTCTGCCAAATTCCCAAGGCTGAAGAAGGAATCCCAATAGAGATAACCACAGAGCAAAATTTTGACTTGATAACTAGCCTTATCAAGTCGAAGAGGGCTCTCTCCAAAAAGGTCACAGCCAAGAGGGCTGGAGGAATTAGGGTTTTTAGGCTAGATATTGAGTGTAGGGTGTTAGGACTCCACTATGTATCATTTTTGCTATATACTTTGACACCATTTTTCATCCTGACATTTTTCTATGAGTATGAGCTCATTATTACTCATACTTCCTCCTTTTGCAAGTCTAACATATCAGTTCCTCATGTCAAGCTTTCAAAATCAGAGAAAAGTTCCTAAAAATCCCCTAAACATTGGTATTGCACTTTCTCTATTCATTTCCTGCGGTCCCGCACCTAAAGTTCAGCTTGCCTGCGGAACCATACCGCATGTTCTTTGTGTTATGGGTGCGGACCTCTGTAAAACTCAAAAAGGCGAGAAAGTAAAAATAAAAGTTGATTTCAGATGAATTCTAGAAGATTCTAGATGGGAATTTTCGGGAATGGATACGCTTTGAGAAGGTTCATGCATCCCTCACTTGATGGAGCTAACCCCTTGATGAAAGGAGCTAATCCCTTTGAAGGAGGATTCTATCCCTTCATATTTGGAACAAGAAACCTCCTCTTTTCCACTATAAAAAGAGGCCTTGGGTAGCCTCAAAGGGAGTTCAAGCTTAAGATATTTGAAGTTAAATGTTGTTGAGATTCAGACTCAGTTAACTAAGACTTTCTATGAGGTTAAATCACTCATCTCTATCTGTCTTGGTTCAAAGAGTGCAATGCTAGTAAAATTAGAAGAGATTCCTGCTTCGGACCCCAGGAGGACCTGCACGACATCAAGGCACAGGTTGTAAAGGTTTTCTTTATTTTGAAGTTAATATAAATATACTCATTTCTCTCATTAAAATGTCTATTCATGGTTTATTTCATAAATTCCTTGATCATTATGATGAGTATGATTTATAATAATGTCTATACAGGTGCTGTGTAATATTTTTTCTTGTTTGTGACTGCAGATTCACGAGGAACGTTCTTTCAAGTGCACGGGAAGGACTTCAACGAGATCAAGCAAGCGCTGGACATAAGGTAGGCCTTACACCTATATAGCATTTTTATGAATCTTGTATGCTTAGAGAGAGATTAGTATAATTGGTTGTTTGTTGCTAGTTACTTTTAGTACTAGAGAGATCGGTCTTGTCCGCAAGACGGATTAATCTACACAACAAAATGGCGACTCCGCTGGGGAAAGAACTTGTTGTTTTTTGTTCTCTTTTATTTTTGATTTGAGGAAACATTTTTTCCTGGTTTTTGATTGATACATATCTATCTGGGTAATTTAGATTTTCCCTGTTTTTGAAAATTTAGAAATATTTTAAGTTTTTCTATAATTTTTCCTAGGACCGCACTCTGGCTTATTTTGACAGTGCGGGCAGGTTCGCACTTTCTGTAAAGAATACAGTGCGGGACCGCACCTGTCAATACTGGTTGCCTGCGGACCCTGTAAAATTTTTAGAAAACCTCCAGATTTCTTTCTGTAGTTTATTTTTATTTGGATTTAGATCTTTGGTTTCTACCCAGACTGATTATTGTTTCTGTCAAGAATTTTTTGTGAATGAACTCCAACAGTATTGATGTTTTGATGATTTTCTAGAAGATTTTGCATTTTGGATTGTTTTTCCACTTGGTCTTTGTAGCGATTCGAAGCTTTGACAGTTTGAAGTATCTAAGATTACATTGATCTCTTTTTGTCTTTTTGAATCCGACCTGATTGTGAAAACATCCTTTATTGAGAAATAGAGCTTTTTGTTTCTTTGCGAATCTTCGAAAAACTTGGTTGAAAGTTTTGAATTTCATTTTTATAAAAAAAAACATATTTTGAGTGTTTTTGATCTGTTTGTTATTCTAAACGAATAGACTCTTAGTTTGCTGAACAACTAAGGAAAACATTCTAAAAAAATCTTAAAGCTTTTATTCAATTTAGATTGTTTAAAATCATAGTTCTCAAGATTAGATTTTGTAGTTTTGAGTAGTTTTTTAATTTTTATAGCTTTCTTTTGAAGGAAAATTGTTTTGTAGCTTCAAGTTTGGAAAGAAAAAGGGTTTTGTTATGAGCTTGATATATATCATCATTGAAAAGAAAAAATATTTTCTTTCAATCATTCTTCATGTTTAAAGAAGGAATTGTTTATTAAAAGAATTGCATTCTCCAACTCTTTCTTAGATATAAGTTCATTGAAAGAAAAATAATTGATTATCATTCTAAGTGCATTTTAGTGTTTTTTGGAAGTCGAGTCTTCACATCATCAAAGTTTCATTTTCGCACCCATTGATTTAAGAAACAGCTCATAAAAGTAACGCTTAATTAAAATTCATCTAGTAATCTTTTTATTTCTAGGGCTCTTATCACCAACATAGCTTAGGCTAGTATCTTGGAGTAGGGAGTAATTAACTCTCCAAGATAGCTAAAACAAACAAGTAGACAAATCTTGCGGTAGAAAGAATTCCAATTGTTGCATGTATGCTCTGGGAAGCTCCTCTTATAGGAGTCAAGCACGAGATCATATCTGAACCAGTGGGGTAATCAATCCTTCCTCATTGGGAACGATAGAAGATATACACGTATTAACAACGGTAAACCTCGGATAGACCATTTTCGAGGAGCCAGGGGTCACTTGTCGGTAAACCTTGGATTATTTCAAGGAGCCTTCAAGGGGATTGAGCTTTGTTACTCTGCCCTTGCGTGTGTGTCGGATCGTAGACTGTTCCCCCAGGTATATTTGTTTCTATTGGTAACCTTAGTGGCCATAATCTATAGGATTCTTTCCTAAGGTGACGGTGGAGGGAAGATCCCACTGTACCTGGAGCAGACGTCGGCTAGACTCACTTGGACTCTCCGGAGGGTTATCTTCACTCGAGATGGTATAGTGGAGAAACTTGCACCAGTCTGTTTCATTAAGCAGGTTGTCGGGGTAACTGTTCCAACCGCCCTTTTCGTATTAAAACTCTACTAAGTTGGATTTCATCACCAACTAGTGTTTTTAGTGCGGAAAGTTACTGTTTGTGTGTGGTTTGAACTCCTAGATTTTTAAGCGTATGATTCAATTGTTTGTTTCTTAGAGACTTTAGGTGTTTTCATTGAAATTTTTCTTTGTTTGCATGTGATTAGATAATTTTTAATCGTGGCGGAATTACCAAGACAATCCCGGAGAATACAAGGGAAACCCCCTGAATATTCACCAAGTCAACTTGAAGGGCTTCATGCTCTGGTATCATCCAGTAGTAGTAGAATTAGATCAACGGAAATTGGAAGTTCATCTATAGTTATACATCCTGATCATCAAATACCTACAACAGAATACATTCAAGAACCGATTTCAGTTTCTGAAGTTACTGAAAGTATTTCTCCTTCTGGTGAATTATCTGACGAACCTGAAATCTCTGAACCTCAAACTGAATCTTCTGTGTTAGAAATGTCCTCAGGATTTATCACACCAACTTCTAGCGATCCAAGTTCACCTAGGGTAAGAAATATCATTACAGAAAATCTTCCCTCTGGA